>VRLP01000663.1:52500-195757 GCA_009660295.1 Lophius piscatorius | reverse complement strand
GACAGTGCTGGAGGATGCGGGCATCGATCCCGCTACCTCTCGCATGCTAAGCGAGCGCTCTACCATTTGAGCTAATCCCCCTGATGTACAACAGTGGCGTCACCGCCTTAATAAACCCAATCTATGAAGCGTTATAATGTGTCACATTATTTGATAGAGATGTAAAGACATGGCCCTTCTTCTGAGATGATGATTTCAGTCATTTAATTCACATGGCTTTCTAAAAAGTATTCCTTTTTTTTACTTCTTTCCAGTGTGTATTTCATGGTAAACTCTGTCAGATGTTCAAATACTTACAGGTAACCCAAAGTGCAAATTTAAAACCCAAATTTTATTTAATAAGGCAAAAAGCTTATGCAATACCTAAATCACAAGTGGGGGGAAGGTAGCAGCCCCACCCTCCCTGATAGCTAGTTGCTTTAGGTCCTAAAGCAACTAGCTATCAGGGAGGGTAAAGTTTAGGAGCAGCAACTGCAACAAAAAGCTCCTGACAACCGGATATCAGTCTCTGACATCACTGTAATGTTTTGGCCAACCCTTCTTTGAAGAATTACTTTATTGCAGCCAAATTACAGTGTTTGTGGTCACAGATTGCTCCTCTCAGATCCCTTCACAGAAACTCAATGGGATTCTGGTCCAGACTAGAACACCCCACACCTTAATTTTGATTCCTCAGAGTCAGAGTCAGAGTTGTACTTACTCTTTATGCTTGGAATCATTGACCTGACACTCTCCTTCAGCATTTTTTGGTATGTTGGCTATGCTTTATGATAAATTTTAGGATAATTTTTCAAAACTTACTGATAAATTCCCATAGTCACCCGACACTGCATGAATGTTGTTGCTATTAGGAATTTGTGCTTAGTAATATTTATTTCCTTTTTGTTATCTGTATTTCTTTAATAATAAAAACAATAATAATAATGATAATAAAGCTTTAAAAGGAATTATATAGAGATTATAGACTCTTGCTTGTGTAAATGAACACAAACTCAGTACAAATAGACATTTCTCACAGGAAAATCATTGATTTCTCAGTGATGGATACAGACTAAATGCCTCTTAAGAAATTAATTAAATGTCGATAAGACCCTCAGTTAGAGAGCAATAATTGTAATCACAACGCTATAAAGATGCTCCTACTGGCAGATGATCAATGCAATATTCCGTCCCAACTGTCCCAACTGTAAGAGTTGAGAATGGCAAGGATGACTTTGTGGCATCCTGTTGTGCGTCTGCTTCTAAATCTCCCCAGTATAGCATTACCCTGCAAATATTATCACAGCACTAAGATGAGAATAGAGTATTGTGTGACTAAAATCTACTGTTTCAGCAGCCAAAGATGGCTGAGTGATTCCAAAAATATACATGTTTATTCTCTCATCCATGTGTCTGCCCTTTCTTGCATCATGACGACGGTCTTCAGCAGTCTCATACTTCCCTCTAAATGTCAAAAAACACCCTTTAACACGATCTGCTCAAATTAATTAATTTGAATCCGTAGCGCAATCAGTCATCATTTTTATTTAATTTAAAGTTTCTTTACAGATTATGTAAGTGGTACTTCAAATCATAAATTCATAAATACTTACTAAACTCTGCAAACAGTGCATGGTCACGTAACAAAGACTTGGAGTTAACTTATTGATTGAATCAGAAAGTAAATGCACCAGTAACTCTCAATATTTAAACTCTGATATTCTAAGACCTTTGAGTTTATAGACTCATAAAAAGTGAGATCCAGTCACTTATTTGGTTTTCCTAGTAACAGAGCAGAAACGTTATGGTCGCCTTTTCAACTGAGCAGTGACAGAAGCTGGCTGTGTTACCTCTGGTCCTATCAATGAGTGGATGAACACTGATGAGACCATAGGTCCTCCATGAAACTTCTCAGATCAGGGACTGTGAATAACCTCCACTAATGGGATCCTGATATTTGAATACTGCCATTGATTACTTTATTGGAACATTGGTACCTTGTTTAAATGTGCTATAAAGATAAATTTGCATTCCCTGGTCTAGCTGCTGAGAATACCGCAGTCAAACTTGCATTTGGAACCGTTGCATTTAAGTGAAAGCAGGAAACTCTATAGTTAACACCAAAACTTGACAACTAAAATAATTAAGATGGATAATAACATCACAGGTTGGAGGGAAAAAATATAAATGATGTTGGGGTAAAAAAGTCCCTTTTAATATATGCACATATTTCTTTATCATTATATCCTTTATCATTCAAAACATAAAATGACTCATTGAGATAATCATCTCTTGTCCAAGAGCGACCTGGCCAAGAGAGCAACAAATAGTTCACACACAACCTACGCTGTGCATAATTATGCACACACAACAGGCGCACTAACAAACACTGCCAGACATTTTGGATTCATCTCTTAAGGATACAGAGGTGCACCGACTGCACATCGTGTCAAGTACACACGTTTCCAGCATTGAATGAACAGACTAGCTGGTGCAGCTGTTTTTATAGGTCTAACATTTGATACAAGCATATCAGAACCAATAACAGGAAGACCACCTTCTGGATCTTTTTGCTCTTGCATCATCTTTAAACAGTGTTTTTCTCCTCACTGTTGAGATTAAATGTTTGAAAAATCAGAATGAAGCTTTCTTTGAAAACGTTTATTCGATGAACCTGCACAGACTGCTTATGTGAATTTGTGTGTACAAAATGAAAATGTAAAATAATTTAAGTGGTCAGCTGAATGTGGAACAAAGCGCTGAGAGGAAACAAGACAGCTCACTATGTTGATGCTGCTGACTTATCTGTTTATGGGTCCTGGAAGACAAAATATAGCCTTTCTCCACTGGTGTTCATGAGTCAGTACTGCACAGACACAACACAGCTAACACACAGATGTGTCTATTCTCCACAGTCCATATCTCCAAGGGCAGTGGGCCGGTTTAAAGCCATGCCGAAGACGGACTTTCTATTCCATGAATTTGTTTACAAAAAGAGTTACTCCTGGTCCTTTTCCTCTCCATGGGTAATAACGTGAACCAGGTTCTTGTAATCCAGGTTCCCTGCCACATCTGGGGGGAAAGCAGTGAACAGCTGCTCCATCTAAACAACAACAATGAGAAGACATTAGCATGAACTTCATCTTTCAACTTTGCACCTTCACAAAGACAACACTGCTCAGTGCACATGAAATGTGTTCATGATTCACTGAGTGGTTTTATTTTCAGTATGAAAATATTTCCGATGTGGAGGTTGACACTGTTTATGATGACATTTATCCCACTGTGGAATCCCCCACACACACATGCACAAAGCAGTCTGAGAAGTGTAAAAACAGGACAGCATACCTCTTCGCGGGAGAATCGATCTGCTTGTGTTGTTAGCATCTGTGTCACACTGAATAGAAAAAAAAAAGATGAGACGTTCTCACCAGGGGGAAATGTGCACGTCATAATAGCTCATTGTAGAGTCATACTGGAATAAGGATGGCTGTCAAACACTGTAATAAAGTAGCAAATGGTGATATTGCAAACTGTCATGGTGTGAGGAGTGGCGTCCGTTTAGGTACTTACTAGTCCTTTCTCAGCACACCTTTCCCCTCAGGGTCAAATACTTTAAATGCATTGAGGATCGTCTCCTCTGCATCAGAACCTACAAGATTGATTAATACAATCAATACATTTCACAAAATATATTCAATTGATAATCTACCTGTCTAACTTGGTTTGAAGTTTGAATTAAAAAATGTATCTATATCTCACGTGTCATATTTACCTTTAAGCTTCTCACCAAACATGGTAAGGAAGACGGTAAAGTTGATTGGGCCAGGAGCCTCTTTGAGCATCTCATCAAGCTCCTCCTGTTTCACATTGACACGTCCTACGGTCGCCAACATTCAAGGAGAACATATGACACAAGAAGTTTGATCAGATTGAGTATAGGTATATCCGAAATACAAAAAGAAAAAAAGATCTGGACTACAAGTCGTGGTAAATCCTCTGCAACCACAACCGGCATGGAATCTAATCAACTCACAACTCTTGTAAGGCCAGACTCAAGGTGATGCCGACATACCCAGAGCAGCAAAAGTGTCCCTCAGGTCATTCTTGTCGATGAAGCCGTCTCTGTTCTGGTCCATGATGGTGAAGGCCTAAGATCAATACACAGAACAGGGGACATTAATGAGTCCTCTTGCATTGAGTATGAAGAGAACTTACTGGTCCACGTACAACATACATTTGCAAAATGAAAATGGAATCTTCATACTATACACCCGGAATACGTTTTCAGATCATAACATATATGAGAATAATGTGATAATGTTTTCAACCCACTTCTCTGTGATTAAAACTCCACTCACATCCAGACCTTCTTTATAGGTGAACCCTATTAAGTATTTATAACTTGTGAACCCCCGGGATTTAGAGCGGCATCCAGGGCATGCCCAGCAGTTTATCTGCAGCCTAATCACTGATGACAGTCTGGGCACTGTTGACCATCATATCCACATACCACAAGCCTCACTACTGCAAAGCCAGGAGCAGAAAAATAGACAGGTGGACATACTGCAGTGATGAACAATGGAAAGACGGGATGGATGTAGGGGGAGGGAGAAATGGAGACCACTGTATATGCTGGAGTATATTTTTAAGACAATAACACTAAACATGGTACGCGAGCATGCATATCAATACACAATTTCCAGTCTTCATATGGTTCTCAGCAATAGAAAGATCTATTGAAAAGCTTTCACCTCTTTAAATTCCTGGATCTGTGCTTGCTCAAACATGGAGAACACATTGGAGTTTGCTCCCTCTGCTGTCCTCTTCTTGGCTTTTTTGGGGGCCTTGTGGCATAAAGGAGGGGTGGGGGAGGAGGAGGATAAGTCAGACACACTAATAATATACAGGAGTTGAGGTGAATCTACAGGAATGCCTGACAGTACAAATAAAAAATACTTCATGACTTAACAACGTGTTGAAAAACAAATAGAAATAGAAGCATAACCTGAATTGTATTTTATGCTTACTACATCATAATTTGCAAAATGTAGTCGACTATTAACTACATTATTCCCTTTAAGGAATTGGAAAAAAAATTAAATAAAATGTGACATCTACAATTTCGAATGCATTTCATTCGGACTACAAATGGTTGAAAACACAATAATTGTCTGGACAGATGTTGGTGAAACCTTTGCAACAGGAAGCCTAAATCCAAAGAAGTTTTACTCATATCATTAATATTCATCTCTGGAATGCCTTTACATTTAAATTATACGAGCACACAAAATATTTAGCATCTTTGAAGTAAAAGAGAAAACAATAGATCCTATATCTGTACTTGCACCATCAAAGGGCACACATACAGTCTGCCTTACCATGGCGGAGCAGCTGGGAGGTCAGTCCAACAATGATGCCAGTGAAGAATGGGGAGATTGTGGGAAGCCTTTTGTAGCCCCAACCTTCAGAGACACTGGACGATATTTATAAACTATGTCCTCTTTAGGAAGTGACAGGTAAATGATGCTTACAACGCATACAGTATCGCATGCTCGCAAAAGAAAACCACACACAAATAACCCCTCACACTGTGTCGTCATGACTGACATTGGACAAAGAGATTGGAATAACTGGTCTAGAATATCAAGAGCAGATTGAAGGTTAAAAACAACAACACATAATCACTTCAGGCCGATGTGTATCAATGTACCAGTCTTCAGTGGTTAAACTTTAAACAACCACTTTACCAGCTCCCACCTCTAAAGTCTTTTCCAAGACTGCAGAATTTTTCTCAAAGTGAGGTGGGTGCTGCTGTCACCATGGATGGGATGAAATGATGAATGACTCAAACATGGTAGAAATCAGGCGAGTTATTTTCAGCTGAGCAGTTATTTGATTAAGGATTTACACCATACAGCACTCGTTTAGGATTTTTAAAACTGAATTTCAGGAATCTGACTTGGCTCCTCACCATTTAAAGAGGGCACCTCATGGTTAAAACGGTTTGAATTTTGATTGAATCTAAATGCAGTGTTTAGTGGAATAAAAATTTCAAAGCACTATTTATGGTTTTATGGGAGCCGGATGTCATCAAGTCTGGCCACATGTGAATTCAATAAATATAATATAATTAATGTTAGATAGCTGTTAAAAACTTTCAATAAATCTCTTGTGTAGAGAATTAAAAACTGAAAAAGGGCTTTTGTTTAATGAACAAGTGCATTGGAAAAGTATCCTGTGGTACTGTACTTTACAGAACATACTGTTAAGTCGTCAGAGGATAGATAGGCGTCCTAGAATGAAAGTTTCAAAGATGTTTGAACTGGAATATAAGAGTATTCATCTTATGATTTTATTCAAGAATCCCACTTATATATCTGTGCTAAATTCCTGTCCTCACTGGAAACAAGACGAGATGAGAGAGGATGGAAATCATAAGCTTGTTTAGTGCAATCAACCGACCTGTCAAGATTCCTGTCCTTGCCGAACTGGAGTAATTTTTCTTAAAGGTATCTTCACGACTGGCACCAGCCCAAACTTTAACAGACACCGTCATGGCACAATATGGCAAAATGTGCGAAATTCTTGTTCATTTATTTTTCTAAAGCAAATACACTGGCACACAAACATGATCCTATATCAATGATCTGACTGGAAATGTCCTCACATCCTACATCTGCAGATGAAAAGATTGACTTGCATGCGTTAATGAGATACATTGACAAAATGCATCTTAAAATAAATAGAAGGGGGTGCCAAGTCGGAAATTGAATCAAAACAAGTCTTGGGTCTGATTTGCACAAGTGTATGGAGAGAATGTGAAACCAAACTCAATGTTGTCAACAGCAGTTGGTACAACATACTCAAGTGCGATACTTTGGACACCGAACATATCCTTACAATGTAATATGTGTCTCGGCACCATTAACAAGTCACTGGGTACCACTTATAGGTCCCAGGCCAAAGAAAGTGACAGTCTGTGAAAATGAGTTGAATGGGCCGGGGTCATGGTGTGAGGGCATCAGAGGGTGAGCTATATAAAGAGAGGTGGTGAGAGGCTCCCTACATTCAGTCCATCCTTCAGACTATCAAATAAAACGCTGCTGATGAAGTAACAGCAGATGTCAGTGGTGTCGTCTCATGTGTATATCGAGGACGGAAATAAAAGAGTTACAGTTGACTGAGCAGATGCTATTGATGAGATATTTTCTTTCAGCTCTTCCCTGGTTTGGATTCGAGCAGCCGCTGCTGCTACCGTGTCTGGAATGGCATCATTACACCGGCGGAGTGCTGGGATCAGAAACCCATAAATAGACTGTCCTCTTCAAGCACAATGGACGTGGACAAATGGTCATTTCACAGGGAGCCTCAGCGGTGGGTAGGCAGAGCCAACAGCGTCAAACAAGAACAATTTCTCTCTCATGAGCGTGTCTTCTATAATAACCATAGTGGTAGCGGTACTACTCGCTCAGGCACACAAAATAAGGACTTCAAGCAGGATTGAAATGCAATGATTATAATATTTAATATTCTGTGACAAAATCTCTACAGGGAACGCTATTAAAACATTTGTTAGCAGACATCAATATCACATCCAGCATTACGGCATTATGAGTCAGGTGAAAAGAAATATGAAAGATGGGACACCCTTGTTGTATAGAGTTCTGTAGGAATTATGGGAAAATGTGTAATCAGAACCACTGGTTAAGTTTTGTTGAAACATCAGTCACCAATGAATTTCTTCTCTCTTCTTGGCTCGAGTACATTCAGTAAGACTGTTATGTCTCTGGATTCAGACTTAAAGAAACATCTTTCTGTCGCATGCCAACAGAGATATTGGGCCATTTAAAAGTGCGGCATTTTTCTGTAAAAAAAAAAATTATTAAATCCACAACAAAAATATTTTTACAAATCAAAAATTATGATATATAGAAATAAAATAGTTTTGTCAACTGCTCAAAATACCAGAACAGATAATAGGATTTCTTTAAGGTTGGATTGGCTGTTTTAACTTTGCAAAAGGGTGCTTCAATTTGAAAAAGAAAAATTTATTGAATTTACTGTGCAAATAGGTACTGGTTAAAAGAATGGAGATGCTATTCATGTGCCTCATTCTGAAATCTTGGAATAATAAAATCAAACCCAAAGGAGGCAGAGGCAGAAGCAGAAGACAACACTCCGTTTCATTTCAGATATACATATCCATGCCATCTACGAATCAGGAACAAAACAAGGATTATTTTCATCTTCACCTTCAACAATTTGGGTAATATACAATACAAGGGATATTGTACAAGAGAAGTGCTCAAGTACACGTTGTAAGCTTCGAACATGATAATTTTTTCCCTCCTTTCATATAGTTAAGCATTGAGGATTTGCCTTTGACAGATGAAGTGCACACAAGTTTGATCCAGATACAATCACTTGATAAAGAATGTTTGGACATATTAAAATAATACTCATCGGACATTCAAGAGGACAAATAATCACTTTTTTTCTTTAACAAAAATAGACATGGCTTATCCAGCCTTGAAATTCCTTCTCAATATATATAAAATTATGTCTTGTCTATTTACAGTCAGATAGCATTCTGAAGGATTAGAAAGTCCTGCTGAGGATAATGGGTAGTGCAGTTGTAGCGTCAACCTAACCAAGGGTAGACAATCATTCATGTGTGGTTCTACACGGTAGGAAGGATTCATTTCAATGGATTTGATATACATTTGTTTGTGCTCCAGTCACTATAATTAATGGTAGTCTGGTCAGAAGACTGTGGCTAGCAGTTAATGATTGTAATTAGCTGATAACGATTGTGTGTTGACACCTCAGCGCAGCACTGGAGCCAGAAATGTTATCAGATGTCTAGTACTCTCCCGACCTGAAGTGTGGCCACTGGAGACAGACCTGTGTGTGGAAAACGACCAGATGTACTAATACCGCTGGGTTTTATTGCCATTTTCACCAGTGATCTGTCATGGTCTCTGCAGTCTGTAGTTAGGAGCAAAACCCACAGTCATTAAAGTGGAGAATTCAGGACCCACATTGTGTTTTAGAAGAACAAATCAGTCCGATTACTAATCCCTTCTCAGAGCACATTCTCTGATATATCTGATAGAAGTCTTGTCAAAAAGTTGGTAAATATGGCATTATGTTGACCTTTATTAACTCAGGCCCGATTCACTGATCAAAATTACCTGAATCTACTGACATCCATTTCTCATACTCTCAGTTCTGACAGCTACAGTATATTTTTTTCCTCTGTGGGTTTGTCAGTTTAGATGTCAGGAGAGTCTGATGTGTGGCAGTGTTTCCTCGTGAGTTGGTGACAATCACACTGATTCTCTGCAACGTTCTTCAACTTTCCAAAGATTAATCTCTGTCCATACTCTGTCTCTCAAACAGATGACTGATCCCATACCTGTAGGATCCAATCAAAAACATAAACTCAGGTTAATGCATATTCTTGCATGCATATTTCCTGATTGACATTAACACATTGCAGGATGCCAGGAAGCTAAATTGAAATTTGACAAACTTTAGCACCAGATCAGGCTCACAAAAGTCATTAAAGGTGACCCTAATGGGACCTTGAATAGTTTCCAATTGTACACAAAAGCAACTTTATCAACCTGCCAATGGGCTGGTAGTACTGTAACCAGGTAGTGACAGGAGGGCATCATTTGCATAAAGGAACCACAAAATAGTAAATGTCAACCAAAAAATGACTAACGAACCTTGTTGACAGGGTTTATTGGCGTGCGCCCAGAGCCAGTATGAAGCCTTTGCCGCTCTTCAAATCGTCCGGGGGACCTCTCCCTACGAACGTCCATCATCCGACCAGGAGAGCGTTCCATTCGAGGGTCTACCATGGCCCTTCCTGGGGAGCGCTCTATCCGAGGGTCCACCATGTCTCTGCCTGGAGACCCCAATATCCGACTGTCCAGCATCCTGCCAGGAGACTTCTCTCTCTCCAATGGTCGGCTGGGAGACTTGTCCCGACGAAATTCTGTGCGAGCCTCTCGGTAGCGGTGAGGTGTGCCGGGATCTCCGTGAACCAAAGGATTGGCTGCCAACCTTTTAGAGATGTGCTCATTGTAGGAAGGAGGCCCGCGCTTGTTGGGGCTGTTGGGGAGGAACCAGGGCATATAGACGAGCAGGGAGTAATGGTCAAAGGAAATGTTATATTCTATCTTGGGTCATGTGCTTTGCTTGGCACTGTCTGGCCAGTCAGCAGATGTGACAAGGATGTTGGACTTACAAGCTCAAAAAAACAGAAATAGTGTTTGAGATCAGCACATTGAGATTTAAAGGGTCAGCTCAATGAGATTCAAATTGTATGTAATAGACCAGTTTCAGGACATAAAAGCAGTCTTTATTTAACAATTTCCCCTTATATTTTACATGAGGCATTTTAAAATCACTTTAATTTGAAAAGGCATACATCAGGATTTGCCGCAGATAAAAAAGGAGCTCTTCCTCCTGTAAAGAGCAAAATGAAGTTATTATGCCTCTGTTTTAAATCCAGATCAATCACAGAAGCCCGGATTTTTCCATCACCACCATATGATGCCACCCTGTGCAAAGCAGTGCCAGCTAGACCCACTGACCCATCAATACCAGTGTACATGCAAAAGATTAGTACAGTGTGTGTATTCCATACAATCTCCGGTTAAGATCAAACCAATAAACCAATAGATATATGCGGGAGTAACTATATTGCTAAGGAAAATGGAACGTCATTTTTTTCCAATAATATTTACAAATTCAGATCTATTTTCCTTCAGCAAAATCAGTTTCAGCTTCAACCTTGCAGTTTGTTCCTTTAAGTGATCATTTATTTCATATCCATTTTAAAGGACCAATGAAGGCTCAACATAATTTATTTGGAATTTCCAAATAATGTAGGTGTCCTAAATTCTTAATCAGCCAATGAAACATAATGCACACATTCCTCCATCAAGCCAAAATTTGTTTATTTTTTCATTAATTTATTTGCTGGAATGTACTTGAACAATGCCTTTATTTATCTGCCACATTGGATTAATTCTCCTCAAAAGAGGAAATGGAAGTGAAAGGAAGTGAAAGATATAATTATTACATAAGGGACCGCTGTTGTTATTTTTGTCCATACTAATGTTAGTTAATGTTATTTGTTCATTTTAGTGCAGTGCCCTCATTGCATTTTTTACTTTGAGAAGCAGAGTCCTGAGTTTGCAATAGGTTTGTATTTACTAAATGTAATTTTGTAAATTTGTAAAGTAAGAATTGGAGAAAACAGACAATACGAGTGAGCTGAAACAGGTTTAACAAACAGTGCATTTCCATACCTGCGTCCGGAGCCATTCCGCTGCAGGTCTGCAACACCCTCTTGACTCTGGACTAGGTTGCCCTTGCAGCAAATGACCCGCAGTTTGTTCTGGTAGGAAGAGGCCAAGTAGATTGCCCCAGATGAGATGGCAGGGCCAAGGTAGCGTGGGTTTGGGATGTCAAGGTGTGCATATGAGTGGGGTCTGGAAAGACTTGAGAACATTAGACATCTTTGGAAAAAGCAGCGGCTGAATATGTGATTGTTGTTGGTTACTAAGCCTTTGAATCAATGAGACAGCAAAAATGAAATCACTACAATATGCAATGATGCTAGTAAAGATCCATACAATTATGATAATAGGGAAAAACTAATAAACCTAACACTGGTATTGTATAAGGAGCAGAGTTACCCCAGAGCAGCGTGTCCAAGAATTTCTATAACATCCAGAGAGTTGAAGTAGGTCACGAACAGGTAAGGTTCTCTGTACGCTGAAATAGGAAAACATCAAACGATAAGTCAAATATTGACCGTTAATGAAAGAAAGCCATTCTGAAAGTGACATGGCAGAAACACTTACCAAATGAGAGAGGCAGGCGGCTCCATTTAATATCATCAGTTCGACTCCTGCGGCCGTATGCATCCACAAACACACCAAATTCTGTAACAAAAAAAAACAAAAACCACAGCTATCATTCAAATATGATTCAGAAAACAATCCCATTACAATAAATTAAGATTTTTTTGACACAGATAGATACATTTATCTCTTATTCAGGGCTTCACACATTGACAAGCTCAAATGCATACACAGATGCATGTTTGACCATATAGAGAGGAAAGTATGGTCTAACCATGGAAGCACAGCAGGTATTCATCTTTCTGTGGAGCTGTGGTGACCTGGATGATAGAGATGGGGAAACTGTGGGAAGATGCAGCGAAGACGGCTGAAGCTAGCGTCACATCGTTTTTATCCAGGAATTCTAGAAAAAGAAACCATCTGTCAGCCAGCATGTCACACAGCAGGTGTGATTTTCAGCATCTCACAGTGATAACAAACAACAATGATTTATACTTTATAACTAAATCTGTTTGATAGAAAATATAGTGTCAAAAGCTGCAGGATTCATATAAATGAATTAAGGTGATAAGTGACCTCCTACCTTCCAGCACATACTGCTTCATCTCAATCTCATAGAACTTGTTTGTGCCAATAATGATACTGTACCCAGTGAAGTGGATACAGCTGCAGGGCTCTGATGTCTCAATCTCCTGCAAATACAAACAAGTTGATCACTTTTTCCAAAGTCATTACCTCAAAAAATAAACATCTTATTTGCCATTAAAACATTACCTTTCTTTAATAATGTTATAATTCCTCTATCAGTCTTTAAAGCTTACCCACCTTTCTAATGCAGAATTTGTTCAGGCTTTCATTTAGTCTCAGAATTGTAATCTTATTGGGCATAGCAGCGCAGATACAGGTCCCATTATCAATCTGTAAAGAAATACCCACATCAGAATCATAGCAGCACACAATTTCATTTAATCTGAGTAAAATACATCTAAATAGCTTTTTTTTCTTCATGATTAACAGCAATAACGTAACCCACCTTTCCAGAGGAGAACAGGTGACATCCCTTGACTGTCTCAAAGATGAAGGGGTTAAGGTCGGGCTGAGCGGGGAGGTGGGACTGAGACAATGATTGTTTAACCTTTTTGATCTCTACCAGACACAGGGCTCTGTCCTCTCCTAGAAGGCACAACAAAGAAACATGAAACATCCTGTTTACATCCTGACACTCTTCTCACCTCGACCGCATTTTGAGAACCATTCCATCAATATCAAGAACAGGAAAGGAGAGAAGGGAAAACTTTGACGGAGTCTAACATTAACTGGAAACGAGTCTGACTTTCTGCAGAGAAAGTCAGACTGCAGAAAGTCTGACTTTAGCTCTACAGAACTCTCACTTTAGCCAAACAGGGACTGGATGGTCTGGAGCAATGGCCCCGGTACCCCATTTTCCGGCAGTACACCCCAGGGGACACGGACAAAACCCTTCCCCTGATCCACATGTAGACTGGATGCTGTAAGCAAGCCTGCAAGAGTAAAAAGTTTGTCTATCGTTCCACAACCAGGACAGAATCTGCATTGTTCTTTCTGAAACTGACATCCGACGATCGGTCAGAGTTTCCTTTAAGGAACCCTGCAGTAATTTTCTCGGAAAGCCTGTGAAGTGTGACCCCCCCTATAATTCAAAAACACCCCTGAACCCCCTTTTTAAAAAGTACGACCACCATCCCCGTCTGCCAAGCTTTAGGGAGCCACGCCCTGCTTTCCTTTCCTGAGTCGTTGGACGGTTTGCCAGAACTTCTTTTGGGCCGATCAGAAATAATTACCCATGGCCTCCCCAAACTCCTCCAAGAACCTTGTTTTTGCTTCTGCAACTGCCAAAGCGCCTGTCTGTTGCTTCAGTGGACCACTGGGCAAAGCATGTCCTAAAGGCCATATTCCTTAGCTTAACAGCTTCCTTCAGCTCTGGTGTCCACCAATGGGTTCTCAAGTTGCCTCCATGATAGGCACAAATAATATTTTGGCCAAAGCTGTTAGCAGCCAACTTGATTTGAACATGGCCCATTCGGATCCAATATCCCCGCCCAACCCTGAAATGTGTTGGAACCTCTGGAGGTGTGAGTTGAAAATCTGACAGACAGGGGCCCTGGCCATGCGTTCCCAGTTCAGCCTCACCATGCGTTTGTGTTTACCAGGTCTGTCTTTCAGCCACCCTTGATATCTGATACAACTCATCGACAGGTGGTGATCAGTGGACTCTTCACCAGAGTCTCCAAGGCATACAGCGGCAGATCTGATGATACAACCACAAAGTCAATCATTGATCTTTGGCCCGAGATGGCCTGGTACCAAGTACACTTATGAGCCATCTTATACTCGAACATCCTGTTTATTATGGAGAGTCCATAACTAGCACAGATATCCAAAAACAAAGAACCACGCTGGTTTAGATCAGGCACACTGTTCTTTTCAATCACGCCCCTCTACGTTTCTCCATCGTTGCCAATATGGGATGTCCCGGGATGAGGACCTTTCTAGGACACCAGCCAGAGACTCCAAGAAGGTCAGATACTCTGAACTGTTGTTCGTGCGTAGGCACAGACAACAGTCAGAACCTCCTGCCAACCTTCAGTGGCATGGAGGCGACCCTCTCGTTCTCCGGGGAAAAATCCAACACAGTGGCACTCAGACGGGGTCTTGTGAGTATTCCCACACCCGCCCAATGCTTCTCATCATGGGCAACTCCGGAAGGATTTGGAAGTTCAGCCCATCTCCAGGTTTTCGATTCCGAACCAATGCTGTGGGTACATGAGAGCCCAACTAAATCTAACTGGTACAGCTCAAACTCCCGAACAAACTCTGGTTCTTTCCCCACAAGAGAGGTGACATTCCACATACCTAAAACCACTCGGCTATGCCAGGGATTGGCATGCCCCGGTGTTTTCCCTCGCCTGCTGCCCGTACGGCTTTGAACCATACCCCAACGCCCAACCCTGCAGGAGGTGAGCCCACAGGGTGGTTGCTCCATGAAGCTAGATCGGGTTGAGCCTGGCCAAGCCCCATGGAACAAGGCCCAATCACAAGACGCTTGTGGACGAGCTCCCCTACTGGGTCCAGTTCTAGAAGAGTTAGTCTGGGCCAGGCATAGCAAACTCTTTGGTGCCTATTCACTGTGGATTTGGAAACACTGTAAAACATTTTACCTAATACTCTAAAACATTCCAACTCCAAAACTGTGAAACATTTCAAACACTAATAGTGCTCCTCCCACATCTGGGTTTTTGCTTCCCCAACTGCCAAAGCTGACGGGGACTGTCACCAGAGCAACTGTGGCCCCGCCTTTTTCCAAGGGGCTTGGCTTGACTCAACAAGCTTCATGAATGAGTGTGATAGCATCCATTTAAATAGGATCCATTAATGATTACTGACCAGTGATCATCAACAGCTTGTCAAGCTCCTTCAAGATTTGGATCTGGAAGACGGAGGTCAGTCCGGGGATGTGAGTTAAGGAGTTCTTGATGACGTTCAGAGCGTACAATCCTTCCTCAGAGCCGACCAACACAATCTGGGGGACAGGATAAGGTAGATCATATGAGCTTAATACTAGAAAGACTAACTGGCGCACTGCAGACCTGCTCTTTTACGTTTGCTTTATATGTGAAGCATGAAATGTCAACTTCATTATGCTGTTATTGATAGTGTAGGGCAGCGGTACTCAAACTTTTTACAGTTTGAGTACCATCTCAGAATTCCACCTCAGAATATATCCAGCTCTCCAAGTACCAACATTATGACCAATGTAAAAATACATTAGCAGAAGTAGGTAACCCTATTCAGCTAAAGGTAGTTCAAGTAGGATGCAAATTTATTCCCAATAAGAATATTATTTATTGTTGACTGTGCAAAGGAGTAGCAATAGAACTGGCACTCAAACTCTTTCACATAATTATAATGCAAGGGGCAGCCCTTCACACACATACAGCACGCACACAGAGCAGGTGAGAACATTGACAGTAACAACTGTCAATATAAATTCACATTTCAAATTTGATGTAACCTGAGTCATACCTCCTTACTGTTTTTCGCTGTTTACTGTTGGTCATCCAGGGGTGCTGCTGTGTTCACTGTCTTCCATGGCACTTTCTACAACGTTGCTAACAACATTCTCCTGCCGATCCAAACTTCTCTTCCTAAAAGTTCCTGTTTGAAGCCACGATTGCATTTTAACTAAACCAATCGTAATTTCAGCTTCCTTCGCTTACTGTCCTCAAAGTTAAGCTTGTAACGGCTTAACGCGTGCCCCACAACCCGACTACGTAGCAGGCTGATGGACATTATTTAAAAAAAATTTTTTTTTAAAGCCCATTTAATTTCGCCATAGTATTTTGATAGCATTATGTGTTTTTAAATTATTCTTATTTAATTTAGTAAAAGTAGGCAATTACAGAGATTCCTCTGCATACCGCAAGAGGGAGCCTGCGCACCACTAGTGGTACGCGTACCATAGTTTAAGAACCACTGGTGTAGCTTCTTACTTACATACCTGGTCAGTTAGAGGAATAGTGCAGTTGATGTCCAAACGGTCATCACCCTCAAGCTTCAGCAGAGAATTGCCCAGAAGTTTCTATTGGGACAAGAAAGAGAAAGAAAGAAAGGAACATGAAACAGATATGGTGACTGCTGGAGCTTGACCTGCCGATCATACGACTGGGAGAAGGCTGGTCTACTTCTATACTTTATTGCAACAGCAGTCCTGCCAGAAAATACAGAGTAAAATCATAAAGCATGTTTAAAGATAGCTATGCCAAGGCGGATTGTACTGCAGTATATTTATAAACAGGATTATCCATAATATACAGAAATCGCTTTCTTCCAAAGAACCTCAAATTTTACTTCATTTAGCTTTTTCATTTGGAGTGTTTGGTGATAGATAATTTTGGCATTTCCTTGATTACCCTAAAATTACTGATCTGACTTCCACAAAACATGGTGGACGGATGGAGCATGGACAGGCAAGAATGTAGATGTATTTAGGATAGTTCAGACATGGCAGACATATGCTCTCTCACCGACTGCACTGCTATTCTAGTTACTATCAGTGTTAAATCCTCTATGGATGCTTCTAATCTTAGCAGTATAAATGGCCATGTCTTGTCATGTCAGAAGTGTGCTGCAGTATGAATCAGACCAATAGAGCAGATAAGGGGGAGGCCCAAAAATAAGTACATCATGTGGCCAAAATCAACATGTACTTTTGTTCTTTTTGTAATCAATTTTAGTCCCTCAATTCCAGTCAAGGGAAAAATTAATACTACACATGACATCGCATAATAATTTGATGCCATCTTTCATGTTAACTGCTTCCCCTGATTAAGAGATGTTAAATCATCAATACACACCACTTGTTTCAAAAAATGGCTTTTATCCTCAGGCAAAGACTTTTTAGTGGTCTGCACTGACACTGTATTCTAGCCATTTTAAGGCTACATATTTCACTTTTGTATGCATTATTAGCTAGTCTCAGGTCTTCACTACTGTCGATTTGATGCCTTGTTAGTGAACTGTAATATGAATTGAAAAAATAAATATTTCCATGAAAATTGGCAGAAGGATGGGAAATGAATTGCAAAGTACCCACAGAATTTTGGCACAAATCCAAATAAAAGGAAAAAAGGAAAGATTTTTTACCCCAAGCTCTTTTAACACAGAGAGTTATTTCTCAACATTTTTCCTTTTAGAAAAAAACTAACGAACCAATTTCCACAAAATTTTGTGGAGGGTCAGGCAAGAGCTAAAAAGACCTAAAAAGATACTTTGGGATTCAGAATTTACTTATCTTCCCTCAAAACTGTGAGAAGTGGACCATGTTATACATTCTACTGGGCTGCCATGGAACATTTTTAGGTTTGTGTTACTTTCTATACTATAACCTAGTGTACACTAGGTACTTAGATATGTTGACTGGGGAGCGCTTGGGATCATGTTTTTCATCCTTTAGAAGTAAATAGTGACATTTTAATGTATACGAAAATAATAGCCCGAGTCCCTTGTCCCATATGACAATGTCGTAACTTTAGCCAGGCATCAACCCCAGCAAACATTAGGAAGAATCTGTATAAAACCTTCCTAAAAAGAAAATGTAAACGAAACTCTGTGAGATTCCGAAGATTCTGAAATTTAATGTTCAACAACTAAATGTATGGATGGGTATATAATATTCAAGTAGGTGATGTTCTTTTACCCATATAACATACTATGCTGAAAAGCAAAACTGCCTCTATAACAGCAACGCACGCGCACACACACACCCCCCCAAAAGCCTTAAAACGGTCTGTCAAGTTTCAGTGAAGGGGGCTACGGCGAGCAGTGCACTGTTTTTTGTGAAGCATGCATGATGATAAAGCATATGACACCAGACCAGAGATACAGAGCACTGCTATCCACATTCATGCACTATGCAAGTTTATGAGTTTATGTTTGTGGTCACTGCAGTGCACATGGTGCAATCTACACATGGCTGTCATGGCTTCCATTGAACATATTCACTAAGTGAGCCTGGGACTGTGTTGACTTGTACTGAACAGTATCAGTGCTGTATGCATGGATGTGTACAGCTACTGCATGCTCAGCTGGTCAGTCGACTGAAGTCCAAGCATTCGTGCAGCTTCTTACTGTACCTGAACCAAAGATGATAGGTTCCTCTGTCTTTTAGCAACACCTGCCTATAATATGATCCACACAACCGAGTTGAATGGAGATACAAACATACAGTATAATCACATAACAAAGACAATGACAACACACAAATAGGAGACGTGGATGTTGAGAACATGCAGAGGGAGAAAGAGGAGGAAGGGAAAGAAAAAGTGAAGAAAGTAGCTGATGTTTAATGGAGGCATTCAATATATTTTCACACTATACAAAATGACAACTTTGGATACAGTTACTGTTACATATAAAGGGTGATTGTTTGGTATAAAGGTGACAAAGGGTTTGCCGTATTTGTACATTTGAAAGTCGTTAAAAAACCACAATGCTTACAGCATCAGCGTCCACTTTGTCTCTAGATCCACGGCTACCAGCCACAACAGACTCCAGAACAGCCACCCAGCGTTGTTTGTCAGGGAAGCTGGGAGCCATGAAGTATAGGGACTGGCCTGGCCAGCAGGTGGTGTGGGGATGTGACTCCATCTTCAGTATATATGGGATGTCTGTGGACAAACACAGATAACAGCTAAATGTCTTGCTAGCAGCTTAATTTGGCAGCTGAGATGAAATGTCAGGATTTTGTTGTAACACGAATATTTTTTTAAATTGTATTTTGTACGGATGGGATTTGAAAGTCTGATCCAAAAATTTCGGAGGGGACACAAAATCTTATAATAAAGTAAATATGTAGCACAATTAGATGGTATTGATCCCATACCTGACTTAGCTGTGTTGATGAGCTCAGAGGCTCCAACAGCTCCATGAACAGTCACCTCTCCATCAGGCAGGCAGAGCTCAAATTCATCCTCAACCTTTATAGAATCTAGAAGACCAACAGCACATTGTTTTGGTTTGGATACTGTTGGCTTAATCTACATGGTAATAGACTTAAATGATTACAAACTGTCTTAAAAAAGGACGAGTTAGCATGTTTAAAATGTTTCTTTCTTCTTCTAACATTATGAAAACAAAGTAATTCTAAAAAGAAGAACCGACCTTCTCTGGGTTCTGTATCATAGATTGATACTTTGGTTCCATCAAGCACCACATATTTCCTCTCCCAGCCCTGCTGACCACGCTTGCAATTCCTGTGTGAGCAAACACACAATTGCGCATTACTGTTGAAGTTGTGAAAAAACTAATGGTACATGAAGAGTAGCGAGTGACTGAGGTCTAATAATACCGAGGCTGTTTCATCCATCCTTCCAAGCGAACGTGCCCACTGGCCTCTTTAACCTGAAGTGCAGGAGAGTTTGCCTTTTCTCGGCACAAAGCTTCTGAGAAGTGAGTGGCGTACTCAGCTGGCAAACCACAGGTGGCAGGAAGACATGGTGAGCATTTAGGGTGACATAGAGTGTCACACTCTGTAACACAACAAAGAGAGGGGAGCGGAAGAAAAGAAAATTTTGGGTTTATCAAAAATTAATGAGGAAGTTAATAATGACAATTCAAGGTTTCAAAGACTCTTGTTTTGATGTGTAAAGGCATAAAGCGATAGTTGCTATGAAAATTAAAATATACCAAAAGCTATAATCAATATCATAAGCGTTCTAAAATATGTAATACATTTTTTTGGAGTGCTGCTGTTTTTTTTTTTTTAAACCTCTGTCAGTAAGATTTGGAGGAGGTTATATTAGCAGTACATCTGTCTTTGTAATTGTAAGTAGGATTACTGAAGAAGCTTTGAATACTGTAGATGTTAATACAATTTTGTGGAAAGGTGGACCCTGAGAAGGGTATGACAGCCCAACTGCTTGTGTCAAACCACACTTATGGCATTTCTTTCTTCACCAGGCCGTCACAAAGATGAATTTTAGTATGTTAAGTATGGCCAATAAATGCTTCCGCTGAAATAATTAAACATTGAACTAAAAGGCAGGATACCAACCGAGACAAGTGGCAGCCTGTCGTCCAAAATGCACAGTGTCCAGGCAGACAGCACACTTGGCAGCTCTCATGTTGAGGCCCACAGTAAAACGATGAGGGATATTGTGGTGCATTCTCTCTTTCACGCGACGACCAAACTCTGTAGTGAAAAATATGGAGACGATAAGATATAGTTACTGAATAGGAAGCGGGACAAAATAGTATTTTGTTGAACCAATTTAAAAGTCGGCAATAAACCATGGACACTTTTCAAAGCAGGACCAATCTGAATTCTAAATTAATATTTTAAGAACAGATTTTTGCTAAATCAATATGCAAATATACTTCAAAATCAGATAATGCATGCCAATGACCATGGGTTTTGTTAAAATGTTTTTGGTGTGAAAAGATCCCCATGTCACCATATGCATATGCTATCATAAATAAATAAGAAAATGAAAATAATGCTAACTTTGACCTTTGACAGAAACCCCCACCTGGGGTCAAGATACAATTAGACAGATGTACCGAATAATAAAACCGATATGAGCACATATGTCAAGTATATCATGCATGTAGATGAGCTCATGAATGCAACATAACACATTATGGTGACTGCTAACTTACTTTCAAAGGTGACCCTCCTCTTTTCTGTGAGGAGCAAGAGGGAAGAGACAGAGGGGAGAGAGCAGTCTAACAATAACTATGTGAAAGTAAAGGAACACGCACAGTCATGAGACTGGATCACAAAGTGAGGTACCCTTAGCCAGGCTACTTTGATCCAGACATGCATCACTGATAAACATCGATTTAATGGGATATGTTTAGACAGTTTGAAATGATCCATTTTACCCGCTATGGAGCTATAATATATAATATGTATTACCATGGTGATGTAGCCCAAAGAAAGGGTTATTGTACTATGGTAATGTTAAATGGCCAATCCACTGCTCTTACTTTGTGAGACAAGTCCAAACCAGATGACAATGTTAGCTGGAATAAAACCGGTCTACAATTTAGACTGTGTTCCAGATTTAACATATACTGGGCACAGTTATCCAACATCATAATCCTGCTCAATAAGACAGGCCTTAGAAAGAGAAAACAGACAATCATAACACATAGAAAAAATAAGTGAACAGAGTACATTTGTGTTTACTCTGTTTACATAAGTACAGAACAACTCATGTGCGGGAAACATCATGAAGTTTGTAAATATGAGCGCTTAGCTAAAAATTGGCCCATGGCTTATGGGCTGGGGGCAGAAGCAAGTTAACTTGTATTTCAGCTATCAGTCTATGTATATGACTAACCTTCAGGTGTAGAGGTTTCCTTGCAGCGGGTGGAGGGGTTGAGCAGGCTGCTGGGGTTGGGTTGATGTTCTGGGGATTTGACAATGGCTGACATGAGAATTTGATGTCGTGCCTGAGCCGGTGTGGAAGCAGCCACATGTTCCTGGGCTTTGAAATGAGCTGCTGTATCGTAAATAAATAAAATTTTATCAGCAATATCCATAAATAATAATAATAAGGGCTTTATTTTTCACTAGTCATACACAGTACAACCTTGTGAAATGTATTCTCTGCATTTGAGCCATTACTGAGGAGCAGTTGGCAGCCCCTGCTAAGTTGGGAGATAACATGTTTCTCCCAACTTATAAAATAAAAAAGCCTGTTTCTCCCAACTTATTTTATGTTTAACATTGACTGTGTTTTCAGCTCTTTTTAGATCCTCTGGATGAATCTTCTAGCGGTATAACATGATAACATTCCTAACTCCGGTTATTGAAAAAAGTGCTGCATGCCATAATCAGTGTACGGTGCAATACTTCTAAACTACATACCCTCTTCTCTGAGCGATCGTAGCTCTATTCTCATCTTCTGCAGAGCCTCTTCCAGCTCTGCGCACCGCAAGCGCTCCTTCTCCCATGCGAGTTTCATGTCACCATATTGCAGGGGAACTGTCGGCTGGGTCTGTGGAGCCAGTGCACCGTTAGTTGTGGTGCCTACATCTTCCCGACGTCTCCCAAATATACCCTTTGAAATGAGGGAAGATGTTACAAATACTATAAAAACAATATAATTGTGACATCATTTAAAAGACTCTGTCCAGCAATGCAAAATGGCTTTGAGGCAACAGAAAAAATTTCAGACCTTCTTCTTCTTTGTAGGCTGGTCCATTTTGGCCTGGAGGAAGTCAATGAGTTTGGTCTGCTGGGAAATGGTACCTTCCATCTTCACCTTCTCATGGGAGTATACAGCCTGCAGGAAGTAAAACAGATCACAGAAGGAACTATATTTGAATAACAAGGGTCTCCCTTTGAAAGACACTAATTAGATTCTTATATCCTGTTGGTCCCCTTGAGAAATCTTGTTAATTGTCAACATTATTCCCTTTATTCTTATATCGACCTAGGATTCACTTCCTCTCCATGAGATAACTGTGTTTCATAAAGTTTGCAAAAGTATTATATTGAGCACCTGGATGTTCTCCAGCTGGTACTCCAGATCAGTTCTCTCAGTCTTGAGCATGTCAGTCTGGTCCAGGGCGTCCTGCAAGCCTTGAGTTAGACGGAATATGTGGCTTTTCTGAAGGTCCATCTGCTGCTGCAGCTTCCCCTGCTGTGGGGACGCAGCAAACATATCTAAATTAGGCAATCTGTCTAAAAATCTGAATGGAGAAACAGAGGATTTTTAGACAACAGTTTTGGTTTCATGTTTTGAATGAGTGAGCCATAGGGTCAGGTCCATAACTTTGTCAAAGTTAAATGTAATTATAATTCAAGTGTGTATCTAAGGTGGCATTTTACTTTCTACCTCTTCCATCAGTCTCTGCTTAAGTTCTCGCTCCGTCTCCAGTTTCTGCTGTAAGCTACGGGCATTCATCTCCAGCATTGCATGTTTCTTCTCCAGATCATTGAGCTGTGAGAAAAATGTAAGTGCATATTAAATCATAACAATTCAAAGTTGAGTAATCACTAATTCAGTATTGATTTTACCTCTCAGAAATAAACCAAAACTGTCTTTTCAAGGGATTAAAGCTAGATAGACACTTTAACATTTTTAACTCACAGTATCAGACAGACTTTCAGCCTTCAGTCTCTGCTCCTTTAATGCCTGCTGTAAGCCCAGTATCTCAGCCTTGTGCTCTTTGACAGCAAGTTCCACTGCCTGACGAGACTCAGTGCTGCGCTGGTCTGCACGGAGCCTGTTATGAGCACAACAACAATACTTTAAAAAAAGCTATATATTTCTTGTAATCAACTGTGGAATGGTGTGTCCTTGCATAATATCAAAATATATATAGTATGTATGTATAATGTTTATAGCCTTCATGCTTGTGTTTTACCTATTCTGTTTCTCATTGTCCAGAAGCCTCTGCAGATCTCTGGTGCGTCTCTCAGCTTGGCTTTTTTCATCCTCCAGGGCACCTCTCCAAGCCTCCCACTGCCTCTCTTTCTCTAGCAACTCATCATTTAGAGACTCCAGCTCCACAACCTGCTCCTCCAGCATGCTGCATGTGGTTTTCAGTGTCTCGATGTTCTACGAGGAGAAACGAAGGAGGAGAGTGAATAGAATGTCTTTCACTGATTCTGGTTGAAACCGTATGATTGTGTCGGTCCTGCATTGCAGATGTTGGCAAAGTATTATGAGGTTTTAATCCTTGTTCGTTCATGATTGGTCTAGAATCTAAAGATAAATAATGTTAAAAATACAACTTGTTGCAGTTTGACAACTATCTGAGACATATCAAGAAGCTCCAGCTGTTTTCAAAAACGTACACTTTAGACCGTATCTCTTAATATGATGACCTGTAGGTTTACAGTTGAATAATTACAGATCCATTCCAGTATTCGTGTGTGCATGTGTTACCTGCTTCTGGTTGTTGAGGTGCATCTCACGGTCAGCCACCTCCCTCCTCAGCCTGTCCACTTCCTGGCTGAGCTGCAGCTGGTCCTCCCTCTCATCTGATGCTTCATCAAGCTGCTTGGACAGGTAGAAATTCTGGCGGTTCAACTCAGCATTCTCCTGACTCAACTGTGTTAGCTGCTCCTCAAGGTCAGTGATCACCTGAGACAGGCAGGTGGAAAAGGTGTTAGCTGCATCTACGGAAGTCAACATTTATATCAAATTTCTGGATACAAAAGCCATATCAAAGGGGCTAGAGCTAATTTAAGTATTATAGCTTTTAGCGTTGTTTATACAAAAACTGAATGTGAAGTCTTCCAAATCCTACCTGAAAGACAAATTTGCCATGTGGACATTATATTATTTTAATTAATGATTAATTATTTGAAGTAATGGGGAGTAAATGGGGATGTGCAAAAAATAAGTATGAAATTTATGGCTTAAAGGTTTGAGCAAAGTTGGTTTCCTAAGAAAGCAAGCTGTGCCTGTTTGTCAGAGACCTGATTCAGAAGACTATACTGTTACCCAAGAGTTGAACATGAATCCCGATTCATTTAAATATCTTGTGAAACATTTAGAATATTACTCTCCTGTTGTTCAAAGTAAAGACAAAAAACAGTCCTTACTGAGCAACTGTCTCTCAAGGCATCAAACTTTCGTTGAATTTCATCTCTGTGACTCTGAGAAAAAAGAGCAAATGAGGGAAAATATACAAAAAATTAGATTGCTACATTAAATTTTGCAATGATAACTTTCTGTCTGGATCAACAAAATATTTATCCATTTGTCTATGCTGACATAATAATTTAAAATCGATTTCCTTCTCACTGCATGCACAGTACAGATTGATTACATCTAAATGCATTTTCTCTGTACACATGTACACAAGTTATTTTACTGAATAACGGAATGTACATATGTGTTTGCACATATTCTTCCCACCCTGAGAGCAGTGATCTCCTCCTCAGCTTCAGCGGTGGTCTCCTCCAACTCAGTCTTTGCTTGCTGCAGCTGGCTCTCTAGGGCAAGACGTGCAGCCTGCAGACTGCTTATTTGGGATTCACGCTCCTGCAGGGAGAGGGTCAGCTCTGACACCTGTCGTTTGATCTCTAGCTTTTCTTCTTCATGTTCGAGGCCCATCTACAGTGAAACGGGACAAAAGTGAATGCTGTATGTATGTGACAATGTAAATCAGGTCTGGAACAGAGAACTGAAAAATGGTTAACAATTTTCAGAATTTTTCTGGTGAGAGTGTTTCAGAATATCGGTCAACCCATAAATTTAGGAAAATTTGAAGACATCTTTATAATTTTTAATAATATCATACATTTATAGCAGTTGAACGACCAGACATGGAAACAAGTCGGAAAGGTGTGTAATTAATCTCAAGTAATTCAAGCTAAAAGAGACTTTATAAGACTATTATAAGATGTCAGTGGACGAATATCTAACCAGTAGATATAGAAAAACCAATGCAAACTCTTCTGCTACGCAAGCATAGGACTGCACTTACATTTAAAAAATAAAATATTTTTTGAATTAGATTTAAACTCACTTTTTAAGAGCTAGAAAGTAATTAATTCAAGAAGTTTTTTAAAAAGTTTAAAAGAACATATGCAAAAGCTTTGCAGCAAATGAAATTAGGAGATACAAGGGTGCAATAAACCTCTCCATAGGTTTCCGATCTCCTGTGAAAGTAGCTATTTGTGTGGGTAAGGGCATTGTGTTTGTGAATATATATATATATATATATATATATATATATATATATATATATATGTGTGTGTGTGTGTGTGTGTGTGTGTGTGTGTATTTGAATATTTATGTGTGCGTGCATGCAGAAAGGGCAGCAGTTAGTGCAAATCTGTGTATCACAGCTCGGTGGGAAAGATTGTGTAGAAGTAAAAATATGATATCCAGACAGAAGATTGTTCACCATTGGCAGCGCTTAAAATAGGTGTAAAGGTGCTTTTTGGTTATCAATCACTTCAAAACATACCCTCATAGAGTAGGTTCAAACAATGCACATACCAATACACATACTCCATTGTGTGGTGTATTTTCTCGCACCGGTGACATAACATTAAATACTTTTAAAAATTCTATCTAATTTAGTGCATTATCATTTTGCAGTTTTGTAAGGAATCTGACTTTGGGGTCCAATCAGCTCCTTAATCCCTCCTGTAGATAGAAATGACGAAAGACAAAACTGCGCAAGTGAACAGTGAATTATTTGATTTTTATCTACGTCTCGCTTCGTGTTGACTCACCTCTCGAAGCCTACTCTCTAGCTCCAGCAGCCGTGTCCTCTTGGTCTGCTCCTGCTGACTGATCTTCTCCAGGTGCTCCTCCAGTTTGGCGTTTTGGGCCTCAAGCTTGCCTGCCTGGGACTCCAGATAGAACTTTTGCTGTCGAAGCTCAGAGATCATCTCTTCCTGGGCTTTCCTGAAAAAAAAAAAGAAGCCATTTTTTATCCCCTACTTATAATTATGCATCTTTTAAAGATGGCTGCAGTAAACAGTTTAAATATTAGATATAATAATAATATAAACTAATGCACTTAAAAAAATTAACATTTACAAAGTACATTAAAGTTCCATTGAAAACATTGATTTTATTATTGGTTGCTCATCGAGTAATAATGAAAGTACAGTGTGGGCAGGAAGTCTTGTTAACTCACATATTCTTCTGGGTGTAGATGCTGCTATTGGCAGCTAGTTTGTTAGCCTCTGACAGCTCAGCGATGCGTTGCTCCAGGTTCTTCATCTTTGAGTCCATAGCATTAATGGTCTATTGGAGGGTGGAGAGGAGAAAGCATGGTGCAAATCAAATTCCAGGTTTAAATAAAAACATATTTCCTTTAAATGACAGACAAAAAAAATATTCAGAATAATCATGCACAGCAGCATTTTTTTCAAAGAGGAAACACAATTTTTTGGCTATAGTGAAATCCTTTTAGAGTAAGCTGAGGTGTCTTATACTGTCGATGTCAGATGACTGCCCCTAAAATCTTCTTAAGTGCTTCAATTCTAACACACTAACAAGATTAGGGTTTTAGCCCAGCTTTGTGGTGAACAGCAAGTATATTACAATTTAATCCAAATGTACATTCCAATACATTTGAACCACTATAACAAATTACTGTGTAAAAAACCCAACAGGAGACATGTTGTCAACTTCTGAGACCAAAAATAAATGAAATGTAATCAAATTTCTATGTTCACAACTTTTATCCAGTGAGATTTCAACAGTAAATTGGATTTGCATTATAATTAAGGGGACAAAACATATTATCTAATATTTTTATACATTCCCCTTCTTTCTTAATATTGCAAAAATGATTCAGGAAAGATGAACCATACTGTAAGTATTAGACAAAAAATACACAATGAGTAGCTACACAAGTTGAATCAAAATGTTTTATGGAAATATTTTTTAATAAGCCTGTTCCTTACTGCTTTCTGTTCACCGATGAGTTTACAGTTCTCCCTGGATTCCTCCTCTTGCTGGGCCTTTCTGGCCTCGAGGCTCTCCTTGTCAGCCAGATCTACCTTCATCTGAGCCTCTAGAACCTTGATCAGATAGAAACAGAAAATATTACCCATGTAGATGACAATGGCAAATTTAGATTCAAGTTTGTAATTTTTCTACAGGATTAATGAAATCACATAGTGACAAGGTTGTAAAAGTAAAACCTGCTGTGGAAGCAGTAATTACATCCCCAAAAAGTTGGGGATATTATGAAATCATCATCAACGTCCATTATATTTTACTCTAATAGCACCTATTTTACTTAATACAGGGAGCATTTTTATGATAAACACAGTTTTTCGGACATAAATTTGGGGAGTTCAATCAGGGGGATAGTTTGTACAACGCAGGGGATTGAGGGTTTTTCCCGGGAAATATACCCCTGCTGTTGGGGACTAAAGCATGGGCATGGTTATTGTAAAGACATCACGTGTGATTTTCGTGATAGCTAAAGTACATGACAAAGAAATTACAAATATTATATCTAAACATTCTAAGATTTTCAGATTGCTGTAGCCTTGACATTCTGAGGCTACAGAAATCCTCAGAAGTCCACCTTGATCTTATCTTCATAAAGCCTCTCCTTTTGAACCAGCTGGGTTTCCATTCTCGTTGCTGTCGACTGGGCATCCCTAAGATTTTCCTCCAGTTCCTGGAGGGATACATTACGAGTATAAGTGGATTAATCCGACACAACAACAAATGGTCCAAAATCCCCAACACATTCATAACATTAATATTAACAGAATCCAGCATAGCATTCTTTGTATGCAAAATACAAACTACCACATGATACTAAATGTAGACTAAATCCTAGAATCACAAAAGACATTACATCAAAAGCTACACATGAACAGCACGAAAACTCTTCTAATAGCCAACAACTGCATTAAAATAAATAAAACAAATTAAGAAACTTGCATTGAATAGATGGAAATCCACAAAACGGCTGTTGCGGTGCGTGCTCATGTTGAGAGTGGTGAAATTACATGTCTTATTGAATCTAAGTATACACTAACACTGATTGGCTAAACTAAACAGAAGTGTGATGGCATATGTGTGTGTTCTAAGGTTAACGGAATTGTGGAGTTTGAATAAAAGAGAGCTGGATGAGGGGGGGGTTTGGGGGGAGTGGGTCAAAGTATTAGCAAGTCTTATCTGTAGCCATCTCACCAGGATCTTTTCAGCCATCTGCTGAATCTGCTGAGACTTGGTCTGAATGTCATCTTTCAGCTTATTCTCTCGCCGCTCAACCATCTCCAGCCTCTTTACCTGGTTCTCCAGTGTCTTCCTGCCTTCCTGCTTGAACAATAAAATATTATAATTAGAGAATAAATTGACTGACTGTGTGGTGCAGTACTTGACAAATAAATTAACATATTTGCATGATTTAGCCTTGTGTGTTTACTCATGTACCTCTGTCTCTCTTAGGCGGCGTTTTAAAGTGTCACTAGAGTCTGTTTTTCCTCTAAGACGCTCCAGGTCCCGTTCCAACCGCTCTTTGGCCTGTCGGACATTCTGCAGCAGCTCAGTGGCTTCAGTGCTTGCATTCACTGCCTGGGGGAGGTCAGGAGGTCGAAGGATGTTAGTGGATCCCAAGACAAATCTATTGAATGCTGGGGAAATTCTGACCCACAGAGACATTTATAAACCATATCCTAAACGGAGAATAACATCAGGCAGCAGAATTTAGAAAAACCGTGAGACTCCGACTATAAATAATCTTTAAATTTATTTTTAGAAGAATCCAAATGACATAAAATGGATTAATATCACAAAAACATCAAATATTCTTGTTGATCAGAAAATAACTAAATAATCAAATAAATAAATAAAAAATAAAAAAAACTAATTTCATATGTCTTATTGTTAATGTTAATGTTTTATATTACATAAGAATATATAAATTTACCTTTGACAGTTTGTCCTGAAGCTCCTGGATTTTTACCTGCTGCTCAGAATTGGTCTGGGAAAAAAAGTGAAAATATCATTGAGAACTATGTTAGGACCCTTTATACCAACTACACTTCTAAAAATGTAGATGAATCTGTCAAACCTGATTACTTGCCTTCTCTAATTTGGAAAGAAGCTCCTCAACCTCAGCTTTGCCCTGCTCTTTAGCCTGAGAGATAGTTGGCATATAGGAGATACTGATCAATATAGTGGAATCCATCAACTTTGTGGTGGTTTGTTTGCAATGAGACATCCTTACTCACCACCAGAAGCAGTGTTTTAAGCACTGGATGCTTCCATATCACGCATGCATAGGTCGAGTCATTATATCAACAAAGTCACCAGTGCCCCCTGGATGACCGGAGACTCTATATCTTCCGGTGTCACCAGCTGATCAGTTCCTTCCATCTTCTCGTGTTTGTGGATTAATGATAGAAAGTCAATTGTTTGTTGCTCATATTTCTGATTAGCTGGGCGCATGTAGCTTCGTAACCCAAGGGTTGGTGCTTCGAGGTAACACTCGTCCACCAGAAGCTGCAACTTGTTTTTTGACTTCCAAAACAGACATCTACACACTACAGTTGGCAGTAATTCTGTGTCGACTCATGTGGTCAGTCTATCAACAATACGGCCAGAGGTTGTGAGCACAGCACCCCATTCTCCACCAATGGGTTCTCTTTTCTTGTTGTGTGTCTGCGGTAAGTACGTACAATTTTTCTGTAGCCGGTATCACGTTCGCCTTCGGCAAGCGCTGTTACTTACCTCACTTCTCCCTTTTGTAGTGTCTAAGTTGCTAACACTTTAGGTTAGTGTCCTGCTTATGGCTACAGGCTACCAGCTCGTATTCTCATTAGTCAGACTGCTCACAATACATGCATACAACATTGTTTACAGCAGCTGCAGTTCGGCCCGTTAGCCTCATACCTATGCTAACATATCTGTAATCGCAGTATACTCTCTAAGTGGTTCAGCTAGTTGGAGTGTGTTTTCAGTATGTTGGGCTCATATCTATGCTTCTCCTGCATGCCCCCCCCTCCAAGCGGAGGATGGCCATGACCAGTTTCTTGGAGAACACCCGAGGGAAGATTACCCGTGAATGAACTATAGGTTCATGCTTCATGCACTGAGGCTTTGTAGATTAGCCGAGGTGGAGGGCAGTCCAGAGCTGTATCCTTCATGACACAGGACAACTTTGTGTACGGCCCTGGCAAGTTTAGCATTAGATGAAGCCCCAGTAATAACTTCGCTTGGAAAATGAATTTTTCTGGCAGCCCCCGCAGTCCTCTGCCTTCGCTGTGCTTCCCTCTGAGTCTTACATTGGGGAGCTCCACAGGTGCTTGTCAGACTTGTCTCACTTTCCCCAACCAGGCTATAAACGGAGGAGCTCAGGCAGCTATACATGATGCAGGTAAGTAGGGCTTGGACCATTTATGTGGCTACCTCTACATACATTTTTACCGTTTGTACCTGGTCCTCATGATGTACCTTTTTCTTAGTTTTACAGGTTAAATGTTGCAGCTCCTCATCCTGTGGCGACAGCCGGCTTGTCGACGGAATCAAGCCCTTAATTTGGAGAAGATCCTCAGGACCATTTTGGTATAAATCATCCAGTGCTTAAAGCAGCGCCTCTGGCAGTCAGTAAGGACAAAATAGAACGATAGTTGCGTATCTAACTACGGTTCTATGAATCCAGGATGACCGTCAGGGCGTTCAGTCACTAAGGATCCTAGTGAGAAGATTCTGCAGAACCAGATCACCTAGTAACACCGGAAGATATATAGACTCTCTCGGGTCATCAATGGGTCACGGGTGATTTTGTTGATATAATTACTCGACCTGCGCTTGCACAAGATGGAAGCATCCTGTGCGTAAAGCAATGCCTCTGGCGGTTTTCCAGGACAAATAGAATCGTATTTACATACGAAACTCTCGTTACATACTAAAGGGTTTGCAGATGTGTATGGACACATGGAAACATGGAAACTAGGACCTCAACAGCTTTCCAAATTAAAGGAAATACTCTGACGAAAAATTAATAGACAAATCGACCTCTTCTTCAAATTAAATGTGCACACAATTTTATCTTTGTCTCATTATAATGTAGTTTGAATGCACAGTGGGCTGTCTTATTCATGATAGTGTCATATAGAAAACATTGTTATTAAATTTAACTTATTTTCAATATTTGGAGTGAGTGAACAATACAATTCTACGGTTGCTGAAAGAATACAGTAGTCTGAGAAACATGCAGCATTATTCAGTGAAGTAAAGCTTCAAGCAAAAAGCAAATCTTCTATTACTAGACACATTTATATTTGCATGATAACGTATGAACATCTCTAATGCAAACAAACCTTTTGGATTCTTTGCTGGTATTCCACGGCTTTCCTTTTGAGTTCCTCACTTGTCTGCCTGGAATCCCTAAGTTCAGACTCATACAGGTCGCTGCGGCGTCGGGCAGCTGACAGGTCCTCCTCAAGCTGCCTGACGGTCACTTGCATCTCCTCCAGCTGGGCATGATACTCCTATGTTGATAAATAGCACACAGTCATGATATTAAAACTTATCTCCAAACACAGACGTCATATGCATATTAGTGTTTACTGCTTACAACCGTTACAACCAATATCAAAACATGTCAGAGAACTTCAGGTTATAATAACACTCATTCTGAACAACAAGGACACAAATCGCTCAGAAACAGTTACTTTATTGGAAAATACACTTTTTCTTTCTCAAAAAAAAAAAAAAAAAAAAGGATGTAAAAAGCCACATTTCAGGAAAATATAGGCAGTATAATATTTCCTACAACATATCTAAGGCTTTTCCTTTAAATAACACAAAGAAAGCAGTTTGAAAATGGTTTGGGACAGCTTAAGAAAAGGAACTGAACTCTTTGATAGGGCTGCCAATCTTATTTAGAGAAAACATATACTTCAATGATCTGCTCATAATTTTCGTTAAAAGTTCCATGGAAACAGCAGCACAATGTAATTGTTTATTACAAAAAGTGCCATAATAAAAAAAATGCAGCTCCTGGATTCCCAGATACAGTATAAAGTTGTTGGCAACATTTGACTAGAGAGACAAGTTGAAGAAAAAAATAATTGCATCCTTCTACAAATCTTTGCAAGGAAACTAGACAAATGCAAGTAAACTTGTCACTTTTTGATTTATCACTTGCTGTCGACAATTTACAATGGACCACTGGGAAAAAAACTGTAGTTATTAACATCAGCCAACAGAGCTAACTCCGTGCACTCTACCATACGCTGCCGTTATTGTTTTAAGCACTTTCCATTATTTTTGTTACCAGAAAGTAAAAACCTCACAATTAGTAACACCAGTAACGACAAAAGAATCTGTTGATGAACAACCCCGAAAAAATGTTTTGCAGAAAAAACTTAATCAGACGTATAAAATTTAGTCACTTGAGGAACATAGTAATTTTAAATAAGCTAATGTTAGCAGAGTGGCTAGAGCTAGCGGTAGCACAGGGACTGCCACCAGCCCACCAAATGTATGTATCTAAAATGTGAGTTATGGTTTTAAAAAGTAAGGAAAAAAGAAGCTGCGGCAGAACAACCCTGAAAGAGTTCTGCACCAAGAACTTAATTACACACTTACATTTTAATTCTCCAAGAACATAGTAATTTTAAATGAGGTAACGTTAACAGAGCTACTAAAGCCAGCGGAAGCTCAGGGTCAGCCAATAGCCAGGAAGTCCCTGAACAAAGCCAACATACAGTATAATGGACTAAACGAGGCTCACAATGTTTTATGTTGAATGTCATACAATTAGGTTAAGACACGCACAAAGGGTACATTAATTTCAACAAGTCAGAATACATAGACAATGCCGACTTACCTTACTTCCAGTGTAATCCTTCAAAATAAGAGCACTTAAAATGCTGTACTCATTATAATTTTGAAACTAACGGGTAAAAAAAATCGGAATCATCAAAAATCATTAACGGCGGTCAGACTATAAAAATAAGTGGTCGGACAAGAAAATTGCAATCTGTGCAACGCTATTTATGTACTTTGCAGGGATGCCATCTGCATGGAGCTGTAGAATTAATCTATTTGAGTTACTTTGTTTTGCAGACTGAAGTAATCATTTCCATTTAACTACCCATTTGTTGTAAATACCTTGGAGTGTTTTTAAAAAAACTTCTCCAAATGAACCCCATCATTAAAGTGATGAAGGGGAGGAGACAGTGAATCATTTGAATGAGCAGATGTACATACTTGCTCTTTAATTTCCTGCAGCTTGTTGCTCTGATCGCGGATGTCTTGCAGCAGCTGCATGGCCTTGTCATCCTCTCTAGAGACCTCCACACGTGCCTCCTCCAAGCTTCGCTTTAGGCTCTGCAAAGCATGTTTACAAACAAACTCAAGGTTGCTATTCATTCAAATCAATACAGTTGTTTGAGGTATTGAGGACTGCGACACCCCAATGAGTGCAAAACACAAAACTGTCTAAAAGCACCAAACATTTCTTCATATTCAACATACACAACAAAGCTGTTATCATTACTCACACTGCACTCAGTGATGTAAGTGGCGAGGTCTTGCTCTAGAATGCTCCTCTGAGTCTCAGATGCTTTCAGCTCCACATCCTTCTGGTGGAGCACTGACTCCAGGTCAGTCATTTTACGCTGGAACCTGGAGATCTCCTGCTCCATCTGGCTCAACAACAGCACAGTTAGCCTCAAACAACATCACAGAAGCTTAACAACTTTTAATTCTATCAACATTTTAATTGTCGTTCCAACCGAGCGCTACCACAGGTCCTTTAATCCCGACTGCAGTCAGACTCTACAATAAATCCCTAACCCTGAACTCTGCTAACTCACTGAATACCATGTGTGTATCTGATAATTATCAACTTACTAAACACCATGTGTGTTCCTTTAATAGCACTATTGCACATCTGCACCTTACTATTATACATTTGCACCTGGTCTGCTGGTGCACTTCTGCACCCGAAATTTTGAACAACTCTAACGGGACTATTGCATTTATATTACGCCATTGGAGAACGGACTCTTTCCTTTTCTTCATATTTGCATGCACTTTATTGTATTTTAAGGGAGTGGCTGCAACTATTCAATTCCCCCTTTGGTGATTAAAAAGCTTTTCTATTCTATAACCACAAATTCTGTTTATTACTGATTTATTAGGCACTATTCCCCCCTGACTCAAAATAATTAAAGTTAAACTGGTATATTCTACAAACAACAAAATGAACTTGGCCTCTAATAGGAACAGCAGAAGCCTGCCTGATCTGTATGAAGTCAGGGAGCCAGAGTAAATTCAGTATGTCTGGAAATACAACCCCTGATGGAAGAATTTGAGACCAAAATAAGCTCTACAATATGGAAATGCGAATCACATAATCACATAAAACAAAAACACCATTTAGTCATAAGTGTCGTTATTCTAGTCTTCCCTGGCTTTCTTTTTGAGGATGACTCATTTTGTTCTCTAGTAATGCAGACTCCTAAAAATAAAGAACAAAAAGTACAGCCTCGCCTTGTGACATTTGTCTTGGGTTTCTTGTAGTTCTCTGCTTTTAAGGTGCAGTTTCTTTTCCATGGAGTTGGTCTTCGCAGGAGAGTTGAGGCCTGCTGACACCGACCTGATGACAACAGACTTACAGTCAATGATCTTATTTCTATAATGCCACTAGTCTTATATGCCTTATTGCCTTTCTACATGGTAAACATTAAAATATAGATTATTCATACTGTGTGTTCTGTAAACTATCAGAGTGTACACTTTTATAGAGTAAATGTAACGTAAAGTAACAATATAGGGAACATTGAAATTACAAATTCTCAAACGACATCAGCTCATCAAAAAGACAACAACTGGAAGCCTCGTCTCGTCACATAATGTAAAAGCAAGCCTTCTCAGTATTGAATCTTTAATTAAGCTGGCTGAAATACAGACGCAACACCTAATCAATCCACAGTAAATAAAAAAACAAGCATGGGAGCCTAAAAATAAGACAGAGTCTTCTGTGTAATATGTAGTCATAATAAAAAAGGATACTGACGACAATTATGATTGCATTCCGCAAACCATTTTTGGGAAGAGAAGGAGCAATGTCTATTTCCTATATTAAGATGAAACGGACTACATAAACAAATAGCTTTGGGGCCAATGTCCTCAAAAAATAATGTGACAGGACAATGTGAGATATGGTTTTGCTTCGTATTTGATCTGCACAGAGCTCTGTAATGAAGGCAATTATTTTTCTCAGTTATGTAAAGTGAATGTCGTTGCCAATCTGGGAGCATTTCACAGAGCATATGCAATTATCCTTTTTATCACATGACAAGAGAAAAGTGTTTTCATGAATGAGTTCACAAATACTGCAGAGGGATCTTTCATAAAGTTGACTAAGGCTGAGTCATAGTGTTTAAAACTAATGAAGAAAAAAAGCACTGCTCCCTTCCCCTCTCTGCACCCAGAAACACTGCCCTGAAATTCAGCAAACATATACAAAATACATACACAGAATTTTAGAAAATATCCAGAACAAAGAATTACGAACAGACACACACATTTGGCACAGATTGCTCTCTTCCCCTCACCTTTTAACTTTTTCTCTCCACTTACTTATAATGTAAATGTTTTCTTCAAGAAATAAAACACCTGGGGGTATTTAAAGAAGCAGGCTTAACAGTTAGCGTTGGTGACTGAGCTCAAACTTGACCAAGCCTATGATGACAAACTTGGGATATTCGGTTTGAGGACAGCTGATATGAATTGGTTCAATCAATTCCAACTTGGTTACCACCGAATTGAACGCGTATGCACTATAAAAAGCCATCATCAGTGGAGCTCAGTGGAGGATAAAAACATAATCCAGGTCATGTAGTTACTTTGATTTAAGCTGGTCTAAGTCCAATTAATGTATAATGCTCTAATACATAAAGCATTTAATGTGCAATCTTAGATTTCACAGATGACTAAAACATATTTTGCGTCCATGATTATTTTTTAATTATTATTATTTCATCAAGCTTTATTTTAAATTTTGATTATGGCTTTCGACAGAAAAGATAAAGCAATTATCATGCTGTATTACATTTTTGTTTCATTGTGTGCTGTGAATGCAGCAAAATACTTTCCAGAGGTGTTTTGGTCAACAACATATCAAAACCATTCGACTTCCATCCAATGCAGACTGAAGGTCTACGGAGTTGAGCATGGGGTCATGCAGCTCTTCTGCCAGGCTGTACTGGAGTATATCATAAGATACAGCATTGTGGTTCGTATTAACATTGCACTTGAGGTCACAGGTTTCTCATCTGATGCAAACTGCCATCAAGAAAATTGAGATTAAAAACCAGCATCTATGAGAAGTCTTGATCAGACAGGCACAGAAGATTGGATTCTACCCAACTAAATTTCTCTATCCAGAATTCCAACTCTTACCATCCACTAGAAGATTTAGGGTCTCCCCGGGCAGACTGATCCACTCTATAGATTAGTTCTTCCCCATGCCCATTAAGCTCCTCAATAACTATTTATAGGACAAGGTTCAGTCAATTATGTGATATGCGCATACTCTATCACCTGTGCAATATACTTTCATCTGTGCAATTCACTACTTAATTAATAAGCATAATACGTCACTAAGCTGTGCAATATACGAATTAACTCTTGACGGAGTGTGTGTGTGTGTGTGTGTGTGTGTATATATATATATAAGTGTAAATGTTAAGTGCTGAGCGTGTGCTGTGGGTAATTGGTTTTGGTGAAATCATTGCATGTCTACTTAATTGTTGGATTTTCTCTAAAATTGTAGCCATTTTTCTTTTTTTGGAACCATGACCGACAATATTTTGGATGAGAGGGTCTAGCAATCACGCTGTATTGAGAAAGACATGAAAACAGGGATTGAGACTATAAAATCACTGATTAATTACTTCCAAGTTAAGTTATATGATCACAACGGTCTGTATAATTGCCAGTTTCGACTATTCAGTCTTATTTTATCGTTGTTACCCTGACAATATAAAGAATGTATGGATGTCAATATAAAGAATGTATTGATGTCTTTGGGCCCTGATGCCGGGCTCCAGACAAAAAAATAACTAGCAGCACCTGGCTCCTAAACCCAAAGTATTTAGTAGTCAAATAAAATTTTTGGGAGCCAAAATATATTGATGTCAGAGTACAATGTTATATGTCTGTCTTAACTTTTCTTCCTCTCCTGTACTCTAAAAGAAAACCAACAAAAACAATGCAATGCCGACCCCAACGGTAGGCAGAAAGGGCCGCAAGCCACCACCGAACCTCATGGCCCCCCAGAGCATGAAGGACCTGAGACCAATTCTTGACATTGTTTTCAGATGGTAATAGGCAGATTTTGTAAATGATTTAAAGTGATGTTCAAAATTAGGGTCCGTAACGACACCATAACTACGCTTGCATAGTGGATTTTAGCACCATGGACTCAAGGTATGCGTAGATCTTTAATCTCTTTTGTTTTGCGCCAAAAACAATTATTTCGGTTTTGTCGGTATTTAGAAAATTCTGGCTCATACACTCATTGATTTGTTTGATTCATGTGTTCAGCAAGCAAAGAGGACTGTAGTCATGTGGTGATAAAGCTATGTAGAGTTGTGTGTCATCTGTATAGGTGTTAAGAGAGAAGTTATTATGTTCCATAATCTGAGTCAAGGGGAGCATGTAGATGTTAAGGGTCTACACTTCAGCCTCACCTATTTGAGGGCTATATATTTTTTATTCTATGATTCATGGTTACTGTTTACACAAAGTATTCCCGATCTTTTAAGTATGATTTAAACCAATTAAATTAAGTAAGTGAAGTGGCCAAAAATCCTACCCATTCTTCTAGCCTGTGTAGTAAATACTCTAATCCAATCACCAACACATTTTTTGTATTGCTAGTAAGAGTGGCATGATAAAAAGTCACTCACAATGCATGATAAATGAAATTTAATGCAGTTCACAATGGTTAAATAATAATGATAATAAAAATAATAATTGAATGGAGAAGGGTTATTCTCAACCTGATTTCCGGTATTTGCCTGCACCTCAATGTCATAAAAACATAAATATTTCCTACATACACCAAGAAACTACTGAACTTCTCTGATATACTGTCCCTTTCCCTGCTGTTAAAACTCACCTACTGTTCCTCCCTCGAGGGAGCCTGTCTCCCCTGCTGCCCATCTCCCCCTAAAACAGTAGCATTAATTTAAATTCATTATTACCACAGCTTAATTGTCTGACGTTTCATGATTAACAATCTTTCTCCTCGGAAAGTTGAAAATAAATAGCGAGGGGAATGACTGCCGTCATTGGTACGGTGACACACAAAAAAGGAGGACAATATGCAGAATTATGGCTAGCGATACAGACAAAATCAAATATACCATTTTTGACCAAATACTTCAATATTGTGGATATATTTTGGGCAAGGGTGAAAATCCAATTTCAGTGTAGGGGAGATACCAAGAAAGGTGATGTCTTTTACCTTAAACGTTTTTCACAATTCCCTCTCTAATATCAATTGATTTTCCCATGAAAACAACTATTAATTGCTCCTTCAAAAACTTTTATTCAAGTTTCTTGCCAAAAACTACATTTTACAAGATTACATTTGAACAGATATTGATGAAGATGGCGTTACAATTATGCTTCGAACAAAACTGGCATTTACTGAATAGACATTGAACGCATCATTAAAATTAAAAAGTTAATCACATTGGCGAGCATTTTTAGTCGCCATCTGGAGCCCTGTGATGGACATAACCTTTATTACTCTTAACCCCCATCGCGCATACTGATTTCAGTTGTTGCCTCTGCAACGTGTGCCTAACGGTCAGAATGTCACATACGAAAGCTATAAAAATGGCTGGTTAATATTTATCAGCAAGTACAATAAACCTTTTTTACTGTAGCTTTGTGTACAGTGCATGTTACCCTCAGTATGAACTTTATTTGCTGCTTTCGTGATGTCGATTAAATTTTTATTCTTGGTCACACGACTGCTTGACCCGGAACTTCCGTGAAGCTACCACAGCTAATTGTGTTGTGGCTTTTGTAGTGTGCCTGTGTTTTCAAATTGAAGAAGATGTTTTCTTAATTTGCTGTTTGCGCATGTTGTCAAATAGTGGGTTGCTGCATAAGCATGAAGTCAAATTGATGTTTGCAGCATGAGCATTGTGTGAAATTGATGTTTGCCGTGTGTTTGCCCCCTGTCGGCAACCGTACTAAACAGCCCTGCACTTGTTTGCTAAAACTAAACAACTCACGCCCCAACCCTTCACAAAGTTAGCAATTGACAAAAATGTTGAAAAAAATCTTACAATGCTAAATTAAATGGGTTTGTAAATGCCAAATATCCAACCAAGCAGCCTGTGTTATGTCCTACTAACAGACAAAAAAACATCTGTCGGTGAAAACATAACCTTCTTAGCGGAATCATGAAGAACCCCCCCTCTGAAGAAGACGAGTGTTTTTCAATCATCAATGTAATTGATCTTTGTTGCCACTGAGATACGATGTGAAGGAAAAAGTGAGGCCAAATCAGGGCACAAGATAAATCAGACACCTGACACTGGTCACTTGAATTATTAGAAATCCTCTCTGGGGACCAATAATGTTACGGCATAACCACATTCAATCATGGTAAACCAGATATATATCAGACATATCTATATAGATATATATCTATGGATTTATATGTATAGATCTTTCTCTCTCTCTCCCTCTCAACATTTTTTGTGATTATAAACTGTACATATACACAGACGTTGTTGAGGAATTTGTGAAGAAACAACTACAAAAATCTACAAACCGAAACGCGGAAAAACAACGGTTGACTTTTTTGACGCTAACCTACAGACGTCTTCTAAATTTCAGACAGACAATCTGTGTGCTGAGATTTACTGATATGGAATTCGACAAACAAATTGACTAAATAATAGCTTAAACCCCTTAACACATTACCAACTTAATATGCTTCACGCTGGTTTCAATCAGATTTTTCACCCTTTTTTTGGTTGTAGTGACAAATGTTTATAAACATATGCATGCACCTTGTTTCATTCTATGAGCTCTGAGATCCTCTTAATAAAATTTTAGGTAGGAAATAACAAGCCTTAGTTAATAATGGACAGATAGTTTAACAACGAGGTACAGAGACATAAGCTGAAGCATAAAGAATAGAAGAGATGGGTACAGATGGGGGTGGGGAGTGGGGAAAAAAACATCATGGTAGTAACCATAGAAATAGATTTTCTCCCACAATCTAAGATCTCATCCCATCCCTGTTTAATCTGGTAATGCTTTTTTCTTCCTTCTCTGCTGCTGTCATGATCCGCAGTCTCAAGAACCATTAAATGGCTAGAGCACTGCCATGGGGTTGTAGAAATGAAACCCATCCTCTTGTATTATTATCAGAGGTTAAGAAGCCAAACACCATTAGGGATGATTAGAGTCCCAAAAGCCATGAAATAAAAGTCAGAAGCCCATTATGTTACACAGTAAGGGAGAAAACATAATAAGAGCAGCAAGGGTGGGAGTGTGTCTGTGTCTGGGGTTCCACCTCTCTGCAAACCTCATTGACACACTCAACCGCATACCAATCAGCGCCTATGCCAAGATAAAGCCAGCTCACATCCTCTGGTTCATTCATTTGGCCCATATTAGCTACACTTTAAGTACATGTGACACCAAAGAACAAAATTAGGAATCAGAAGAGAAAGAGTGCACCACAGAACAGGGAAATCCCTGATCTTCATTGTTACTTGTGTGACACAGCATATGGCCAAACCCATTCGGTCCCCAACCGCCTAAATACTTATGACATGGACATAAAACAAACTGCCTGGGGCACCCACTGGGTCTCCACAGGTATTTTCTCTGGAGAACAACAGCTAATGGTAGCATAAAATCTTTAAGTAACTGAGGTGTATTTAGGATGTCTCCATGTCACACATAGAAAACATGCAGCACTTACTCAGCTTTAGCCAATGTTGTCAATGGTCTGCTGAAGAACCAGCCTAGAAAGGGCAGATCCTGTCCCTGGAAGCCCGATGGCAGACCTCCTTGCTGGGCCGCCGATGCTGGCCGGGAGGCTGCCTGCTCTGGCTCCTCAAAATTAGAGGTGTCATCTTCGGCATGCAGCGCAGGAACAAAAGGCGGGAGAACTGCAGGAGAAAGGATGAGGAGGATTAAGAGATGTAAGAGAGGGAAAGGAATAAGGGAAGCAGCGATGGACAGACAATTAAAAAAAATACAAATAAAAAAATAATTCAACACAACAGGGAAAAAGAGGAGAGAAAGAAGCGGAATAGGAATGTTGCAGAGTGGTGGAAGCCTAGAGTGCGGTAAGTTGCACATTGATTCACATGCTGCCTCTCTGTCCCTCCCTTCTTCCTTCTCGCTCTGTCATACACACATGCTCGCTCACTCTCCCTTACTGCAGCAGAGAAAGCTAATCAGCTGGAGCCGATCCTGAAGCATAGAGCTCTATCAGCGGCTAAATATCGATATACCAAATCAGCATTTTTAATTCAAGCATTTATGTATGCGATTACATTTTTTAGATTATATGTAAAATTATTACTGAAAGGTAATCAATTGACAAAATTAAATTCAGAGATTAAATCTTTAAATACTCTTTTCAACACACCCGGGCACAAAGGCATCTTCCTCTGAAACACTGTTTAGATAATCATGAAGATTGCAATAATATTCATTGATATTCAGTGCAAGGATATAAGTTGAAAATAGCATAGCAGCAATGACCAACATAGAATTGTTTGATTATCATTGAAGTCACAAAAGCAGAGGGTTTTAAGTCAATGAAAACACAAAACCTCTACACAGCAAAATAAGCACCGATCACAAATGTTTCAAATTACAGAGCCCCTGTAGAACTACAGTGCTAACATATATAATACGGCCACCCCTTCACAGACAATGTCTGTTAATGTTTATGTTTGGCATGTATGCACTTAGATGGCCAGACAAAAATTGTCATTCGGTCAGATATTTATTGGCAACAACAGCAGTAAACAAATGCACATGTACAGTATAAAGCTCATGTTTGGTGTAAATAATTGCACATATTCAATCTGTCTGCTTCACTTTTTGTTCCTGCCTCTCTCCCTATACTGCTCAATAGGAAATAGCTGGCCTATTGCCAACGGGCAGAATCTCATAATTTTACTACCAACATGAATAATGGCAATGTAATTGCTGTGGGTTGTGTAGATGCACACACTAAAGAATAAAATCTGACAATGAGTCATATATTTTCAGTCCAGTTACAGGATTTCAGCTACAAAGTGTCCTTTCAAGCCAAACTGAGCACCGCCACCGGAAAGACAGAAGAACAGATTCTCAGGGGAGAGGAATATCCTCACCTTGTCTTAAATTGTTCCAGTCTACAGTGGAGAAGAAAGAGTGACATCGGAGTCCCTGGAAACCCAATCTCTCTTTGGCTCCACAAAGCAATCTCTGCAGCAGGTCTACAAACTGTTTGCTGGCCCGTGGCTCCTCCGGAAACTTAAGGAAATGCTGGGGTGGTTTAACGACATAGCAGGGATTTTTATTATGTAATTTGTCATATATTATCTAATCTATATAAATCAGTGTGAATATTTCATTTGGGTTTTCTGGGAATTTAAGAGGAAATAATATTCATTCAGCTGGAATTCTAAACACAAATCATTACAGACCAGATACAAATAGTGACCATCATCAGTCCCAGTCGGCATGATTCTATGCTATGTACCTTGAAGTTGAGGATGTTCTGGATGGTCTTGGTAACGGTGCCCTCAGAAAAAGGGGACTTGGCATAGATCATCTCATATGCTGTGACTCCAAGGGACCACCAGTCACACTCAACCCCATAGGTTCCATGACAGCCCCCATTCATGGTTGCCAGGACCTCAGGGGAGAGGACGTCCTGGCTGCCAACATGTACTGGGGGAGCTTCCACCTTGCAACATAATGATGCAACAATCAAACACTCTGCGGTTAATACACATCGAGCAATCTCTGTAATCTACTTACTGTTCTGTTAGCCGTCAGCCTGGCAGCTGATCCGAAATCTGCCAGCTTAATGTGACCCGTCCGATCGATGAGAACATTCTCTGGTTTGACATCTCTGCAAGTGGATAATTTAGAAAGGATTTGATACAATTACAGAACCGACTTTTTGCCTCAGTACCAAATATGCCTGACACTCTGTTGACAATGGGAAACATTTTTAAACTTAAGCCTTATTTTTGTATAACAAAAACCGTTCTAGGTTAAATTGCAATGCTAAATTTCTCATGAGTTCTCCTGAATTCAGAGAACTTAGCCTTCACTTGAAGATAAAGGCAATTCATATTTAGTGAAGACGAAATGCACAAGCACCAAAAGAGGATTGTGTTACTCCTGAAAGTCCTGACACGTCAATATGCCATCTTTGAAAGGTAGAATGAAGTAGTTGGTGTCTCACCTGTGAACAAAGCCCAGCTGGTGTACAGTGTGAATAGCCTCTACAAGTTCAGCCAAATAGAACTGAGCCATGGACTCATCAAACTGGTCCTCGTAACGGTTTAGCAGGGACATCAGGTCACCGCCTGGCAGGTACTCCATCGCCTGAAGACACATTCGTTTGCAGTCATAATCTGACAGTATAATATCTATGGCCAAAACTTGGAATTTAAATGAATATGAATACCAATATATATGCGAATATAGTAGATCTATATTTAAAGAGAAAAATAAAGAAACAAGTGTGGAAGCAAGTGTTTGAGCTTACATCAAAGCTCTATTCAGCTTGAGCCTATAGCACGGTTCTCCTCATTATGGATTCAGTTATGCAACACAGCAGGATACGTATGGAGATTCATCTGTGAGACTATAATCAAAGACTGGTCTACAAAAGCTAAAAATACACTAAAAATATCTTTAATAGTCTTGTGTCCATATGATTACAGTTCAAAATAAGACATGTTTACAGTCAAATCGAAATTGTGCAAAAAAGAAAAGAAGATACACCAATAACCATCTATAAAGTAAAGCTATGTCAAGCTAAGTCATGTTTGGCTCAAGTTTTCTTTTCTGCTGTCTGCATCCTGAGATGTAAGGCATTAGTCAGGCGGATTGAGCTATATGGCGGCAGCCATAACAGGAGAGAGCCGTTGGTGCATGAATGGTTGGGGAGTGTGAATGAAAGGGAGCTTTCTACAGTGTTACCTAGCAACAGTGAGACTGGGTGCCTCTCTGACACACGGATAAAGATGGATGCTTTGTATTTTCCTCCATGCTCAGTTAGGGAGCAGGGTGAGACAGACGGGGGATAAAGAGAATGAAGAATGAGACATACAGGGGGCATGAGGACAGGTATAGGGAGGAAATGAGTGGAATAAAAACAAAGGGTATATATACACAGTATGTTTTTCCTGCACAACAAGCCAGTAAGTTCAGTTCATCACAGAAAATAAAGAAAGCCTTCTTGATAACATTGGATGATCGCTGGGAGGAAAAAACAGACACTGTGCATCATTGATGAAGATTACACTATCAGAGGGACGCTAAGATTCAGGGAAATAACCAGTCAAATGACAACTATAATAATTTTTTAATTTTCACGTAAATTACAAAAGACCAAGAGGGTGTTTCACTAAGAGTAATAAATAAAGTTTAGAGAAGTGATACCTTACCTCTTGATTTCTGTTTTTTCCTCACATTTTGATGGTCATGTTTTGTGAAATGTGAGCAACCGGAGCTGGGCTTCATCACAACTCATAGAACAACTCTCAGGGACCCAACAATAAATAGTGTTGTTAATCTGACTGAATCCCATTGACTCTTGTGACTGGTGTTAGCTTGCAAGCCATGATAACCCAATATACTTCAATATACATGTTCCTTTCACAACTTATTTCAAATTTCCTCCTGTAGCATTTCATGTACTTGCTTATCCAACTTTTATATTAGATAGATTCAAACAAAAATGTCAACTTTTTCTAGTACACTGCTTTGCAACCTCCACAAAGGAATTCATGTTTTCAACAGTATTTCTCCATTGCCAGTTAAGCGGCAATGGCTAATGTCAGCGGCAGCTGATGTCAGCCTAATGTCAGCGGCAGCTGACATTAGGCAATGATGGGGGACACCCTGGGTAAGTTGCCGTTGCCATCACATCACAGAGCCAACACACAGAGACAGACAACCATTCACACTCAAATTCACCCGTACAGGCAATTTAGAGTCACCAATTCACTTACGTTCCATTTTTTGGGACTTTGGGAAGAAGCCAGAGTATCCGGAGAGAACCCACTCAAACACAGTGATGAGGAAAAATCTTGTCTTCTGATCATTTGTGAAAAAGGAATTAACTCGAGCAGTCTTGGGTGGCCTTCTTAAATATATGGGGTTATTACAGACTGATCCGTTATAACAGATAAGATCCCAGCACGCTCAGGTGCGAGTCTCATCCCAGAATCTTTCATTCCTATCCAGCAAGATCATTATATCCTTACAATTTCAGCCGACCTACCCGGTAGGGCTATCTTGTCTTTCAAAACACTGCCCACGAGATTCCCAAGACATAACATAAAGAAGGCGCCAGAAATAAGTGGTGCGAAGGTAGTATTTTCTTTTGCCTAACATACAGGAAAAACATGCACAAAAAGGCAGAGGTGGACGTGAACCTGGTGCCTTCTTGCTGTGAGGCGCCAGTGCGCATATTTTTTAATAGGACAGCTTAATAATGACAAAAAATTTGGGTGAGAGAAGAGGAGAATGAGATGACACGTAACAAACACCTATAGCGACCTGTGGTTACTGCAAAGGGAGGATTCAGCTGCCCCTGCACATGGGGCGTGCATTCTATCAATTTATCTAAACATCACTAACTTCTGGGATTACCGTTCAACTGGGTGGGGAATGTTTAGGAAGAAATTCTCAAGTTTCTGGAGAAAATAAGTATTGATTATAAATTCTAGAGGTAGTTTTCCATATCAACGACTCTTATTATGAAGGTCAAGCAATTATGAGTCTTTTGCTTTTAAGTGCTGTGACATATTAGGGGACACTTAGCTGCCTTGGCAGAGGTTTGTGCTCTCTGGGTGGTGTCTTGTAAAAATTAATTTCAATCATATTATCTTTGTTCTATAAAAACATATCAAACATATGTAGATCAAGAAAGCAACATTCAAAATAGTAATTTATTAATGTAATTAATGTCAATCCAAATAATGTTTCCACTGGAAAATCATGAATTACTCAGAGGGTCACTATAATTTATGTTACGCCCTACATAGAGACACCACACATATAAAGCAACATCTTAGATTTTTATTTAATCTGCTGCTCCAAAAAATATGAATTAAACAACATTGTTACTATTATGGGTTTATTGATTCGTTCCAGATCGTTCGGACAACAAAAAATATGAAGTTAAAATAGCCTCTCGTGTAAATGGTGATTGAGCGGAATTACAGTTACATCAAGGTGTTTTTTTTCAAATTAGAGGATTATCTGCAGACCCCCGCCATAACATACAGGCCTGCACATTTACACTATCCTCAACATTAGTCCATAAAACTTGTGTCCAAGGACACTGATGCTTCCGTTATTGGAAAAACTCAAATTGTGCTATCGTGATGAAGCATAACCTATAACCACTATAGCAGAAACATGATATCTGGTGCGTTCAAATGCACCAATAAATGACCAAAATAAAGAAACTAGTTATAAGATTTACACCTTCAGGGCCCCAAGTGTAAAAAGACATTGAATACCGGCTACTGTTTTTGAGGAGAAGTGGATAGACCCTACCCCAGACCTAACCTTTACATATGACCGGACAAAGGTAAGCCTATATCCCTTCTATGGGAGAGAAATAAGAAAAATTTGCACCCTTACCAGGTACACATGTTCTTTATCCTGGAATGCGTACAGAAGTTGTGGGATCCAAGGACTGTTGCTTAGAGCCAGGATTCTCCGCTCTTCTTCATGAAAGACCACCTGAGGAAAAGCAAAGAAAAAAGTATGTATACGTATATACACATACATATATATGATTAACACCAATATCAATATAAAGAATAAATAAATATATATATGCATACACACTGATCAGTCATCACATTAAAACCATTGGAGCAATATTGTGTAGGCCCCCTTGTTGCCACCGAAACAGCTCTGCAATGCCGTGGGCGTTCTGACTTCACCTGTCATTGGTTATATTGTTATGGCAGATCAATATATACACATGAAATATATCCAACAACAGTGCAGCACAAATTGTTAATATCAGTTGTGTTTGAACAATAAAAACTGCTCCAATTAGGTTTAAATATAATATAAAATCTTCATCTTCTCCTCTCTTCTCTTCTTCATCTCAATAAAAATTTTAAACTTTTGTAGTCGCAAGCCAAAACATTTCTTGTTCACTGTATTGCTCACTTCAGAGTCCTGCTGCAACTCACAATCTTTTCTAACTCAGATTTGTTCTATAAGTTATCTGTAAGAAAAGTCAGCTGTAAAGCACTGAACTGAAATTTTGTATAGTAAAATTAAAAGCTACAGCACCCTCCAGTGGGCCTTTCTCAGCAAGATCATGTAAATTTACAACAATTCAACTTCTGGCAAGAGGATAACGCAAATTGGAAAATGTAACACTTCCATAAGACCTTTGAGGCCTACAAATGCAGTGGTGAACACTACTGCTCAACCGGCTTTCCTCTTTTCATTAGGCAATAAACAGCATAATTTGTAGTTGATATTTCTTATTTTAAAAAAAACTGGAAAAAAAGCAAGCTTCACAAAACCCTTGCAGCGGCTGAGCTCAGGTTATCTTAATACTGGTAGAAAGAAATATTCATAATAAATAGACCCTATTTGCTAAATCAGAAAAGCAAAGGTGTTACCAATAACCAACAATGCCACGTTATGGAAGACATCTCCCAAAAACTTCTTCATATTTTACTGCTGTGTTACATACTTATTCTAACATAATACAACCATTTTAAACTCACATTTTCTTGAGTGCGCAAATCTGCCTTCTTAATGACTTTAAGTGCACAAACATCCCCAGTGGCCTTCTCCCGGACTACTTGGACTTCTGCGAAGCGACCACGGGACACCACTGCACGTACTTCAAAGTCATGAAGGCAAGGCTGCAGAGTATGCAGCTCCGCAACTACGTCAGAAACTGTTTCACAAAACACACGTAAACACACAAAGGTTTTTAGAGATGACATTCAGGGTGTAGAACTGTCAATATTCAAAGAAATACATGAACATTATCTAGAGATTAAAGTGGAGTGCACATCCAGCAATTTGTATGAAAATGATTAATTCATAATTACTTTTAAATTACTCTGAAATCTTTATGGTGTTAAGAATAACATAATATTTTTATGGCCTATATTTATTCATCACGTATCAGAGTTTTAAAGGGGTGTTTGGTATGATGTCCCTTGAAAACCCTTTTTGCATTATACCATTTGGTATGATGCAAAAAATATGGCAAAAATGACGTCAGCAAACCAACAGCTCAAAAAAACCCATACATAGCTTAAATAAATAAATCCATACATAGCTTAAATAAATAAATCCATATATAGCTTGAAAGAAAATAATGGTTTACCAACAATAACAAATAAACCCTATGCATGCATAAAATGTATACTTACATTTATTGACAAACTTTGCCACATTATGTATCTTCATAAGCTCTGGGGAGGTGCACTCTTGGTAAAGAAGCAAAAGAGCCTCCATAAAGTCCTCCCGACCTAAAGTGCATCCTCCTCTCTGTCCACACAAACTGACTCGACCCTGAGGATGATATATAAACGCAGAAAGAAATTAGCTTCTGGCGGGGTTGGTTTTTAACTATACAAAGTGTTTGAGATGATGTACAGTGAGAGGCATATAGACACCTAAGATATAACAATAATTATAATAATAATAATTAATTTTATTCATGGGTGTCTTTCAGGACACTCAAGGTTACCTTACAGATACAACAGTAAAACAGCAAATACTAGGATATTAGTAAAAAGATATGCACTAAAATGCTAATAATAATTAAAAGGTTAAAACAGCGATCACACAGAGTAGGCAAGTATAAAAAAAATAGTTTTTTGATATGCATTATTTTACCTGAAAAACTTGATTAAGTCTTGTGCTGCGACTGGTGATTGGATCCGCAGAGGATGGCAAGGTTTTCAGATTTCCCTGACTCACGTACTTGAATTTCAACATGGCTTCTTGACTGTAGAAAACCTGGGCGAATGGCAACATGGTCATTTGATGGTCATTATTTGTCCACTAACATCTCTCTTGCACCTCGCACCTGCCTACAGATATGATGCGCATGACTTCATTATGCAACAAGTTTAGCCTGTGGATATGCAGAGCAGAGCAGTCATTTTCCACATATTATATTATGTCTTCTATGAAGCATTTTTCAGCCTTTTGATTTTGCTTGAATCCGATTGTCTACAATTGTAATTTGAACTATGATGTGTTCTAACAATTTTTCCATCTGTTTTATACCCTTTACCTCGTCAAACTGTGGAAGTCTTCTGCTATACCTACCTGCTTTTGATTCTAATTTAGTGTTAAAAGCAGTATCCCTGCCTTCCCTGTAAATACTGCTGTAAATTACTGCTACATCTTCTGTTTGTCATATCAATATAAATAATACTGCCATTAGTACTGATTTAAGCACCTATTGAGTCCTTTCACTAATACAACCCCAATTATTTAATATGTAATAGCTTCTTCTTGCTTTCTTCGTGCTCTTCTCCGACCACTTGTCATTTGCAAGCCCTGTTTTTGTCTAAATTCGCTTCCCTCTCATGGTCCCCCCTGAAATTCTGTTTCTTTTCCATCCAACATACTTACTTCTTTTTCCCCCATTCCTGCTGCTCATTTTCTTATTTTTTCATTTCTGTCATTGCTTCTGTCTCAAAGTTTTCACTCTGTCCCCAATTTTCTTGGATCATTTTATTTTTTTCCTTTTCCTTCTAATTTTGTTTATTATTCCACCCCTCTTTGCTTGTCTCATTCATTTGTCACTTATAATTGCCTCTATCTGCCTGCTTATCTCCCTTCAATTGATTTTATTTTTCCGTCACTTTCCCATCTCATACGGCTCCTGTTTATCTGCCTATCACCATTTTGTCTTATATTTAATATCCTTTCATTTCCCAGTAGAAATACAGACCATAGGTATATTGTTCATCAAATTGGTTTGCTAGAAATGTAATGAATCAAGCACAGAGTCAATGAACTGAAAACCTTTTTTTTTAAACCAAACCGCATCAATTCCTGTCATAGGAAAGTTGTTCAAGAGGATAGGTTCTTCTTTACTACTTTTCAGGAGTGGTAGGAAGGAAGACTTTCCAGGCTACCTCTGGAATACAGAAAATGTTATGAAAAGTTGTAAATATTTATATAAAGATATATAACGGATCTTGGTAGTATTATTTAAGTGGATTTTGGGTATGTAAGAGTCTCTTGCTTCTCCAGATTCATTTTTTAATCTCTTTTTGAAAACGATCTGGTCCAAAGTGGTTTGGATGCAAAAAATAAACAATGCAATCTCTCTTACCTATGGTTTAAGAAATAGAATAAATATTTCACAAATTAGAATCTACATTTTAGAGCATCTTTAGCCTCTTTGTTACAATCCAGATCTGATTTTGAAAAAGAAAAAAGGTATAGAATTTTAAGATTTTTAAGATATTGGAGATATTTAAACTGCCGTACGTTTTGTAATGGTAGGGAGCAAATGCAAACTCCACACAGAAAAGTCCCAGGTGGAACTGAAATCCGAACCTATCCATTGATAACTGTTGCGAGCCAACAGTCCAAACCACCTGACACTATACGCAATTTGAAAATATACAACAAATTCCAATAGTTAACTTTGAGGGGTTCCCTGTTTTTAGAAGTGGAAAAAATTTAGAATTCTGCCTTTACTGTATTTTTCACAAATTTGAAAGTGAATTACAGAGAGGCACGTTTGTGTAGATTTTTATTCTACCCAAACCATCCAGGTAATACAGGTATGGTAATCCTTGAAAGATAAATCCCGAAGCAACTGGAATTTTGTTTAGACTAGAGGTTTAATGATTTCTAAGTTCAAACAAAAGTGTAGTTGCTTTGGATTCATTTTTCAAGAAATACAGAAAGCAATAAGGCATTCCCGGATAATTATCTAACATTCGTTCCCATTACAACGGCAGGAAGTGGAAATAACGGTGGATTGCATCTTAGCATTAGCAGTAGAAGTTTGTCCTAACGTTTCTTTTACTGCAGAAACGAAGGCCTAAATACAGCTTTCTAAAATCATATAAAAGACTGTCAACAAATGTCAAAAATGTTCCCCGTAAGCATGCTAACTCCTAGCTTACTAACTAAATACGTCACGCAACAAGCATAAGTGTCATCATTTTTAAAAGTACCAATAGATCACACAGATACGAAACTACTCACCAGACTGCCATGCAGATAACTAAAACTTTGAATTAAATACCAAAAGAAACATTGACTACGACTAGACAGCACTCTGTTTTCCCCACAGCTAACGTTGTTTCCGGTCAACTTTCAAATTTTGCGCGTTAGACACCTAACTCACGAGCCTCCTGAATAGAAGATGACGTTTGATTGGACCGCTTGAGCTCTTCTGGGCGGGTTTAGCGGCTACAGTGAACCAATGGCTGATGTTTCACCAAGAAGGAAGGACTCAGGATATTATTTACAGAATAAGGAAAAAAAACAATACAAACAAACCCTATACAATAATTCGTAATGATACATGTACCATCATAGAATAATAATGAAACCGAAATAAATTATCAATTTGACAGAGACAGGTGCTGCTTCTTCTTCTGATTGTTTCCTTAAGGGGTCATAAGTCACCACAGCAGATCAACTTTTTCCAACTTGCCCTGTCCTCTTCATCTTCCTCCGTCACACAAACTAACTGCATGTCCCCTGTCACCAAATCCAGAAACCTCCCCATTGGTCTTCCGCTTTGTCTCCTGCCTGGCAGCTCCATCTCTTGCAATCCTAACCAATACATCCACCATCCCTTGTTTTCACTTATCCCAACCATCTCAATCTGGCCTTTCTTACTTTGTCTCCTACTCGTATAACCTATCCCTCTGACGTGCTTGTTTCTAATCCTGTCCATCCTAGTCACTGCCAAATAAAATCATAACGTCTACAACTCTGCCACCATCAACTCTGCCTCCTGTTTTTTGGTCAGTTCCATCGTCTCCAAACCATAGAGCGGAGCTGGTCTTACTACCATCTTATAAACCTTTCCCTTTTCCACTCTCCATGTTGCTCTGAATGTTGGCCTCCAGCACTTGAACACCTGCAACTTCTTCACCTGTGCTCCTTGCATCCTCACCATTCAACCTGCCTCCCTTTCATTCACACATATGTATTATGTCTTGCTGTGACTGACTTTGATTCCTCCTCTCCCCAGTGCATAACTCCACCTCCTCCGGGTTTCTCCCACCTGCTCAAGGAAAACTATCCTCTGACCAATACAGGTGCTGCTGATCTAGAATACCATCTCTTACTAATTTTATGTTGTATGAACTTGTATTGCATGTATGTTTGTATGTGACTAATAAAGGCTTCATCTTCTTCTTCTTCCTTTTCCGTTTTTCTTCTTGTTCTAGGAAAATTGCCAGCCATCAAGATGTCTAGGTGTATACTTTTATTTCTAGCTGAAATCTATTAATGTTTTGAGTAGTTTAATTTAATGTTTTAGGTTTATTTAATGCTTATGGAAGTAAAGAACTGACAAGATCTAGGCTGTTGTTTATAGACATGGTCTCAAGAACTGTTGACATTGAGGTACTAGATTAAAAAGGTCCCAATTTATTGATGTAAAAAGAGAGTTCCTGGAATTGATAAAGGGATATGTGCAAGAATGTCAATCAATCAATCAATCACTCTTTATTTATATAGTACCAATTCACAACAACAGTTGTCTGAAGTTGCTTTCCAGAAATAGCAGGTTTAGACCAAACTCTTTATATCTTTATATAATAAATAATTATTGGGGAAAAGTCTCGGGCTGTGCCTTTGTCATGAATCCAGCTGCTTCCACTCACATTAGATGGTGTTTGTGTGATGGGTGATGTTTGTGAGGGGCAGATTTGGACTGTGTGGAGTGTTCTAATGCCCATCTGAAACCAATTTGCCAGAGGATTGAACGGCTCATCATTAAGATTTTGTGAAGCAATGGCGATCGTGAATAATCGACCAATGATCCTGTAGGACCAGAACTATGAACACCAAATCATATAATAACAATGAGGTCCAGGATTGTTGCTCAACTACCTGGAGAGCTCAAAAGAGAAGCTCTCTATATTCAGAAGAGATGAAAAGAGTTCAGTAAATGGCTTCTGGTGGAGGAGGGAATATCTGTACACATGTAAGGTAAGTAAATGGAACAACATCAGACAGAATCACCAGATAATGCCAAGTCATTCTTCTGCTCCAACACAACATGGCACCCCAGAAACAGAGGCTGCTAGCCCAAGTGGTAGAGGCTGATTTAACCCTTTAATGTCCTCACCAAGAAAAAAAATATATATGAAAAACTCATTTCATATTTAATTTATTTTGGGCATTTATTAATTGAATATGTTCCACACTCTAAATGTACCAGGAAATGACAAATTGTTTGGTCAAGCGTGTTTTTAAACAGTTAAAACAAAAATCAGACTGAAAAAATAATTTCATGATCAAATTTTTGTGTTTCATAGAAGATAGTCAATTTTAATCAAATTAGCTCAATGTTTATTAAAGTATGCTTTTGGAAAATCAATTTACATAATTCTGTTTAGTAAGTCCTCACTTGCTTTAATGAACCAAAAAAAAATCTTACTTATTGAAATGGATTTTCTCAATAGCCTTAATGCCTCCTCCTAGGTGGCTCCTTTGACCTGTGGTCTTCCCCAAGGCTCCATCCATGGCTCCTTACTCTTTAGCATTTACACTTTCATTAAGAATCACACATTGTATTGTGGATGGAGTGTAGTCGCAAGCATTAAGATTTCTGTGTGCATAACTTAACCTTTTCATTGTGACTATGGACGGTGATGAAGAAAAGTCTTGTCTTATGATCATCTGATGAAAATGAATTAACACGAGGAGTACGACTCTCATCCCGGAATCTTGCCACCCAGATCCAGCAGGAACCTTACATGCTTACAATGTCAGCGCCGATCAACCGGGTCAAGCTGTCGTGCCCTCAGACAGAACAGCTCGCTCATCTTTTGTCAGATAAATCGTCAGAAAGACCTCAGAATCACAGTTGGACAAAGGGATTGTTCTCTTTTCCCTAACAGGTGACATCAAAGGTTTCGTTTAGTGATTTGTTTTTCTTCATAATTCTTATCAAGCTAAGCCATCTCTTGGAGATTTATTATATGAAAAAACAAAACAAGTAGTCCTTAAAATAACAAGGTACTTGACTGTTTAATTTCCCACTAGTTGTTAAAGTCACTCAGTCCTGTCTTTTTAAAAGGTTCTAGTTCTCATCAAACGGGACAATTTTAATATAAACAAACAAACCCAGAACTTCATATAAGCAGATTGTATTAGTTATTTCTGAATGAATGTCTCTAAAGTACATATTTCTTGTACATCTTTTTGAAAGTCAAAGTTAAAAAGACATGCACACACTTTTTTAATTTGATATAAGATTCACATCTGCTATCTCTATAACTGACATTTATCTTTTTAACTCTTTATCAAAGCTAGTATAAATGATCATGTATTATCCTCGTTGGGCCTATGGGCATTCATGCATTTATAACATGAATACAGTAAATTGTGTCTCCAATGGTCCTTTAAGCATAATAAATAAGTACATGAAATCATTTACACATAACCAAGATTAGGACTAAAACCTTTATTTCCAACAGAATTGTGAGTTTCATTATTATCAGTTCCAGTTTTCCTAAATTGTATGGTCAGGCATACTGCAGATACCGGGGACTGTCTCCATTGGTGTAGGAGGAGCTGGAAGTGTGGTTTTAAGGTTTGGGTGGAGTTTGGGATTTGGAGTTGGGACTAGGATTAGGATTAGGGTTGGGATTGGGGGGTGCAGGGGCAGGAGCGATAAAGCACCCTCTCTTGTGCCACTGCATGTCCCGCACACGTCGGACGGACTGTATCTGAGGTGTGGTGGCTCCCCAGTCGTTCCAGTGCTTGAATTCTCCATGCTCAAACACATATTGTCGCCCTCTGTAGCCTGGGTACATGTATCCCACCCACCTAAAGAGGGAAGAGAGAAGATTTTGTACAAAATGTCAGGCATAGTGAGCAGGGTAGTAAAGTTTCGTAAATTAATCATGGTTAACATGATTAATTTACAACAACCATTAATCATGGTTAACATCTACTATTAAAATAAATAAAATAAATGTATTGGTAGAAGTTCGCAGCTCACGTTCCACTCATAGCCTTCGCACTGGCCACAAGGTCCTGGAAGCCATAAGTCCACAGGCTGGGGACATCATCGTCAACAATCTCCATCTTTCTACCTTCAAAGCCTGCGTTCTCAAACAGGTGCAGTTTATGATCTGCACCATCCTGCAGAGGAAATGAACATGTTGCAGCATGGTTGACAAGAAATGACTGTTGGATTTAACATTGATCACTAAACTGACCACTTTCAAAGGCCTGAATGAGCTCAGGATGTAGGTACTCTGGCCGTTGGTCCATGTGTTCCACCGAGGATACTCTCCTCTCTCCAGCACAAACTGTTCTCCTGCAAAGCCTGGGCGCTCAAACCCCACCCACCTGATAATATTGAGGAAATGCATTACTTATAAAAAACTAAGATAAAGAATTAGAAAATAGGATGAAGTTAAAATGGATGAGACTTGATGAAGGAAAACTGGAATACTCACGGTCCTGATTCCACAATGACTGAACCAACCCTCTGCGTCTTCTCAAATGAATCTTTACATTCACCTGACAACTCCACCTTCTTTCCACGAAAGTTTTCAAACTCAAAAAAGGCCAACTGGAGGACAGATGGAGAGTTGGATGGTGTATGATCACCATTAACTCTTGTATCCCAGTTCATGCAATTTTGGAGTAATGTATCTCAACACAGTCAAGAATGTTGATCAAGTACCTTATATGTGGCTCCAGCTCCTCCTTGGCCTTTCTCTGCTGGCAGCTTGTCGGCTGTTCCCTGTTTTTCGGTCATTTTATCTCTACAATGCACAGCAATTAGACTTTTGATCTTAGGCTGTCAAATTCATTGGAAGAGGATTATTTAACTTAAAAACAAGTTGGTCTAATAAAGAGTAATGTGACAAAATCTTCTCTTCAATGAACAAAGATAATTTGACAATTTTAAATGATTATGGCACATAAATATTATATGTCAGCTGTACAAATAACTCATTAATAGTTGACAAAAACTGACTCAGGAGGCAAAACCTTTGATGTAGATAGAACAGGGGACAGCAAGAATGTAAAGACAAAAGAGGGGTGATTTTTTTTTTTCTTTTTTACCTGGATGGCTTTTGCTTCACTGCACCACGCTTGAGCTACGGTCTTCGTCTTTCCTTTTTTTTTTGTCTCCTTTTATCTCTCTGTTTAAGGATGTGTGTGGGTGTGGAGGCCTGGCAAATGGTCGCTAGAAGCCAGTGGGGGTATTTATGGTTTATTTCTGGCCACAGCAGCAAAAAGCCTGTTGATGCAGCAAGTCTGTTGCACCCATTGTGCCCGTCACACTGTTCATCAATAGGCTTGCCCCACTGCCCCTGGCACACTGGCAAACATGGCAGCTCTGCCCAGGATGCCATCCTGACCATGATCCTAAAGTGGGCACACAAACTGACTTTCTGCCAAAGGATTGAAGAGAGATTAGTCTCACTCAGCAGTTTTGGACCCATCTAGCTACTTTGCTATACAGCCTCATGTCATCTACATGTTTCTTTACCTTCATCCAACATTCAAAAAGCTTCAACCAACATGGCCGCTTATATTATTATAAGGCCTTTTATGCCTGTATGCTTTGTGATGTTCTATTGCCAACCCATTTTGAGTCTCCAAAAAACCACAAAACTCACATACAGTTTGTATAAAAACCTTTAATAAAATTTCCTCAATTTCTTCTACCCTCGATTTGTATGATCATAAATGATAGCAGCATTTATGACATTCTTCAAGTTCAGACAAGTACAGAAAATAATTCAAACTAGATTAATGCATTTGTGTGGGTTAAGGATTTTGTAAAACACCCTTTGTGTTTCTCTTCTAGCATGGAATAAACTTTTTCCACACTCACTGTTGATGCTCTGATCAACTGTCGGAAGCTTTTATAAAGGAAGTGCAAATTGGGGTTTTGTGAAAAACTCGCTTCAAAGAGAGGATGTACATTCTAAATAAAAAAAATATATATATCCCGTGGCCAGTTATAGCAGGTATTGCTTAGATGTGCTGTGTGAACTGTAGTTTGACATGATTTTTAAATTAAAGTGCAAAAAGGTTTATTTGAACTCGGTGGTGATTGGAAAGAAAGCATATGGCTTTTTGTACAATTTAATCTAAATGTGCACCTGTCAGTTATTTATTTTTGCATTTCTGTACATTTGTGTGATTATATGTCTGTAGGGTGTGAATGTTGATACGGTATTGAAAATCCAGTATCTCCAGTCTCTGCTGGTATATGATAGGCACATTCAAACATAAGACAACAGTCCATGTCTTTCCCCTGAATTATGCTGGAGAATCCCCCCTAACTTGAGCCTCTGTAAAACAGTAAATGGAACATTTACTGACATGAACAAATCAGTCTGGGCACTTAGCCCTTGGCAACATATTTAATTTACAAGATGCAAATTTCTTGATTTCCCACATACAGAAGCTCACTAAATGCCCACAATTAAGCTCTCAAAGTGAAAAAAGGAGTAATGAGGGCAGCAGGATGGATTGATTCTTGCTGAACAGCATCAGCAGAGGGTCTCCTAAAGTGGAAAAAAAGTTTATTTTACATTCCGACTGCAGGAGGCATCACTTTAATGTTGTGCATTCAACATTTCCCACATAATCCATGTGGGCACTCTACGCTTTATCATGGCTTAAGAGGCACTCAAACATGTCGTTTTCACTTAGTCATGTAATTCAAATAAGGATTACTTTACTCTCTCAACAATTTTCGTCATCGGAGTCCAAAGGCTTGTCAGCTGAAAATTCTTGTTGGAAAACATGATGTCCATTTTCTTTTTTTGTCTTTGTTGTCAGTCCCTAGTCAGGTACCGCCTTTCTGACAAAATTAACATAAGTCTAAACTAAATAAAAAGTCTAAAAAAATGCAGTCTTCCATAAACCCATGATGCTGGGAAAATAAGAAAAAAGGTCATCCACCCACCATCCCTAAAACTGAAGCAAGTAGTTGCAATCTAGACAGGACAGAGGATTCCTCCACAGGAATCAGAACTTAACTTGTGACATTAGTCATAGGTAGCACTAGATCCTGACAAGTCTTGTTGGCATGCCAAATTTAGCCGTTAACCCTTGACCATTAATGCACACATTCCTAATCCGAATGATTGTTTTTATGACCTGGTCCAGATAAACAATATAATGGATATTCTGAAGCAAAAAAAATATGTGACAAGAAGTTATGATATCAAATGATTTGTCGATGGAGTAGAATGTTTTAGCCTTGTCCGCGTCACTCACCTATGGCTTGTTAAGCCGTGTCGACATGATGACTCAACGCTTCTTTGACTTTAATTCTTTCAGCCAACTGGGACAGGAGGCAGCACTGAATGACACACACACATACTCACATATTTAGGGCTTATATCACATGTCTAACAATTGACTCATGATTTCAACACAATGAAATATTTTATATCATCTCAAAGTGTGTTGTGATGCCCTTTTCTTACTCTCCGTCTGCGCTGCTCAAGGGTGGCAAGACTCGTGCAGCCCCGGCGAGATGCGCAGCAGAGCGGTGAGAGCGAGCAGGTTGTGAAGTAGATGGTGCTACTTCCTCAACTGGACTTTCTTTCTCTTCTCTTCTGCGGCCTTTCACTGCATCCACCTCTTCTCTATGTCCTTTTCCACTTGTTTTCCTTTTTATCTGAGACTTAGGGAGCGGGATAAGTTAACTTTCTCCGACTCAAACTTCACCCATTTGTATCACTGTACATAATACAAAATGTTTATCAGATAACTTACAAGTAAGGCTGCAGGGCTCAAACCAGGGAACATGGGAACTCTCTGAGGAGGAGAAGAGACTATCTTCTCTTTACGCTGCTCTTCCTCAGCCTCTGACACTCTCTGCCTAGAGGACACCTCTGTTTCCTCTAAAATTATGAGCATATATGAATCAGAATATATGGCAAACAGTTCCATACATATTTTCTCCGTAACAGATGTTTGTGTGCAGTCCTAACCTGAGGTGTCACTGATCCTCCAGTCTGGGCTTTTCTTCTGTGACAAACCTGAACGGTGTGAGCGTGACGGACGTGATCGCTTTCGACTCCTCCCCACATCTGCCTTTGCTCTCTGTGCACTAGTGTCGAGGAGTGTGGTAGAGCTCTAAGGAGAGACACACAGACCTCGTTACAGGAGTGTGGTAACAAAAACACAAAACACTGCAGCATGTAATTTTACATTGTTACAACCAAAGTCCATCAGACTTCAAATGCAACCATAAATTAAAATGGGAAGGATTGAAAAAGGGAATCAATAACCTCAGGGAATGGTGTCAGCTCTGCATCCCCGGGATGATCAGTGGTATCACCATCTTCGTAGGAGACTTGAGGAATGTTTTCTGGGACGGGTCTGGGAATGAAGAGAAACAAAGCTCTGTAAAATAATGTGTGAATAATAATTTATTTAAAAACAAGTTTGCTTGTTTCCTGACCAGATTCAGGAGTAACTTTATCCAAATTCACAAGGCCCCATTCTTTTGAGTTTCTGCTTTTAACCACAAGGGGGCAAAAGGAGCTCAAATCCTGAAAATCAGACCAACTCAATGTGCAGCTTCACTTTGTTTAAATTTGATAGTGAGGTTTAGTCCCCTTATTTAATGACTTTGTTCTAGTGGAGCTTTATCACTAATATTAACAAAGATAAAATAGAATGCTAATGGTTTTATTTGGTTTTGGCTGCTAAGCATTCCATTGAAGACTGCAGAGTTATTCATATCGTGTTCAAAATATTCAGAAATTGATGTACCATATTACTGAGACTACATATTTTAGGTGTCCATTTAAAGTGACGGACTTACTGTTCCCTACTTTGTCTCTCGCAGCAAAGTCTTTGAGTTGACTTGCTATGATTAAAGTTTTGCTAATTGAACTCAGTTATGGTTATGTTGTCATAGGATATATGTTCTCATATGGATGAAATTTATGTTTTGTAAAGTCCGACTTACATTGATTAAATAAAAACAAATAAAAAAAGATAAATGAAAACAATTCATGTTTCCTTCTTTTTATCACTGATTACAGTACATGCTTAAATACAATATAGCATACCAAAGACACTTGGGATCCAGAGCTGGACTTTAAATGTGTTTACTTTCAGACTAGAATTCAAAATATCTATAGACCCTTTATTTGCAGGTGTGCCTCCTCAATCAGTCCAAGACACACAGAACAATACTTTAACCGGTTCAGGCCTGCATATGTCAGGGTTAGGTTAGAAATGAAGAAACCACAAAATCTAATAACACAAAAATCAATCTGTAGCTGATAGTGTTATTGGTTGTGGAGGGACCTTCCAGCCAGTCAAATCACCTCACATGTTCATTCTCCCCACTATGTGTTCATTAGCTCCCTACCCATATCATTTTTGGACTGTGTGCCTGCCGGTGATCTGATTACTGCCTGATCATTTTCCTTTTATTTTTTTTTATTGTCGCTTTTATTTGATCCCGCTTGTGTACTTTGGATTCTGCCTCAGTGTTTTGTTTGACAACTCGGACTTTATATCCTACATTTATTTAAAAATAAAGTGTTGCCCTTAACATAGGCCATCTGAGTCATATTCTTGGGTTCCTTTTATCTTTGAACAATAACAGAGTTGTTTTTTTAACAGTATTGTAGTGCAATCACTTTCCTACCCGTCAGATTCAGACGTCTGTTCACTGGCATTATTCTGCTGGTCCGCTTCATTGACTGTTAAAGTATCAGCATCTTTGTCGTTACTGTTTGTGCGATAATTGATTGCCTGAGTCTGAGAAACAGAAAGAGAGACATTAATTCAAACAGGGAAATTAACCATCAAACACAGATCAGAAGCCGAGACCCCAAAAGAAGCATTTAATATCACTATTATTGTGGAATATGTTATATCATTCTTAAAATAACTCAATTTTGATGTTCAGCAGATGCAGATATACGGTAATACTACTGATCTATCGCTCTTGACTAAACTGCTTGATTCTATAAAGTCAGTGTGATGTAAATGTTCTTTTGATCTGATAATCTGCAGATCTGTAAATTCAAATTATGGAGGTGAGGCAAGAAGAAAATAGACCATGTGCTGAGCCAAGATCGGTAAGTGCGGAGGGAGAGATGAATAAGGAGCAGCCAACCATGCACCTTTTAATGAGCTGGTCACAGAGGCTTGGCTGTCCTCAATAAACACCAGTAGCATGTGTTTGCATGCACACGCTTTAGCAACACATGTGCCTACATGCAGGCACACCCATGAGTGGGAATGCATGGGCGCACGCGAGCAGGCACACACATAGGACACATCCTAATAGTTTGCTGTCTGATATGGTTACTTGAATACAACAAAATACTTCAGTGAACATTCATATCCTTAACATGATTTTAAACATCCTCCTCTTCATGGGTCAATTTCCCCGGACTCACAGAGCAGCTACCCAGCTTTGACTATGCTTTCTAGTTTGGTGAATTCAGAGAAACTAGAATGGAACTCAATTGAGTACATACCTGAACCAAATCCAATCAAAAAGTATCCAAACCTTGCAGCCCTATAACCATAATTTAAGGTTACTTGATTTCTAACATCCAACCATTTGAATCTAGTGAATCCAAATTTTTATTTGGATCCTGACCAAATAACACACAGTCAAAAATTCCTACTCCTTCCTATCCTTCTATGTAAATAAAATTTCCAGATTCTCACTTGGATTTAATGGGATCTGGCCCAAGATCTCAGGCCCAATATGGGTGGGGTTGACTAATTCCCTCTGTCAAGAAGGAGAAATGTTGGCTATTGGTTGGTTGGTATGTCAGCAGGATTAGGCAAAAACTACTAAATTGATTTCAATTTAACTTGGTTGGAAGATAGAGGACCCCATTATGTGCTAGTAAGTTTGTGTCAGGACCTTGAAGTGAAGGTGCAGATGAGTTGGGCCATCTGAAGCATGCTACACCCTGAACAAGTCACCAGTTCATCACAGGGCCAACACATAGTGACAAACAACCATTCACACTCATTTACATACCAACAGAGTCACCACTCCACCTACACTGCATTTTTTGGACGGTTGGAGGAAGCTGGAGTAGCTGGAGGGAACCCGCTCAGACACAAGAAAATGCAAAGCCCAGAAGTGGATTTGATCCTGGAACTTTCTTACCCTGGAGGAACTATGCAACCAAATATGCCACCATACTGCACTACAACAACAATAAATATTCAAAATAAATCTAAATATACTAAATATATAAGACATACATTTGGTAGTGCATAAAGCTGCACAACCAAACACAATTTCTTTTTTTTTTATAAGTTTGGTTGCAGCACTACGGGAATTCATTGTAATCGGTAAAAATGACCTGAACATATAGGACAACTGTAAATCAGTCCATTCAACAATAAACAAAGAAAATATAAGTTAAAGACAATCACAACATAACTACAGCTAGAAAGGGTGTGAGTGTACCAGTATTAGAGCAGCATGCTCAGGAGGAGGGAGGATGCACAAGCCAAAATCTGCCGATTCCCCGGGCTTTTGTCAGAACTATGATGAACAGCTAAACCCTTATATCTCCATATGAGGAACCCAGGTGATTAAAAACTATCATGTTCATGAAAGTATGTGTGGATGTCTGTCTTTCAGATAACATCACTAGTGCATAGAAACTGTTGACGAACCCCGATGAGCCACAATCTTAAAGCCAGTTACCAGTTCTAATGTTGTGGTTGCTGATATATGAAGAGCCATACCATCGTTTAAAGGTAGTTCATGTCAAATATATAAAAAAGTTACCCAACAATTCAATGACCGATACTTGACCTGAATATACTGTAATGAGAACATAAACATTTCAGAGCATTCACTGGCATCCACCGTTTATTATATCTGCTCTTACACAGCAGGTTTCACTGCCTCGTCTCCGCAGAGTTGGCCGGCCCCTGATGGAGAGGCGAATCAGGGACCTCCTGTTACGTCGGGCGAAGTTATGAAATAGCAACATGATTCTCTGAAAACTTCCTTCTTCATCTTGACCTTTTTCTTCTTCGTTTATGTCCTCCTCCTGTTTCTCGCCTGAGGTACCCCACATCAGATCCAGAGCTCCTTGCAAGTAGCGTTGCATGCTGTCCGACAGTTTCCCTCCCATGAACTGCATAGTTTAAAATCTCTTCTTAAATTAGTTTTTCAATTGTCACTAGAGAATCTTCAGTTTGTTAGATTTTTTTTGGGCAAGTCAGGATCTTGCATCGCTGCGCTGACTCTTATAGGTGGGGCAAACTAATTTTTGGTTATCTTTGCGTAAGAGCCATCCTTTCTCCATATCTTTACGCAAACTTCCTGGAGCAATTATTTGCTGTCAGTAAAGAAGTAAATAGTCTGACCATGTATGCGTTTGCACTGTGACAACACTCCCCCACTGCAGAATTCACTATGATGGATGAGGCATGTTCAACAGCAGCTTTCAGAAGAAAGACTTTCCCATCATCAAATTATCATCCATTTAAGGACAATGAAAGCATAACATTTTTTTCTAAACTTTTCAAGCAAAGAAAAATAGCTTTGCACCAATCACACAAGTTTGAAAAATAACTTTTTCAATTAAAACCCCCTGTAATAAACATGTAGAGGCCTCCCACTGTGAAGCCTGTTTCCTGTATTCCTTTCATATCCCATTAGGACCCCATTCTCCAGTCAGAAAAAAAGGAATGCAACATGGGAAATATATGCAAATCCAAATATTGAAGGTGAGGAACAGAGAGGTAGATTGTCCCGTATGTCCTCCGGACTTGAGTGATTTCAGATAATGTCAAAATACAGCTGAGGTCTGTGCTCGGATGTGGAAAGTCCAGAGGGTCAAGACGGTGCAACAGACTGGTCCAGGGTGATTTCTCCTACTGGTGCTCTTGTCCTGTTTGTTAGAGCAGGAACCAGGAAGGCTTTCAGAAAGCTGAGAGAAAGCTTGAGCAACAGGGAGCTCAGAGAATGGACAGGAGACAACTTCATGTCCGTACTTTAGCCCATCCTCTAACGTGTGTATGTTGTTCCAGAAAATGTGTGTGTGTTCTTAGTGTGTGTGTGTTTGCGTAGGAGAGATAGAATGGAGTGGAGAAGCTGTGTAGAGAGACCGAAACAGAGAAAGACAGGCACCATGTATGGTAATTCTGAAACGCTGCCCTGTTGACCAGATCCAAATCAGGACATGATCTATCCATCTCCCCGTCTGTCTGTCTGTCTGTCTGTCTGTCTGTCTTGGACTCAGTAGCCTGAATGAGGGCATCATGGTTGTTTACACAGTCTGTTTGCTCAGTAAACATGTGTCATCATTCTTCTCTCAAAGTAAAGTCTTTCTGCCATACAGTGTCTTTGTTGTGCATATTTTTCTTGAAGTCCGACAGGTAACATGTTCCGAATCAAGCATTGTGTGTAAGTGCGGAAAATATTACAGCTGTGTAATATTTTTCCTGCTTGAGATAAAAGGTAGGGTAGAGCAGTATGAGGAATTGTGGTTAAAAGAGCAGCAGCACCTCTCAGTGGTGAAAACATGGCTAAACAGATAGAAGTCTGTCTCTGTGAACTCATTGTGTGTACAAGACACACCTTCTAGATTTAAGCACTAAACCTGCATGTTAGGGGAAGATCTGTTGTATAATGAGGCTTAAGTGGGCGTGTCTACAGCAGGGCCCATCTCCATTATCTTGGAAAGCAAAGCATTCATATCAAAAGCCTTCCAGCAGCTAGGTAGATCTCTGTACAATGCCTCCTTCCAGTAGTGCAGTGGTTTGGTGCGGTGGTTTGTTTGCTGAAGCATGCACGCAGCAAACAGAAATACAATATCACTAAGAAGCATGCACACAATTCAGGGCTCCAGTAGTCAGTGTTTTCACTTGCTGCAAATATGCTGCAAGTTCAAACAGGAGGTTAACTGATGTGTCTTAACCGGCCTGGCCTTATCAGCTCCTCCACCACATTGTCATAAAAAATTGATATACATGCAGTCACCAATGAGGTGAATAGTGCTAATGTTCACATGTGATCAGATTTCCTTGACATTATCAGACTTTTATTTAATTCATATCAGTTGCAAGATGTTCCTTTAACCCTAACACTGAGCACGCACATGGCACGGTACTCAAGGTGCCGGTCCAATGCTGGATAAATGGGGAAGTAGGGGTCAAGAAGGGCTTAAAGAAATGGACAGCTATTTCACAATAACACTAGCTGACTATTACACTCCCCAGTGATTGGTTCTTGGATGCAGCAAAGTGATGTGCATTTTTTTTCAGGGTCCGCCCAGAGGTTCAGTCTGATGTGGTTTGTTGTCTGCAGCTGTGCTTCATCTTCAATGATCCTTTGAACGTGACTTAACCAAGGTAAAATGTTAACCTAACCTTGTTATTACTATGCATCTTAAATTCGCTGCCGTGTTAATAAAAGGTTACCATTTGATATTTTTGTAAGACAGAGGCGCTTAAGAGGTCTTAAGTAACCAACACACAAAGGTTCTTCAGCTTGATGCTGAAATATAGACCTCACATATTAACATATTAAATCATTAACCTACAACTGAACATTAGCAAATCAATGGTGGAACCGTAAGATGGAAAAATGATCAAAGGGATTATCACCCATGGGAATTTAAAAACACACTTGATTATGCTTGTTATGAAAACAGCATGCTTCGTTTCTATTTTTATATTCATGAATATAATTTTAGGTACTGTAAATGGTATATTTAGCAGTTTTTAAATATTAAAAAATGATATACCTTAATATTGTACATTTACTTGAAGATAAACTGAGACACTTATGATGGGTGAAACAAATTTAGTTTTTGTTGTGTAATACACTGATTTGAAGGAATATTTTTTAATTTTGAATATAAAAAATGGATGAGAAAGGTGAGGCAAATCTCATATTTTAAATGCAAAGCAGTAAACAGGTTGGCCTTTAATTGAACATACGTTTGAAAAAGGGGAAAAACAACCAGCTTGACTCTTTCTGAAAAGAAAAAGATTGGACACATTGAACTTCCTGTTCAGATGTATAAATTGAGTCAGTCACAGACTTTGAGTCCAGCATTTCACCAAAACCTTTTAAAATGATTTTGATTTTCAATCAGTTGAAGTTTTAGCTCTAAGGTGTTTTCACGCTGTTTAAAACTCTTTGCCGCTTAAATTTGAATTCTGTAAGTGGTGGTTGATTGCAGTTAACTTGTCTTAGTTCCTGCATTACTACAAAAACAGCATCGACCATGGGACCTTAACAGAAATGTTAATTGCTGAACTAGTTTGAATTCATTCTAAAACCTCTAATGCATTAAATAACATACAATTACATAACATAATTTGCAAACCATATATATATATGGTTACGAAATGTTATGATTGTATAAAAAAAAACTTTGTTGGTTTGTTAGTAAACTGACTGAAAGTACCGGTTTCGCCTTGCAAAAAAATTACCCGACATATCATCCTCTGCAGCAACAGTATGAAAGCACAGACTGACAACCATTCACAGCAGTGCTATTTTCTTTTTAAAAGTCACACCTTTAAGTCAACACTCTTCTTTCTCTCGCACTCCGATACATTTTGTTCTAATAGATAAGACTGTGCTCCTGTCACATGGCACCAAGATCGCATGCACCTACTTGTTTGACTTCTCCAAGTCTCAAACCCAAACAAGTTCTGAAGCTGTGACGGAATCAGGCAGAAGCTAATATTAAGAGATGTTACTCGTCTGACAACGTGATGGTGGCGGTGAAGTGTGTGTGGACGATGTGATTACGTGTTAAAACATTTGCGTTGACATGCACGCTCCTGTCTCTGTTCTTGACATCAACCCCTTCATATAGCTCTGTCTGTGTTCACAAAAATAACATCCATCAAGCACAGATATAAATCCAGTTGCATTTACCTCATCATCGTCTTCAGCCTCATCTTCCTTTGCCTCTTTCTCCCTCTCCTCCTTTTCCTCTTTCACAACCTCCATGGAAATCACGTGTTCCTCCTCTTGTTCCTTTTCCTTTACAGTGGACTCTAGGCTCTCTGCGATTCCCACCTGCTCTGAATCTAGATTTTCACGAGGGTTGATGTCGAGGGGCAACAACAAAGCCACTTCCTCTTTATCCACGGGGTCAGCTGCTCCAATTTGGTGGACTGGCGTGGTTTCTACTTTGGGGTTCAAACTCCATTTCTTTGGTTTGACTGAAAAATCATCAAAATCCACGTCTATTAGAGACTGTTTGACAGAGAAGTCCTCGTAAACAACTTCCATGTCACTCTCTGCGGACCTGTTGGTTTTGGCCAAGGGTGTATGTTGTGCTTGTGACTTTGGACGCCAATCTTCCGTGTCAAAGCCGATTAGATTTGGTTCTATTCTGCCTCCTGCACTCTCTCCTTTCCAATTGGTCAATCCATCCTTTCCCATCTCTTCCTCCTCTCTTAGATTTTCTTCAATGTTGTGTTCTTGCTTGCCTTCCATTTTATTCTGCATTTTTCTCTCCAACTCTCTCTTCCTCTCCATTCCTAGTTGCCTCATTCTCTCCATCTCCTCTTCAATGTGCTGCTGCCCTTTTTCCTCAACCTCCTTTCTTGATCTTTCTCTCCCTCTCACTTCTTGTCTGAGGCTCTCCTCTTTCTGTCTCGCCCTCTCCATATCTTCCTCTAACTTTCTCTGCAACTTAAACTCCAACTCTCTCTCTCTTTCCTTCTCTCCTTCTTCTCCTCCCAAATTCCCTAACTTGTCCACCCATTCTTTTTCCCATTCCTCCTCTCTCCGTTTCTCTTCATTCATTTCCCTCTGTCTCAGTTTTTCCACTAATTGGTGCGCCTCATTTTTTGGAATCAACCTATCCTCATCCTCTTCTTTCTGTCTTTCTCGTTTCTCCCTCAGTCTATTCTCTCTCCACTCCTCCTCTTTCAATCTCTGTTGTTCCCTCTCTTCTTCCTCTTGTTTAAGTCTCTCCTCTTTCTGTATCACCTTCTCTCTTTCCTCTTCTCTCTGTCTTTGCAACATCAACTCCATCTGTCTTTCTCTCTCCATCTCTTCTCGTCTCAGTCTTTCCTTTTCTTCTTTCAATCTCTGTTGCTCCCTCTCTTCTTCCTCTTGTTTAAGTCTCTCCTCTTTCTGTCTCGCCCTCTCTCTTTCCTCTTCTCTCTGTCTTTGCAACATCAGCTCCATCTGTCTTTCTCTCTCCATCTCTTCTCGTCTCAGTCTTTCCTTTTCCTCTTTCAATCTCTGTTGTTCCCTCTCTTCTTCCTCTTGTTTAAGTCTCTCCTCTTTCTGTCTCGCCCTCTCTCTTTCCTCTTCTCTCTGTCTTTGCAACATCAACTCCATCTGTCTTTCTCTCTCCATCTCTTCTTGTCTCCGTCTTTCCTTTTCCCTTTCTTCATTCAATCTCTGTTGGTCCTTCTCTTCTTCCTCTTGTTTGAGTCTCTCCTCTTTCTGTCTATCCCTCTGCCTTTCCTCTTCTTTTACTCTCTCTCTCTCCCACTCCTCCTTTCTCTGTCTCTCAGTTTCCTCTTCCATGAGTTTCTGTCTTTTGTATTCTTCCTCTTCCCTCTGTCTTGCCATTTCTCTCTCCCTTTCTTCTTCCTTTTGTTTCTGCTCCTCTTCTAGCTTTAGTCTCGCCTCTTCGATCTCCTCTGCTCTCCTCTTTTTTTCAAACTCCAAATGTTTGAGTCGCTCAGCTTCTTCTTGCATGTGCCGTGAAGCAGGGGTGTCCTTCGGAGTTTCATTAGAAGCAGCATCTTCCTCTTCCTCTTCCTCCTCCTCACTGGAATCAGATGCTGAGCCCAGAATCACTGGAGGGCCACCATCATCTCTCTCTACGACACCAAAGCGAACAGACCGGCGTTTGACATTGTCCCTCTTCGGAATGTTTTGAGCGCTCTCATTCGCAGCAGAGCCTACTTCATCAGTGGCAACGTGGCTTGAAGATGGGTTGCGATTGCGCATTAGGACATCACCTCCTGATAATGCGTTCTGCGTATGTTCTTCTGATATCTGTCTTTTGCTTTGTAATAACACATCTTCTACAAGAGCATCACTGGATAATTCCATTGGGGTCTCTCTAGGTTGTTCTGTAGGTAAGACCTTTGGAGGAGGATCCGCCACCTTACGGGATAATATCCCAGCTGCAGGAGGTTCAACAGGGGGTGTTTTAGGCGATACCTTTTCTGGTGGAGGGGTCACTGGCTCAAAGCTGTGAAAGCTGTGGATAACAGTAGTTCAAGCAGAAAACATTTTAACCATACTGCTAGATCAGATTTAAGCCCACCTCCACCTCCAAACATCACAGACAACAGCAAATTACCTTGACACATATTTCATTTTTCTGTTAATGCAAATAATGAAATGCAAAAAGAACAAGTGGTGATCCATTTCATAATGGAAGTATTTATTCTAGGCCTGGTTCCGTAAGTTCTAGAGTATTATTGAAGTAAAAAAAAAGTCAGGTGACCAGCGGAGGGTAAGGACCCAATGTTTTCATAATGAGTTTAAAATACGTTGGAGAGGGGCAGGATAGATGTTTCCGGGCTTTATATCTAAACTAAAACTAAAAGCCTGCATTATCCCATACACAGCATTGATTTAAGAAAAGTATCTCTCTTCATAAGTAAACAGACTCAGTGTATTTCCCAAATTATCACCATACATACTGTATGTATTTAATGTGACCTGAAGTGATCTAAACATTATTCCTTTAACATATTAGTGCGCCATAATACAAAAACATATGCTGTCTCTTACCTCTAGTTGTAACGTAGGCATTCAGATTATTTAAATTATATTTACACAGCTGTAGGACATTCGTTTGGAGGATTACCACTAAATCACCACCGTAGACGTAGGTCTCATTGGAGGTGTTCAAAGCACTGAAAATCTACATCTTCAAAATTCTATGGAGTCTTTTCAGGAAGCGTGTTGGTTATGGTTATGGTATTGGTTATTCTGGATGATCTAGAGAGCACACTGACATATTTCTCCTCAGAATTGAGTAAACTTAGTAATATTTAAGTTTGTATTACTTGAGGGGAAACCTGTCTTTGGACCACCACCATGCTCCATTGCATCATATATTGTATAATAGGAAATTATCTGGCAACATCCATATACTACACACATTTTTATATATCAACAATACAAATATAAACTGTAAAAAGAAAATAGTAAAAATAATCTTGAGCCTAATGGTAGTGGAGAGGAAGACATTGGTTCCTATTAGAAGTGTTGTAGGCAACTTAAACACATTAAGGCCTGTTGTGGTCGTTAACTCCAATTCAAACAGAACTACAAACTTTTAAACTTATTGAAACATAATTTGATTACACAAATGAGGTCTTTATCTTGATATAGTTAAAATTATGAATTTTCCACACCCTGTTAAGAGTCAAACAAATGAGTGCCTGTAAGGAGAGGTCAGGAAAAAGGAGACTTTGACAGTGGACCTTAGACGTTCCTGCCTCAACTGTTATAAACATGCTCACCTTTCCATGAGTGCTCAACAAAGACTGGGTGTAGAGAATGGAGTGGAAGACTCTAGAAAAACTTTCTTCTCTCCAAGCAAACAAATGAAGCAGCATAATCATCCTATTCCCTCTGCAGTGTCAACAATATATGTAAAGTGAAGCACCTGATTGACTCACGGAATACAGATTAAACTAGGCGTAAAGATAGATCACCAGAATGTGATAAAGAAAAGTGAATTATCTGTAATGAATAAGCCAACCATAAAAATGTACAGCTGCCAGGACGTTAACCTTGCTTGATGGCGTTTGCAGCAGAATATTCTTTTCTTCTTAATCATGTCTTAGCACGTCAACAAACACAAAGAGGCCCAGCTGGAAGGAGGCTCACTCACCTGTTAGGGCGAGCTCGGAGTACAACCTGAGGCTTCTTGTCAAACTTTGGATCCCCACAGCTTGTATCTTTTGCCCAGTTTTTGACTCTTGCCTTAACACCTCCTGTGCCATTTACAATTTCTGTCTCATCTCTCTTTGTTGTTACCTCTGGCCTCGACGATGAGTCAAGAAGAAGACTGATTCTGCGTTTAATACTTCCTCCTGCACCACAATCCTCCTCCAGTTCGCTTGTATCGTTTGCTTTGTTCGACACCACCGATGCCGTCTGGCTCTGATCCAAATCTGAAGACGTTGGACTTTTTGAATCGTCTTTGACGCTTGTTGTAGATGTGGTAAAACTCGGCTGGGGGAACAATGGAATGCCACTTGATTCAAACTTTGATGTGAGCTCCATGGACAGGCGCTTCCTGGTGCTGCTCCGACGATATGTTGGAGAAGAAATGCCACTGCCTGATTCCTCAAGCTTTTGGATGATTGAAGTCTGAGGTTCATCCTCTTCCTTTTCTCTGTCTTGTTGTTCCGATTTGGTTCCAGTATCCTTGGTAACCTTGTGGTTTGTCTGAACAATGCTGTCGTTGAGGATTGGCTTGGGCTCAGATTTAGGTGTCACTTTTGGCAAAGCGGCTTCTGGGACTAGATCAGATTTTCCAACACTAGAATCGAAGGGATCCTCTCCATGTGGACTCTTTTTGGTTTCTTTGGTTATTTTGGGCGGATCTTTGGTGAGCACAATTGGAGAGCTGGAATCCGACAAGGAGGTGGTTGGTGTCTGATCAGCATTGGGCAAAGCTTGTATGGGGAACCTCTGTTGTGTCGTTTTCTTAGACGTGACAGGGAGCGTCTTTGGAGCATGGATAGAGCGGATGGTGGGGTTCTTTAGAGAGAACGGTTTTGGAGCGAGCCGAGGTTTATTGCCCAGGGTCGGCTTGGTGGTTGATATGCCAGTAGTGTGGGAAGCCTCAATGGAGCTCTCCATGACTGAGTCACTGAAAGAAGAGTGGAGGTGTTATCAAAGAGCAAACTATATTCAGAGTGAAAAAAGAAGCAGAGTCAGTCTGATGGGTTGGCGTAAAGAAGACTGGATAAGTCTGGGTAAATATACTAAACAATTTGGACTAAATTCAATCAATGCATGTGAGCATCGATCTCAAAAGTTTGAAAAAGGTAACATTTAAAATGATCCATGAAATCGTTTTTGAGATATGTCCGGAAAATTGTGTTTTTCATAAAAAAGCTTCCCCATATGACTAAAATATGAACTTTAAGTGTAAAATAAGATTGAATTGTGGGGTTTTTTTTTGCTGGGATCGTTTTTTATTCCTTGCTTACTTCCTTTTCCAACTCAGATAAGAATTTAAAAAATAATGAAATTGCTTGATTTTCACTTAATGTCAAGTTTTGAGAAGTCCCTTTTTTAGCTTGAGAGAAAAATGTAATGCTGCATCTGATGTGAGGATGCCTGTAACTGACTTTAAGTCAGTCTAAATTAATAGAGAGTTATCATGCATAGGATGGGTAGCTAAAATGTGTGTATATGTCTACAGTGTCTTATGTGTGGATCAAATCATTTCCTTATGCAATACAAGTTCATTCATTCATTCATTCATTCATTCTCTACCGCTTATCCTGTTCAGGGTGACGGGGGGCTGGAGCCTATCCCAACTAACATCGGGCGCACTACAAGTTCACAATTTATTATTTTAAAATGCTCAACACTTTAAAGATTGTTTCCACCGAAAACGTTTGGAACATCTGAATAAAAACAGTTGATTTACTTTCTGCGGTTGATATTTCATATCTTCATTATCACCAACAAAAGCAACCAGTAAGTAAACAGCTGCTGCCTTGGGATTGTGGGATGCTACTCACTTTGACAAAAGTGCATTAGATATTGAAAGTGGCTCAACTAAAGTCTAACAAAGTAATAGCAAAATAATAAAATCAACAAACGTGGAGGCTGTCAAAATATGTGATCTGTCAATAGAATTTATTTGTGGTGGCATAGATGTGTACATTTTTAATACTAAGCACTACTAAACTGGGACTGGAAACAAGGAGACGTGGTGTCAAGAAGTCAAGCAGGCCTGATGAGTCATCCACATTTATGGTCTGCAGGGAACACATAATCATCCCCAGACCAGAAAGCCACTGGATAAACAAGCTTCTATGTAAGTTCTGTCACATAGGTACAACAAGGCCAAATCTACGCAACAGGTGAACAAGATACAAGTAATATTTTCTCATTTGTTACACCGGTTACCACTGGCATGTGGTCCGACCTGTAAAACTTTTGTACAAACCGGTAGCTCCACACCCCTGTTTTCAATGTGTAGGCAAAATGATCACTGTGTCACTGACTTTACTCATCAACAGGTGGGTCACTTAGACTAACTCCAGACAACAATCAGTGTGTGCATTCAGGGCCGAGGTGGAGCAGAAAATGGAGTTCCATTTGGGTTTTTAGACCATGACCAAGAGCCTGCAGATTGACAAATCTGGCAAGGAATGCATACACAATAATAGGAAGAACAGAGATAGACGCAGATAAATTAAAGACGACGAAACCCAGTTTCTTCTATCTAAAATGATTTCTTCTTTAAAACATTTGGCACAATGAAATAGTGCAGAATAATGATTAAGATTTAGATAGTCAGTAAAAAGTGATATACTGTTGGAAAACATAGGTAAAAAGCTCTAATTGGATCATAAGCATGACAACCAGAAAAAGTATGTAGCTCATCCCTGGTAGCCACTGTTACAACCTTTAGATTCCTGACTGATTCTTACATTTTTATACATCTAAAATCACATAATAGAGGCAGTTTGTGTGATCTCAATAGACACAACTTTCTTCAAGTACTCAAGTACAAGCAATATAGTTTGTCTCGTCATCGTTTGAGCTCATGGATAAAAATTGTGATGTTTCCAACATCACAAAACCAAACACCGTGAGAACAGAATAGAGACTCCATGTAAGTTGTCCCTTACATGGAGTGTAATTTGGATATTTTACAGTATCCAAATTACACGTAGGGACATTACACTTACACCTGTAGAATATGGACCAGACAGAATAATGTAGATATAATACCATATATGACACTCGGCTCAAACTGCCATGTTGGATTCATATTAACCAACCATTAGAACCAAAGTCCAAACTAACTGAACATAACTATCAGTCAATTAAGAAGATGACAGATTAAAGTATACTGAGTATACTGAGTATACTATACTTCTTCTTTTTTTCATTCAGAGCCAAGTCTCGTTTTCTTTTGCAAACAGTCTCTGGGTGTTTTGGCCATGACAGTTGCGTGGTGAATCATGTCATTGTGTTCATAGCACTGATCAAACAACAAAACACCCATGAGTGTCTCTGATATGTCTGCAGCCCCCGCTGGGGTTAACCTCACCCTTGTTAAGTGCTTCCCTCCACTTCTTTCTCTCACAGAGGAATTCCTGGGCTACAAACACAGTCTGGCAGATAAAGCTGCGGCTGATAGATTATTTCTGCTGCAGGACTCAGTGACAAGCATTCTGCTACATCCTTTACCTTATTTCTCAACAACGCTGCCGTTCTACCTTTAACATTCCTTATGCACCTTCTTCATCGAGTGATGCCGTGAGAAGTTCTTGACTTGACGGAACACAGGTGTGCAGAGAGCGTCACGTCCCGACACAAACACTATGAGTGTGGGTGAAAACAGCGTCGGATCAGTCTGTATGTTTCTCTGCGGGTTAATAAGTTACTCGTGGAGGCGTCGACATTGAACTGCCAGTCATTGAACCAGCAGCTCGTCTTTGGAGCTTAGATGAATGTAACTTTAATTTACTCTGACCAGAGAACGACTCCTAATCGCATTTTCAACGTTACTCCAACAACATGCGTTACAAAAACAGTGAGAAACAAGCGCACCTGATCCAAATATTGGCTTTGATAACTTTCACAACAGTGGAAATATCTCTGAGAAGAATTAAGTTTTTTACCTTTTGTACTCAGGCCGTCATACAGGTGGAGCAAGGACTGGAGTGACAAAGGAGGAGAGTTCTTTTTTCCGCGTCGCCTCGCCTGCTGAGCTGTTGTCAGTTTTTTTTTTCCCTAAGTCATTGACACTAACGAGACGTCAGCCTGCTCCTACGCCCAGCAGACACTCCCTCCGCCAGCCACAGGTTGAGCCGCGCCGATCCCGCATCAAGCCGCACGCGCTACACAGGAAGTGGTGGGATTTGATTTGAAAATAAAAGCGCTTAAACGACGATCAGCAAGCGCAAACCGAAAACCCAGAGCATTATAACCACTGACAGATGAAATCAAAATAACATTGATTCGCTTATATTTGCACCTATCAGTGGGTGATATGTGCTTGGCGGCATGTGAACATTTCAATCTCAAAGTTGGAAACAGGTAAAAATGTGAAAACGGAAAAATTTGGACTAAATTCGACCAATGCTTATGAATTGGTCGTATCATTCCCCCCTCATTCTGCATGCAAGCACTCTCTCTTCCCCTCTTCCTACCTGGGGCGGACAAGAGGACCGGTGCAGTGTGGAGGTCTTATGTTGGAGGCTTTAATGATATTGACTTATCTGCTTTATATCTTTTTGTGAATAAATAACTCCATTTTTGACATCAACTCGCAATGCCGTCCCACCTTCATTGCAGTCCTTAGGAAGGACGACTGGTAAACTGGTAACTGTAGCACACTGGACCCACATGTTTTCATAAATAAGTTAATGTTCAAGGAAGTGCTATGAATACCTAAATTACGAGTCAGTACCATATTTCAAAGAAAGTCCTCAACAGGGATTAATAGAGCTAAAGCTCGTGAGTCATTGGCAGCCATTAATCAACTATTTATTTCTTGATATCTCCTCCAAAGTATGTCACGATCATGCCATTTTATTTTAAGTTGTTGTACAAATAATTTATTATTTATTAAGGGTTTAATAGTTTACTTCTGTGTATTTCATCCCACTATTTTATTTTACCCCAATCAGACGTAAGATTAAATCCTGCAAGATATTATGATGATGCCCCTTTTGCAGCCAAAACAGCTCTTCAATGGACAGCTTTCTCTCAGAACCATCATTCACTTTTTCAGTAATTTGTGAAACAGTAGTTCTTAAGTGGTCATACAACACAGGCTACCCTTCAGTTCCCATGCGTATCAGTGAGCCTTCTGTGCCCATAACTGTGTCGTTGGTTTACCAGTTGTCCTATAGACCTGAAAAGTCGGAGAAATTATGGAATAACTCTCAATTTAGGGAAAAAGGTTGGTTATATATATGTATTTGATTTTTTTCAATAGAAACACTGTCATACAAAGCTTTACATTTAATTAGAGCATTTCAACCAGGGGGATTTGCTTGCACAACGCAGTGGATTGGGGACTTATATGGGGATATACCCTTGCTGTCAGGGACAACAGCATAGGCCTAGTATTGTGGTAATAATAATAATAATAATACATTTAATTTATAATGCACTTTACATTTGGATCAAATCTCAAAGTATACTAAACACTGCAGACCAGTAACACACAACAAGACCTGCAGTTTTGGAGGTACTACGATCCAGTCAAAGTCAGTGGGATCCTTATGTTTGCCTTTCACCTTTCTTCCAAGACTTCAGCTTTTAAGGAAAGTTGATCACTTGCTGATGAACACAACCCACCAACTGATAGCTGCAATTGTAATGATTTCACCATTTAGTGGTTGTAATGTTATGGCAGCAGTAGGATATAATGTTACAGCAGATTGGTGTATCTCAGGCAAGTGCAAGCCTGTTTATTTGTGTAATGATTCTACTTCAGTATATATTTATAACCCAATAGCAAACAATTCAAATACTTTCATTTTGACATTAAAAACCGGAAATGCTCTGTAAATGTACAGACATGTGAAGAGCGCGGGTCAATTGACTGGATAAACAGGTTCTAAGTTAGACGAAAGCTACCTCTCACACAGAAAAATTGGATCCATGCAGTTTTCACTTCTGTAGGGAGAGGGGTGAAGGTATCTGGGGACTCTCCGCAGCAGAATATCCCATTATTTAAATAACACCTGGGCTTTTACAGCATTCATTTGCCTCCCACCTGAGGGCAGGAAACAAGGGTGAAATATTAAATGACGTTTGAGATTAATATATGTGTGCATGTACGCTGGAACAGCTCGCCCTTTCAAGAATGAGCTAATCCAAGTCACAAAATAGGGCGAAGATGCATCTTTACTGTGGTGGAACAAATTTAGATTTACTCAAGTCATCAGAATCAGAAAAAAATAGATTATTGCGAAGTAAATTCTTATATTGGGTTTACAATAGAAACAAAATATTCAAACAGCACAATTTAACATTTCACACTATCAAGCAAATACAAGAGAAAATATGAAAATATACAATAGCAGTACACTTTGGGACAATAATCCTAGAGATATGATTCTGGAGTATAAGATCGAGAGTTACGCATTCATAGTGACCCCCTTGGAGAAGAAGGTGGCCTGGAGAGAAGTTACTGGCCAGACAAAAGTACAGAGGGGTATCATGTGAAACAGATCATAAATGGAACACAAGAAAATGAAATGTCCACAGGTGATGCTCCGGAGACAACCTAACAAAGACTCACAGCTGTGAGCACTGGGCTGAGGGGATACACCAGAGAAGAAGAGACCAAGAGAATAAATGGCCTCTGTGCAAAAGATGCATGCAGGGTGCTCTCCCAGCTGCAAGGGGAGCAGACCAAACTAACCTCCCATAACAGGACAGGTGCAACATAACAGGAGCTGGACATCACCAGGACCTGACATAACAGCCCTCCAAGATTTCCTTGCAGCACAAATGACTGAGCTGCTAACAACAGGCACTCTTTCCGACTGGTTAACTCAAGGCAGTACAATCCTGATCCTGAAGGATCTTCACAAGAGGACAACACCTTCAAACTACTGGCCAATGCTTGTTAACAATATGGAAGCTCTTCTCAGGCATCGTAGCATTTAAGCTGAATATGCACAGTTATAAATGAGCAATGCCAGAGTGTTAGAGGAACCAGCTACTGGTCAACAGAGTAGTCGCCCAAGACTCTAAGACTAGGCAGAGGAACTAGTTGATGTCATGAAATCATACCGGTGGCTGGATAAGACTGCCCTTAAAGACAGTACAGAAGCTCTGATCATGTTAGCACAAGAGCAATCCCTACCCACCAGATTCATTGGAGCAGGGGGACACCACAGCGGGATACCACAGCGGGATACCACAGCATACAGGACCCAAGGTGCAGACTGTGCAAAGATAAGCCCGAGACAGGACAGCACATTTGAACTGGGTGTAAGATACTAGCTGAGCCAGCATGCAATCAGAGGCATAACCAAGTGGTTGGGATAGTGCACAGGAACATCAAAGCCAAATATAGGTTAGAAGTCTGCAAGTATTTTTGGGTGCACCACCAAAAGCGGTTGAGAACAACAGAGGCAAGATCCTGTGGGAGTTCAAGTTCCAGACTGACAAGGCAGCTACAGGCTAACCAACCAAATATAGTGGTGTTTGACGATTAAGAAGAGGGCAATTGTCATAGGTGTGGCAATCGCAGCTGACAGTAACCTCAGGAAAAAGGATTATGAAAAGATCATGAGTGGCTGAAGGAACACCTGACCGGATATCATTCGGCTTCATTAGTGATAGGAGCATTAGGGGCTTTGACCCCCAAACTGGAAGAATGGCTCCAGCAATACAACATTTGAGATCTCGGTCCATAAGAGTGCACTCATAGAAGCAGTTAAGCTGTGCAGAACCCTCAAACCCCTATGCTTCTGGTAAAGGACGCAATCTCGAAGAAGACAGACCATACCCATAGGGGTGAGGTTTTTGTTTATTTGTATCAGTTCACAGGAGTGAAATAATGTTATTTTTATTTCACTACTTTTATCTGAGGGTTATAAATACCTTATAAATTATGATTTTGACATATAAAAACATATTTCACGCTTATAAAATGCAATGTTTTACTACATGTTATAACAACCCAACAGTATATACAAGTGCAGTGGATATAAGTAGATTAATTATAATGATTACTTGATTGATAGAAAATTACCATGAAAAGAAAACTACTTTATAACAGTTCAAGTCATTGTTTGAATCTAAATGGATTTCACGATTGTTAAGAATCTCTGTGTTTGCTTCTAATGATTTTTGTATATTTGATTAATTTATAATAACTTATAATTCATTAAGCCAACTCATGGACATGCTGTTAACAATGGTTGTGTGTATTTCTATTTTCAGATTTTCTTTTCCAAACCTCTCTCCAATTGAGTAATACAACTATTAAAATGCTGCATTTAGTCTGGTCTGAGAAAACAGAATTCCCCTTTTTGATTTGCAATTTCAAAGCTGTAACTTTGCTGATTAAGTTTTAACAGCATGAAAATCTGATATTTTCCTACCCTCACACAAATACGTCATCAGAACAGGTTAAAAGTAGTATAGGATATGTTAATAGGGTATTATGATGTGATTGAGAGAAATGTTGCTATAGTAAGATGAAATGTTGAAAATTAGCACATTAAATAACATAAAGTCAAGAATAAAACGGACCCTTTGTCAATATGGTTTCTTGTATACTATGCATTAATGGACTGGACTATCACCTGGCAATAGTAAATAAAGAGAAGGAAAAGGAAAAACAAAGATATCCATCAGCTGTTGTACTATTTATGTTCGATAAATTATTGTTTAAAAAAAATAAACACTATCTATCGCCCCCTGGTGGCGTTTCGATGAACTCCTTCATCCCGCCTCTGGTACAAGTTGTCATAGCAACTGTACAGCATGTGCTTACAAAAACAAGAGCCTGGCTGTTCACCGACTCTTCTCTCGACATTCGACATCCAGGACGCCATCTTCTTCTTCTAGCGTTTGTCAGACGAGACCAAAGACGCTCCAGAGCAGAGGGAGGCCGGAGAGAGTCAAGCATGAGCGAAACCAAAACCCGCATCGACGCGCCTGTTGCTGAAAATGTCTCCGGTGGCGGGCACAGCACCGCGGCTCCTCCGCGTGACCGCAAGCCTGGTGGAGGTGTTCTGAGGAGGCTCAAGTCCCGGAGGAGCCAGGTGGACAGCAGGCCCGTCACGGAGGATGAGCTGCGGGCACAGAGTGGACGCATCACGCCGGAGGATGTGCTTGGACTGCGTGTGGCTACGCGAGGTTTCTGTCTGGTGTTTATGTGTGACGCTTGCATGATGTGGTCATGATTCTTATAAACCTAAAACATTTACGTTGAAGAAAAAAATACAGCACACGACGTCCTGGCTATCGCTGGAAAATACAGATTATTATGTCTTTATTAATGTATGACGTGAGAAAAATACAGTGCCTGAAAAATCCTCCACAATCACTGTCTCTACTTCTATGCGTCTCCTTAGACACTGGAGATCATGTGGGTCTGTATGTTTCTGATACATTGCATACAAGTGTGATATTAAGTGAACTGTGATCACAAATTAAAAAGGCCCGAGATACACTATATATATGATAATGATAACATGATAGGTTATCTTCAGTGCATTTACCAACTGATGAGGCAACATGTCAGACTGTATGGATTTAATTAGACTCTTATGAGAGAAGGGCTGTGATGTTATTCGATTGTAAGGCTATAATAATTGTACAATTATTATTGGGAATGCATCATATTCTTGTTAGTTTAATACATGTTTACTTTGGTGGCGGTGTTGCTCCTCAGGGATCATAAAAGCGTAGTCTCATACTATTTACAGTTACAGTGGTTCTACATGTTGTTTTTATGCATGTGTCTGTTCTTTAAGTGCGTATGTATTTTACTAAAGCGCCTCATATATTATTTCCTTTTTAATGACCACTTCATGTCATTGCTGCAGGCTACCTCTGCAAACCGGAGGACAATATTTATAACGTTGACTTCATACGCTTTAAGATCAGAGACCTCGAGACCAGCACCGTCCTGTTTGAGATTGCCAAACCCCCACATGCAGGTATGAGCTATAGCTCACCCTTGTACTGCACTCTGAGGTATCTGGCTTCAGAGCACTGGGTTGACAACTTGTTTATAATCTTAACCATAGAAATCAATGTAAAATGATTAACTCCAGATTCAGACACATCCATTGCTGTTTATTTTAATCCATCGTAAAGATAAAATACAATAAGATAAGGTTTTATATAGTCTCAGTGTGAATTATGTCAAAAGTCCCTCCATCCAATGTTGTGGGTTTCAGAGGACGATGAGGAGAACAGAGAGGGAGATACCAGTGCTGGCCGATTTGTGCGTTACCAGTTCACCCCGGCCTTCCTCAGACTGAGGACCGTGGGAGCAACGTGAGTGACTCACACACCTCCAAGAGACACACTCACCTGTTCCATTTATACACAGTCAACACAATTGCGGCATTGTTTCCATCAGTGAGACACTCAGAATTTCCAGTAGCGTTGTATGACTGTAATAACATAATTACTCAAGAGCAGACCCACTGTTTTAAAAACTCACTCTTTCTTCTCTTGTGTTATCCAATCAGGGTGGAATTCACAGTTGGAAACCGGCCTCTGAACAACTTCCGTATGATTGAGAGGCACTACTTCCGCGATCACCTGCTGAAGAGCTTTGACTTTGACTTTGGCTTCTGTATCCCAAACAGCAGAAACACCTGTGAGCACCTCTATGAGTTTCCACAGCTGTCCGAGAGCTTGGGTGAGTCATGCTTGAAGTATGTATTATATGTGGAGATAAATATTATGTTGCATTATTTCCTTATTGCAATGGTATTCCACACTAAATGTATTCCTTTTAAGCGAAAGAGCTTCCAGAGCATAATAATACTGACTTGATCATATCAGATATTTTAGTTTATATTACGTCGTTGCTTTGATATTTTTAAAAGTCTACGTTTGGATCGATGACGTGTGTTTTTGCTGTTTTTTTCAGTCCGTCAGATGGTGGAGTTTCCTTATGAGACGCGGTCAGACAGCTTCTATTTCGTGGAGAACAGACTGGTTATGCACAACAAGGCAGACTATGCTTACAACGGAGGACAGTGATGTCGGCCAGTTATCAAGCAAACACACACAAGAAGCATGCATTCACATGTCCTTACATTTATAGATATACATCCTTGCATGTATATAGCTGAGCATACTTACACTTCCTGCACTCACACATGCAGTCACAGACAGTTTCCTTTAATCGTGAAGAATTGCCATTCATTGGTGTCACTTTCTGCGGTGTGTTTGATACTGCAGGTCAATAACAGTCCCTTCTCTGACATCCAGTTATGAAGCTTTTGTCAGCCCAAGTGTCAGAATGGGTTATCTGCATTTGTTTATGGACAGACCAAACAGATAGATTGATTAATCTTGTTTAAGCAAATGAGTTAAAAAAAAAGAAAGTTCAACCACCCTCTCACCTTGCATGCAAACACACACACACACACACAGACTCGATCACTTTTTGACAAACACACACTTCGTCGGGAGCAGCTGTTCTCACAGCTACCGCCTCTACAAATCACTCCAGACAATAACGTCAGAGAAAAAGAGAGATCATCCACACAAACACTCCTGTCAAACACACATGGTCACTCCTGAGCCCCCCCTCCTACTCCCTCATCTTCAACACATGTTCATCAGAACGGTCGGATGATTCCGTTCATCAGAACGGAATTCTGTCCGATTCCTCCTGCGGATATCAACATGGAAATAGATCAGATAACGCTTAACTGTTATGCAATTACAAACATTAGATAAGGGGCGGTCGAAAAAGAAATATCAGATCAAAGATACTCATACTTTCAGACTGTGGTAACAAGAATTCGGTATCATCCTGTTTATGCTGATACAACAAAAAACGGAAAATCGTTGTCAGAAATGATTTGGTAGTCACTGTGCAAAAAAATGATAGAGAAGTATACTTGGTCCAATGAAAAGGTTCACATCATACGTTTTCTTCCCATTATAAGTTTCATTAACTGTATTTTTCTTTTTAATTTGTTCTTTTGTTACATATGTCTGAAAAAAAAAAGTTGGGATATGTCTGAAAACTGAGTGGCCCTCTAGATAGATAGCGTACTTCCTCTTTGTACTTTGTAAACGTTGGTGTTCGGGGTTTAAAGGTGGTGTTTGTAAAAAAAAATAAAAAATTCTATAAATATATATATATATATAAAGTTTGTAAAAAGTGATAACACAAATTAAATGTACATTTTCTGATACAAGTCGTGTGCTCTTTTTTTTTCTGAATGTGGCTGACAGTGGTTGAAAGGAGCTGATTTTGGTAGGACGAGATGAAAAGTTCCATAAGTGGTCACCAGGAGGAGATATATGACAACGTGCTGATAAATGAGCACCACGGTCCTCAGTTCAGTTTCGTCTATGGAAAATAGCACAGCGGTGGTTTTGTTATAATGTTGACATTCTCATATTTTCTTGGGAACTGCAGATTAAGTAATGACAAGAGGAACTTATATTAACTTACAGATTTGATTTTATTAAGCAGTAAGTGATATCCCACATAATTCTATTACCTCTAGGCAAAATGTGATAAACAAGGACAGTATACAGACATTAAGTTTGGTTTGAAGTTTCTTCAGGATTGCTAGAATTTGATCATGTATTCAGATAAAAGGGTGGATTCAGTTCAAGTGAGTGAAAATCTGAGTATCCCAGTTTGATATTTTGGTTCCCCCTCTGTCGGTGTGTTATTCTCTTGATCATTCCCTCAGATCCAGCTCCCATGCCGAAGATCTCGTGGCCTGTTCTGCCTCACCTTTGGTTTTCTGTTTCGCTCTCCACACCTATGCAGGGATCCCTTCCTTGTTCTCCTGCTCCGCTGTTCCCTTTTCTTACTCCTCTCTCACCTGGTAACCAGACCTCTGGAGACGAGTGTTGAGTTTCCACTTTCCCAGAGAAGAGGACAATCTGAGCCACACAAAAACTCACAATGGACCCCCTCTGCTCTCTCCTCCTTTCACTGTATCCCAACAGCTGCACACACACAGACACACACGCACACACACTCTGAAGTATAAATGCAAACACACACCCTCCATATGTCATTCACTCATTTTTATTTATTCCATTTATTTTCATGCTTTTCCATTTATGACGCCCTCCTTTGTTAAATCTTTTCTATTTAAGCCCTGCTTCGGTTCAGTTGTATGGCGTTCCCTCTGACACCCTCAGCTGATGTCAAGGAGGATCAGACTTCACTTCTTGTTTACCAACCCACCTATAATAAGTTGGATTCATTGGACCTATGCCACGTTTAAGAATTTTACAGGATTCCATCGTACTGGGGTTTTGATATGGATGAAAAATAAGTACCTTCATCGACATTCAAATTAAAAATAATTACAGTAAATATCCACAGAGCCTCATAATGAACATTTCTGCCAATATTACACTCCGATCAGATGACGATTTATTTATGGGTCCATGTTGCTAAGAATTTAAATAATTTGGGATATTTTTTTCTAGTAATGGGTACATTTGGATATTGTACATGTATAATTGTAGATCAATTTGTATATCTTTATCTGCCACCATGTTATACCAGAAGAGAAGGTGTATTCATTTGCTATTTCCACCAAAGAGGGGATTTAATGTTAAGTGGAAAAAAGGACATTTACTGGTATCAAAAATTGGACAAACTGAAATGAAAGTGATATTAGATTTCCGTTGGGATTTTTAAATCATTGTCAGTTTTTTAACTCAGTTACAAACTATATACTCTGCAGATTACATTAGAACTGGGTGGAATAGTTTGCTATGTCCCATGGAAGAAACCTTTGAATTTGGGGGTAGATAAAGTTAAAAGTATGGATACAGTTCAGAATTTATTTTATTTTTTCATTGTTATTATTTCTGGCAATGAGGTTGTGGTTTTTCTGGCATTTTTCTGTCAGTTTGTTTGTCTTACTGAATGGATTTTCTGGAAAACTGGTAGGAAGGTTCAGCAATGTTAGATCGGGATGTTGGATCGGGATTGGGTGGTGGAGAACATTATTTTTTGTTTCATATATTAAGATTAAAAGAAGGTGCTTTTTGGACTTTTATTGTAAGTTACACATTCAGTACTCTACCAGACCTATTACTATAAAGACGGGTCTGAGGGTGGGTCAAGCACCATGAAAGAAATGATCAACTTTTCAAAGTATACATAGAAGAAATCACCATGTTTTTTTTCTTGAATAGCTTCATATTAATCTTCTTCTTCTCAGTCACCTGTCTCCATCCATAGGTCGGTACCGTGCTGGCTACTGTACTGGTGACGTTATTTGTTCATTTCAAGGTTAAGTTTTCATGATCAGTGAGTCATATTATGAGGGTCAAGCTAACATGAGAATGAAAGCTGAGCTGCTTTCAGGCTTGTCTGGTTGATCTGAATAGTTACCCTGAGGTTCAGCCATTTTGATGTATTGCATGTCTCACATACAGCTTGACTGTTGGGCCTTGATTTGCTAAAAAAAACATTCTTAGAACTACTAATATATGTATGTATTAAGCTGAGGAAACAAAATGCAGTTGTAAACACAGCATTGACAGAATGTTAGCAGACATTCACCTATTCAAACGTCCAAGTCAGCAGATATTGAGCAACATTGATCAGCATTCCTGTTGGGTCAAGTTTTCAATGATCAGAGACAAATAAATCAAATATTCTCTGTTTTCGGAAATATCTCTTTAGCTGCTTAATACACCAACAGTTCAAGAGCAAATAGCATCCAGAAGGTCAATCAGAACCGGTGTCTTTTAAAAAGTTTTCTGCCGCAACAGAAAACATCTCTGATAAGAACCCCGAGACTCAGTATTATTTTTATTTTACTGCATGATGCTGTTTACATTTAGCAACACAGCTAAATTGCACTAATCTCACTTTTTTTTTTTTGCCTCTATGGAAAAGGCAAACAGACATTTAAAAAAACAGACATACTTTTACTCAACACAAGCCTTTCCCCAAAAAATGAAAAGAAATGCAGTAATAGTGCAAAAACCCCAAACAAACAGAGCTGTGAAGTTGCTGATTAGAGCACAAAGCAGCGTCCAATTTAACTGTGAGTTCATAAATCAATGACCACAACCTTCCATCAGGCTGGAGGGTCTGCAAACTACAGCATGCATGCGCAGCAGCTCTACTCCACTGTAGTGTTAGTATGAGACACAATATGTGTTCACAAGTTGCATATGCAAATATCCACAACCTTAAATGCACACACTTTTCAACTTTCCGGGAATGATTTGTGTGTTCTCAGGCCTTCATGGAATATATATCAGCAGTCAGTCATGCATCGACACACACACACAGGAAACAACTGGACAGGTGGGATAAATCAGCCTCAGTCACCCCTCCCCCTGCATGCACACACAAACACCTATTTTTTGTAGCTGGCTTTCCTACATACCCTGTTCCGTGAATCACACCTTCTTGATATTAGGAGTGAGAATCACTGGTTTACTGAGGTTCCCCTGAAACACATACACACACACACCCACAAAGATCCACACTCAGGCAGGGGGACAGGGTGGAGAGTGGTCTCCTATAAATAGCAGCTGGGAATGGCGTTGATAGGTCCTGTGAAAAGAAATGGAGGGGGGAGTGGAAAAAGGATTAAAAGAGACACAGCGATGTGGTCCAACTCCACTTGTTCATGTATGTTTGAGAAAGAGTTTGTGTTTAAAATACTTTAGAGAGAGGATGTATGAATATTGTGGTCGTAACATAAATCTCTCTTGGACAAAAGAAAACACCATCCATCCATTCTATTTGCTCATCCTCTGTTTTTTTTCTCTGTGCCAATACCCACTTTCTTACTGTCCTGCTCCGAAGCCCTAGTGTGAAATCCATCATGTTAACATTACCATACCAGCAGCACGTCATCCGACAAAAAGATAATGAGTCACAGCTCAGTCCTCTCCGTCGACACGACAACGGTCTGAGAGATGGTCATGACTCTCTTCGAATATATCAGGTAATTTCCAGCAACTGCTATGTGACATCATCGCACTCATGAAAAGAGGTTTGGCAAGATGCGTGAGCTGCAGACATAAAGCCTGCATATAAATATGAGAAAGCATCAATTTAAAGGTTAAAACAAAGCTCATTTGGTATCACTACCTTTTAAATCTCAGTCATGTGAGAAAAAAATGCATCTGTCAATTTTAAATGAACATCTAATTTTGGACTGAGAGGATGCTATAATTTAATGTGATCCCATGCAAAGCTTTGTCGTGGTGACAATAGATAAGAGATAATTAGTTATTCAGGAGTTAATAATGCACGCAGGACTCTAACGATGGATAGATAGTCATTTAGCAAACTGTGATTCCTAAACCAATTTCCATGGTGACAAGTGCAGTATTGGCAATCTGCACTTAAGTGTCAGGTCTCTGCTGATTTGTAACTGGAAACCTTTGTGCAGCTACTATGTGTGTGTGTGTCTGTTTCCCTGCATGTGTTTGCCCAACCTTCTGTGTGGTATTACAACGTAGATCTCCGCTCCTGCTCCTGCTGCTGCTCACACTCCAGACAGCCAACAGACAGAAATAGTCCTGTGTCATCAGGGTAAATAGGTTGTGGTCTGTTTGTGCTCACAGGAAGCCACAGCTGCCTTTGGAAGCCTACCTGAGCCTTCTACCGCCACCAGTCCAGTTTGTTTTGCATGCATATGATTAATAAAAGGATACCTCAACTCTTGAAGAGGCCTGTAAATCTCTCCCACAATCTTTTCCTTCCTCTCCCTTTCTCTCTTCCCTTTGTCTCGCTCCCTTTGCCACACCTTCCCCTGAGGAATGGAGGGATTGTGATCGGAGAGCGGAGGTAGGACTCTTGGCGCAACCACAGGTGTGCTTGTTTCCTCCCTTCTCATCTCTCATGTAATGATTTCTTTGGCTCGCCACCTGGCAGGTGGAAAAAACACCCACCGCAAAAAAAGAGTACTGTAAAATGGTCCACTGGCTTCCGCTTTAAAAGGACTCTCAGTTTGTTTAGTAAGGCTTTATCCATCAACAAACATTCCATTTATATCCTCATTATTATATACCTGTATTTAATTCCCTTAGGTCTTCCTGGACATACTTGTTGCATGTTTAGATTTTGCCACATTCAAACGATGGAATCCGGCTCCGAAGAATGCTGCCAGCTCTGAAGCATATGGCTGACACAGCTCCTAGCTTTTCACAAGGCCCAAAGCTGCCTTTCTTAGTCTTTTCTCTGGACTCCCCTTCTGAACTCTTTCAAACTGCCTCGAGGGTGGCGGGAGCAGGTCCCAGGCCCTGACAGGTCAAAGGTTCGCCTGCAGACAATGGCTTCCTACCGCGGGTCAGCTGTGGTCAAAGAAACAAAAACGGTGAGACTTGGATTGGACAAACTAGCTCAGTGTTTTTACGTGGCTGAATGACAACAGAACACAGACGGAAGTGAGAAAAGGCAAAATTAAGAAAGTATAGTGAGAGCATGCTGAATATCTTTCTCCCAGACGCACACTCACTGAGTTACTCATCCCCACATCGAGTTCACACAAACACTTCCACACTTTGCTTAAAATTTTTTTTTTTAAAGTTTAAGTCAAAGTTAGGAAAAAGCTATAAACATTTCTGCCTCTTTTCGTGCTTCACTCTATTATATTAATTTCAGTCAATAATAACTAGCAAAAAACAAAAAATCTTACCTCAGTACAAAATCTGAATCAACTTAAATGTCTTTTGCTTTTTCTAACTTGTTCCATCCCTTCCCCCACCCCACTGTCTTTCTCTTCTCTTTTTTATTCACTACCATTGATCATGCATGCAGAAATTCAGCACGCCCAACCATGCCGCTCGCCAGGATAGGTTAGCAAGTGCAGGGCCCTGTCCTACATACTGTTCTCTCGCTATGGTCCACCAGGCCACAGTCACAGTCCCTCCCCCTGATCTGCCTCCTCTCTCTGACTTCCCCCAATAACCACACACACACAAACACACACACACAAATCGCCTGCAGCCCGTCTCAGAACCAGCACATGCAGAGGTCATCATGTGGTGCTGGGGATGTTAGCTCATCATTACCAAAACCTTTTAGTCAGGTGAGGAGGGAGGATAACTTTTTAATTTGAAAGGATATTTTGTAATTAGATTACAAAATACAATCCTTGCAGGTTGAATCAAAAGCTACTGGACATCACACTTTTAAAAAAAAACAAAACAAAGAAGTCCACTTGCTTCCGATTCCACCTTTGAGGATTACCATGACCTTGATGAATGAGAATCTATACATAATACGGGATATTATCATTCCTAGTTGGCTCTTGTTATTTTAATAAAAATGCATTCAAGGTTAGTCTGATGAGAGAAGCAGGTGGATTCCACATAAATGCATGAGCACTGACTTCGCTTTTGTTAGAGCAGCTGAGGTATGTGACAAAACTCCTCAGTTGACCAGACTTGAGAGAGGCTGAAATAGAGGTAATGCTGCTAATCTTCTACTTAACTGGTGAGGAGGGCCTGTCACATGGGGGGAAAAAAAGAAGAAGTGGGTAAGATCATGTTTGTATGAGAGCTGAACCGTGATTGGATAAGGAGTAGCTGAAGTGTGTGTAGTGATAATCACAACTATTTTAGATGTGATACATTATGGATAATATCTTGACAGCAAGAACAGGTGGGCTGTGGGTTGGACCAGGCAGAGATGACTGATGGATGAAGAGGGTTCATTATGGTCTGCATGTGAAGATGCAAATTAATTCAGAAGCTGACGAAAAAATAAGTTCCGGTGAAAAAATATAGGTCATGTAGTGTATTGGACCAATCTACAGTGAGGGTTGGACTGAGAAATGGTAATGAATAAACATATTATCATTTACTATGAAATAAAATCACATTGCATCACATTGGATATATGATCACATTATACAACTTCACAACTAACCTCACATTATTCATAATAATATCATATTCAAGATTGGATGTGGGAACACATTATGTAATATCAGGAGCTCTCACAATGTGGCTCACGGGCCAATGGCAGCCCTCAGAATTATTTTCTGCAGCCTCTGGACATGTCATGAAATGCACGTATTCTCTTGAGAACCCAGACCCATTTTCTCCTTACATGAACGTTATGATATAAAACAGTCGAAATTGACCACCTGGAACACATTTTGGAAATATATTTGAGTGCTGCCCCTTCCAGGATTTAAAATGTTACATGGTACTTTTTTGGTAATTTTTTCCTCATTTGAAAATAAATGTTGGGGTTCTTTGGTTTCTATTTAGCTAATGGCACAGAACTCCCTTTTTGTTTCTAATTCCGCAATAAATATCTCAATTTTAACTTTGCTCATTAGGTTTTACAGCTTGAAAGTACAACAATAACAATGAAACTAAGTTGTTTTTTATGAAATAGTTCAAAATATGGTATCAGAATTGGTTTAATGAAAAGCAGCACATGGTATTAAAGCATTACGATCATAACATGAATTGAAACTCAACATTTAGTAACTTTTGAGTTAAAGATCGAGGATAAAGCTGTATAAGTAACTTTTGACAGCATTATAAAGCTTTGTGACACTTGTGTAACCAAAGCTTATGGGTTAATCGTTTTCAGTACTTTCACTTTAAATAACCTCCATTTAATACATTACTCGGGTAATACATCGAACTGTGTGCACTTAACAGGAGTCTGTAGGTTAAGAATGACATTTTGTACGAAGGCACTGAGTGCATGCAAACTCTCTTAGTGAGTGTCACTTAAATGATGCTCTGTCATCAATACTAATGCTTTAAGACTGTTTATGTATTAGAAGTTTAATGCAAAAAAGAAATGTAGAGGACCACAATGTGCTGCACCACTGAACAAAATGCGGCACGGCAGAACACAGATAGAGGATATGTCTTATCTGTAAACACTTCAATTTTGTGATCAAGGAATTGTTTTATGTTAAACACCATAAAAGACCAAATCTTATGACAAGACACTTAACGAAATTTGCTCTTACTTTGGCAATCAGTCAACAAGACTTTGCCAATGATCATTCAATCCACAAAATTTCATCAAAATTTGTTCAAAGCTTTTTGAGCTAACAAAAGATGGTATAACATAATAACATGTCATTGCATAACAAAGCCAACTTTTCATATGAAAGTATGGCATGCCATATCATATTATAGAATAGCATAACATAACATGACAGAGTATAGCAGAACACAGCATTAACACAACCCAACAAAGCATAGCATAATAATCATGACATAAAATTGAATAACACAACCCAACACTAAATTACACAACATAATAGAGCATAACATAACATATCATAGAATAGCATAGCATAAAATATTGTAGCCTTAATAACAGAAAATAATCTAGCATCGCATAGCATAAAAAACCCCAACACAACCCAATTTAACACAAAAAAGTGTAGTACAGCATAACATTCAATTCATTCATTTATTTTTTTGCACTTATTGGGAAAAATGCAGTAGCATGGTGGTGGATTGAGGTGGCAGCAGGCTAAGGACAATAATTGACATGACAAATTAACATCATGTAGCATAGCATGATAGCATAGTACAACACAACATGGCTGCATGGCCTACATAACTTAATACATTTCACCTGAAACCTAACATGACGTCACAGGGTGACATCATTTTCCAATTTTCTTTTTAAGCACTGTAATTGAGTTAAAACTGAGGTATCAATAATAATAAAACGCACCTCGCACAGACTTTACCCTTTTATTATGTTTTAAATTTCATTCCAACGTTTATTTTTCTGTTTCATCTCTCTTGATGTGAGTAGTTGAGGAAAAAAAGGAACTGCTTCAGCGCTTCAAACATTCAAAACCATGCTGATATGATCAACCAATGACAAGAACGGCGGGGAAACACTACACAGAGAGCGCCACTAGCAGCATGAATAAAGCCAGGCAACGTGCAGGAGGAGGGGTGGAGGTGGAGGGGAGATGGGAGGGAGGTCCGAAGATCGGGTAAGCTACGGGAAAACGAGGTAGAGGCGGAGCTTCTCAGCGCGTGCAACGGCGCGCTTGTGTGCGCGCGTGCATACATGTATCTGTAGTGTGCTTGTGTTTGTGTGTTTCCTTGCTCACCCCTCCTCTTTTCACCCACCCCACCCTCCACCCCCTCCCCTGTGCTGCCCGCCCGCCCCTGAGTCTGGAGCAGCAGCAGTGTAGCTTCACTGCCTCTCCTCGCCTCGCAGTGCGGGAACACACCAGCGGAGAGCAGAATGGATACGGAAGGGAGCCAGAGCAGCCTGTCCTCCAGCACGGACAACTCCCCGCACGACCCCTGGTAACAGCCTCCGTCCGGCCGCCGGCCTTTCGCTCGCCTCTCGGCCCTGTTTGAGTTCACCTTGGACTTTAGTTGAGTTCCGTGCGGGAGCGGAGCCGCGTCGAGACAAAAGACAAGCACGCTGTGTGTGTGTGTGCGTGTCTTCGTGTGTGTGTGGGATGTATCCACTCAGTGGAGGAGCCGCACCGCTGCTTTCCGCCACCCCCCCCCACCCCTTTCGCCTCGTTTGTTTATTTATCTGGATTTTCCTCCAGAAGGCCACATTGCAACTTCTCCATCATCCTGGAAAATCCTCCTCTTTTTCCAGCCCCGTAGGGGATTATGACGGCCCGCCTGGCCGATTGGTGACTTCGCAACATGGCCGATGCTCTCTTCTTACTTTATTGATGCTATTTTACTCCTAAATCCTCCACATTCTCCCTCTTGAAATGTGTCTGCTTGTGTGTTGTGAAAGGAGCGCGCTGTTCGGTGTGATTTACGTCTTGTGTTTCTCTCATTCAGCAAAATGTTCATCGGGGGTCTGAGTTGGCAGACGACACAAGGTGAGCTGTCCCACACGCCACTTTAATAAGTCTGACTGTTTGCTCTTGTTTTCCCCTGCATGCCTTTGGCTTAATAACATGTCCAATATTACCCGCCAAGCTTCCTGAAGTTCGAGCAAAGCCTCTCATTCATTAAGGATCAGCTCTTTGGATTTAGACTCGCCGAGACGCGGGGAGATTAACACGGGAAATGCGTGCACGTTCACCCTTTCCTGTGTAACCCGCCACACCGTTACCAACACAGAAGAGCAACCGGAGAATAAGTGATTGATCGCTGAGTGTAAAGTTGTCTACATATTGATGCCCACGCTCGCGTGTTGTTTTCCTTATCGTTGCACGCTGCGATGAATTCATTCATTTATTTCCAGAGCCGTGCGAGCAGACTGGTTCACAAAAAAACACTTTAATTCTGGTGGGTTGGTGCTATTGCCCTGTGAAAAAAATCCCCGAGCGTCACTAAGTTTATCTGTGTTTGTGCTCCGCGGGGCCTTATGGGCCGTGAAAACCGAATGTGCACATCTCCTGAGGGACCCAAACACAACGTGGTCCGCGCGACCCCATTGTTTCTCTCCAGCCAAATCACCTCAGCGTGGCCTGCAGGGAAATCACGGCTCATTTCGTGGACGTGTTTAACATCGTCGCCTTGCTGTGTCTCCGCAGAGGGCTTGAAGGAGTACTTCTGTAAATTTGGCGAGGTGAAGGAGTGTATGGTGATGCGGGATCCCGTTACCAAGCGGTCGAGGTAAGAAGGAGGCGTGTGCGCTCCGCCGTCCTATCAGTGGATGCCTCATGCCCTTACGTGCTTTTCTGTGAGACTTGTGCCTGACTTTGCATTTGGTGCCCTCGTTTTCATAAGTTGAATGTTGTTTTCTCTTTATTTTCTCCTTTACAGAGGGTTTGGGTTTGTAACCTACGCAGAACAAGCAGGTGTAGAAAAGGTTTTGGCGCAAAACAGACACGAGTTGGATTCTAAAACGGTGAGTTGTGTTCGGATATTGGGAGTGCGTTGTTTCCTGTGTAACTTTTCCGCTTTTTTTGTGTCGCATGTTTTTACCCCCTCTTGTACATTTAGCCTCCCACCGTAGGGCTTGTTAAGTTGAGGAGTAACCCCCCTACTCCTCCTCTCTCCACTCATTTCCCCCTACAAATCCCGGTTCAGGGCGCCAACATGAAAGCGTTCTTTCTTGGTCTTCATTGCCATGGTAACCTGGGGACCTAAATGGGGTAGGAGCCCCTGCAAAACCCTCAAAGGGTTTATATAGGGAGTTTTGAAGCTTTTCCTTCATAGAAAATATTAGAACCCCAGTAGCAGAAAAGTTTGAGAGAAGCAAACAGTTGCGGCAATGCTTTGAATGTTCTGAGGTCAGGGTGAGGTTCGCGTGAGTCCCAACGTAATTTAATTATTGATATAGATGCTGAGGTTTGTTCAGAGAACTGCAGCGGTTATCCTCAATACATGTATATAAATTAATTTGACAAACAGGCCATGCTTGCGTTCGGCTGCTTTAAGTCCCTGCTGAGGACCATTGAATGAACATTTGTGAATCACTGCGGAATATAGTTGGCTGAGACTTTGAAAAGTGCTCACACCCAATTTAAATATCTTTGAAGGTATGAATGCTGCTGTCTTCGTCATGCAAAGAAGTTCAGAGGAGTGTCTTCTTCCGTTTCTGACCATAACCACACACACAATAGGATCACTTGAGAGTGAAAATCCCTGGAACAGAGAGTCAACAGGGGCGGAGAAAGGTAGAGTTGGTTAGTTGTTGGGGCCAGCCTGTTGCCAGGGGTGATGTCGGCCACAGGAGACAGAGCCATAACTGCACTGCCTGTTGGGATTTATATCCCCATAACAACTTCTTGACTATTTTGCATGTGCTGAAGACCCCCCGGCTCGGTTGGAAAGAAAAGTCACACACAGAAAATATTGTCATGACAGATATTTATACTTGTGTGTTTGTCCAATTGAAGGTATCTTCGTGTTTTAGGAACAGTTTGTTGAAGATTTAAATTTGATAACAAATGGGTGTTGCTGCTGGTGGATTTTCTGCGGGAGTTCAAAGTGACCGTAAATGTTACTCTGTGAATCATATTACCTTTAAGAAAAGGTACAGCTGAGTCTTTAACAACCACGCTGTGTTAGCCAGTGAGATATGGGAATAAGTTTGGAGGCAAAACCTTCTGGAAGATCAGCGTCGCAGGCATATGGCGGAGTTAGGCGTTGCCCTATTATAAACCAAAATAAAGCACAGGGCTAACCAATAATAATGTGTGCCACTTGGATTAGAGTTTCTCTGCTTGTTGTGGCAGCGGTGGGTATCGATGTTGTCTTATGGTTCAATTTTGAACATACAAGTTTGCAAATCTCTCTCTGTTATTGAAACAGAGTAATGACGTGGATGTTTTTGCTGCATACACTATATAATTCCATGACAATACGCACAATATCTCTGATGCAAAATGAGCAAATGTTGCAGCAGCAAATGGCTTGTTCCTAATTTCAAAAATGTATTAAACATTAAGTTCTCTATTGTTTTGGTAGCCAATACACAAGGCTGTTGCGATTATGAAATTTTGACCATCAATAAATTCCCATACGATTAATTGCATTTAATAATTTTATTTTTATTTAATTTTATTAATCTGCACATGTTTTCCCAGTATTACGGTATTAATCTAATGACAATGCAATCATAGAAATGTAAAATAGAGTATTTCATTTGCTTTTATTTGATTTACATTTAGACTCTGGTGTGAAGGCTTCACTAACAGTAAATTGTTTGAAAGGACCAGCGAATGTGGCCAGTCTGGGACAGTTCCGCAAATTTGATGTCATTGTGGGTTTACGGGGGTTTACAGGGTTTGTTAGATTAGTGGTGAAAACAGTTTGAACCGCTACCTTTTTGACAGCCCACTTCCTCCAAGATATCAGCCTGTGTTTCAACAGCGGGGCTGCTGTGTTTGGATTTGTGACTTAACAACCCACAATGTTCTTGTCAATAGATGCTCTTTGAAAAGTTCAATCCATTAATATAGAGGTAGGCAGGATACTTAAAATTTTTAAATTCATTAGTCCCACCAGTAAAGGACAAACCATGTACCAATGCCAGCGCCTAACGGGGGAAAACAAAGTAGAAATTGTGATGAAATATTATCTCTGTATTCCATCCAGCTGTAATTATACATATGGAGGCAAATCTAAAGACTATGAATAAACAATCGCTGTTATTTAAATAACCGCAATCAGGCGATTACTTAATAATAGTGACAGGCCTACCAGTAAGAGTAAATAAACGCCCTCAAGTCTAAAATGTTGTTAAATCATACAGCAGCTCTGAGTTACATGCTATGATATGGGACTGACTTGTTCTAATAACTAGTGGAGGTTTCAGCATTCCCCACGCTTTTCCAATTTGAGTCATTTCCTGCATTTTTTTTTTCATACCTGGACGTTTCTCCCCTCCCTCACTCCATATTGGAGGAAGATACAGATCAGCATGACATATGAGACAAGACAATCCCCTCTGCCCTTTGAAGAGTGTTCAATGCTCTGATTTCTTTCTTATTTTTAATTTAGAGTGTTAGATTTGTAAGAAAAGACTCCACAAACTAGAAGCCACTAAAGGAGAGAAATAAACTACATTAACCGGTGTGAGGTCCGTCCCACTTGTAATATCTGAGCTAGACATTTGCAGTCCTGTTGGATTCAGTTTTATCCACCACTAGAAAGCAGAAGCCACGCACCAAATTGATTGGACATTATAGAGCTGTCATTACCGGTGTGACTAAACTGTAAATGCACAAATAAGAAGTTTTTCGATCTGGTGAAAGCTCTGCTGAGATTGTGGTTTTGGTTGGAGGTTTGATTTCTTAGTGGGAAAGAGCATGGCCTAAGGGCGGTGGCTGGCTGTTGTATGAACCTGGACAGAGAAGAAGGGTGGTATTTGTTTTCTCTGAGAGATACATTACTGGAACCAGTTATGTCAAGAGGCAAAGAGGAGGCCTGCTATTCTCTGAAATACCATCATTCTTCAATTCTTCAGGTTTTGGTGGAATGATTTTTGTTTTGGGGTGTGTGTGTTCAGGTGAGACAGGGTCAACTTATGTGATTCGTCACACCAAATTTGTCAACAATTTTTTTGCGGCACTGAGTCAGTCGAATAAGTGATAGATTGTTGTGAATTTTTTCAAATTGTTGATAAATTAACTCTGGTCTTCAGCTGTTTTCAAACTGCAGTACACCGTGCATACAAGTTATGTAGTAGTGACTTTGTAATAGTTGTGTTTGGAAGGGCAGTGATCCAAAATAAACCCCAACATTGTGACACTGGACTGATACTGCCGAAAAGTTAAGCATGCTTATATAAAACGTGATGTTAACAAAAAGAACCCCAGGAATATTCTTTATTTTCCTTTAAAGTACTTGAATAGGAATGCCCTTTTGGGAGTGTGATACATGAGGTGGTAATTGCATCAACCACCTGTGAAGGCACAGTAGTGTAATCAGCACGGTACAACTATAGCTGCTTCAGTTTATGGCTGTACCGTAACAACGCGGCCTGCCCCTTTTGACCACCAGCACCATTGTCTGCCATAGTTGCTGGTCTAACACCGGGTCAGAGGAGGTTGGAGATGCTAGCACTCACTCAGTGTTCCTGACTGGAGAATAGCTGTTAATGCTGACGTGGACAAAAGTGGAGAGGGGGATGGAGGAGGTGGATGAGAGCGGGAGGGAGGCCCATCTCTCCCATGCTGTAATTAGTATAGATCTGAAAACCAACTAATCGGATTGAAAGAAACAAACTGGATTGGGCTTCCGAGGTCCAAGCACGGTCTCAGATCTGAGGATAATGCCTGGACCTGCTCTGGAGGTGGATTCAGCTCTCCGCTCATGCTTCATGTGCAAATACTCCACCGTCACCACAACTCCCATTACACACATCCATCCTGGTGAGACACCCTAGCAGGGTTACAGGGAAAGAGGTGGGGTTAGAATAGGTTTTTTTGGGGGCTGGGGGGGTTCAGGTCCTCATTAGTGAGCTTCATTAACTAATTACTTTACCATTGTTCAGTCGTGCAGATTGACCTCGCTGGCCTGAACCCAAACCAAGGCTTTCTCTCACTTTGTGTGCATGCGTTGACATGCCAGCTCCTTTTGTCTCCACTTCTGTTTATAGTTTTTTTGTTGGGCTTATATTGATTATAATCCCAAACTGGAGCAGCCTGTGATGCCTTTTCATCAACGTGGGAGTTTTTCCAATTTTGTTGCAACAATGTCATGGCAGATAGTCCATAGCTTGAATGTCTATATGCCTGATGAATACACCCGTTGTCAGTAGTTTGGTTTAGGTGGATTAGTATATTTCTCTGTGTGTTGCTTATTAATCACTTCTATGTGTCACTTTGTGTACATGTGCTGGTGTTTATGTTTATACTACATTAGGATGGTGGTTGTGTGTCTGTGGGGGTAGCACGGGAGTCCCAGTTCCTCTATGGGCCCATCTGTTTTGTACTCTTTGTCCTGTTAATTAAGGAAATCACAGGGGTTGCCTGCTGGGACGGCCCACTGTACCGCAATGCTGGACAGGCCCACTTTCTCAATGGCTGTCTTTTCCCTCCCAAAATGAATGCCTTCTCTTTCCCCCTATGGTTTCTCATTTTCTCCCTCTTTTACTTTCTCCCTATCAATCTATTAATATGACGTTCTTTTTTTATTTTTGTTTTCCAGTTTGTAACACTGGTGGATGCGCTGGGCCACGTGAGGTGACTATTGGTAGTAGATTAGTCTCAAAAGCTATACCACCTAAATCATATCGTAGGCTCTGCCGTCACTATGCTACGTAGATTAAACTGAGTTGAGATGTCATGAAGCAGGATGTCAGTCAGGCCATTTCATGAACACTCAATCATAACTCTTTTGTCTGGAGCAACCTTTTATTCCTCGAAAGGTTTTTAATGTTCCTGATGAGAAACATTCACACAACTGTTTGAGACTGCAGTGTCAAGTCTCGGAAGAGTTATTCCTGAGTGTTGCAAAATTGTAACCTGGCTAAGTCATTTTACTCTTTGCTTCGTGGCATATCTGTCCTTTTCGAGGCTAATCCTCCAGTCTGTTAGATAAATAGTTTTCATTTATTGCAGCCTCCATGTGAGTACAGCCAGATGTAGAAATTACTGTAGTTATATTATTTTGCAGGATTGGAATGATTTCTTTAACAGCATGGCATGATTGTAGCCGTAGTACCACTACTACAGATGTTGCATTAGGTCTAACCTAGTCTAGTTGGTAACCTTCTGTTATCTTAGTGTGTTTTTTAAGAGCTCTTGATAATTTAATGGCTATGAGAGATTGATGTTTTGACAACACGTGAAATATTGGTGAGAAAACTGCAAGGTGCTCAATATTGTTCTTTCTCAGTCATGTGATAACAGATAAATAACCTGATTATCATGGCTGATACGACAAGTTAATATCCTTTAGTTTATGTACAACTGAGTATAAAACATTCTAAGATGCAATGGCTATGCATGTATAAACTAATTCTTGCTACGGGGAAAAACAGCTACTTATAACTACCACATAAAACGGGGGCCAACTACCTTGAAAAACAGGAGATATACAAGATTATTCAAAAGCCAAACGATCCATCATTAAATGACGTTTTTGTTCATACTCTGCAGATTGTTCAGAAAGCTACAACTACAACGCCTGTGCAGGTATTTTATATGTTGCCTTATCATGGCATAATTGAGCAACATGTTAGTTCTATTGAAAATCGTCAGAGTGTATCTCATTGCATACCTCTGCCGCGGCAACCCAGCAATATCTCTGGAACATGTGACATCACAGGTCACAGGCGTCTTCCTTAGAAAGAAGGTGGCTAGGCACAAACAGTGACCGGCCATACACAAGTGAGCTGACCTCCCAGGCTTAAATGAGGTCTTGTTAAAAACATAAAACATAACAAACCATACACACCCCAGTAGCTTTTACCAGCATAATAGAAACATACACGAATAATTGCAGTTCTGATGGGAATGAGTTCAACCCCACGGCAGGTGTCACATGACCACGGTATTGGGGTTATGTGGTTTTTTCACAGCCCTTATCTAAACTAGAGGAAAGTCGTTGAGAACTTGTCACATGGTGATGTTTGGCGCCATAGACTTCATGTCGTGGCTCTTCCAGGTGCAGGAATTTGTTGTCAAGAGTGCTACAAAAGCGTGCTGTACTTGTTCTCCCCCTTCTCTTTCATATTCTTCTCTGTGTTTATGGCAGCTTGAAATCCAGCTCCCAGGTGCTCTCAGCCGCTACTGTATGGATGAATGTGTAGACGCTGCACTTGTCCACGGATGTTTTTGGCTCTATTTATAAGCTCGAAGAATAGCAAATAAACTAGCAAAAAAAAATTAAGCCCAATATATTTAGTTAATGGGTCAAAAAATATATTTAAATATTCTAAGAGTCTTAAACATTTTTCTAACAATTCTTTCTCTCGCTAATGCAATTAACAAGACGATTACATCAGTGTGATGATCTCGGTTAGTGTTTTTTCTCATGTATCATGCTTATGTGTTTCTTTGAGATGCTCCCTTCTATTGAATTTCTGCTTGATTTTATTTTTTGATAAGTATAGCAAGATTAAAAAGACAGTAGGTTTGTCAATCGTAGGAAAGATCCACCAGCGCTTTAAAGAGTCTTGACATTTATTACCCACAAATGGCAAAATCTGCCATTTACAGTACTGTCTTTTGAGCTCATAAATACTCACTGGCAGTAATCCAAAAGTGTAAAACCACACAGCTATAATATAAGATATTATATAAACTCAGAAATCCTATGTTGTCATTGGTTTTGAGCACTCTTCGTTGGTGCACTGCTTTTGCCGGTAGTCACTGTTCGCTTGAGTGTCCTTGTCACCTTTGTCTTTGTGCTAAGACCAGCTGGAGATGACATGACTCTCCTCGTCTTTGTGTCCCACTTCAAGGTGCAAAGTCCTTCTGCAATCCCTTCCAAGGACGCTGCAGCTGCATCTTAGTTACTCAGCGTTGTGCTCTTCAAGCGGTGTTAAATCTGAGGTTCTTAGAGGTCCTCGTGGGATATTTTTGTCTGTGTATTCGTCATCAGAAGCAGGTCATTATCACAGGAAAGAGATGAAAGGCTTTCTTTAATATTGAATGAACAGCCTTCCTTGTATTGCGCGCATAATTCACAGAATAAGTGCTTATTTCTGGCTATTTGATAGGCTCTTTTTAGCTCCCAATATCAATCCAATATCTCTGATAGCAGCTGTTTGAGACACAAGGGGGTTTTGCTCCAGACATCCAATTATTAGAACAAAGATGGAACTCTAAGACCATAATACACTATAAGGTCCTGTGACCTAAAATCATTTGTCTTGGTGGCTTGGGTGAGAATAACATGAGATTCCTCGCAAATTTAAAAATGCCGGGCCAGGCTTTGCATATTTAGCATTATTAAAGGCCAGCTCATTCAAAACTCATTTAATTCTAATTTTATCTGTAACCTTGACCACTGCTGAGACATTCCACTTGGGAGAAATATGGATGTAGTGAAATCGGTATAATCCAAAATGGGAGATGTCAGAATATGTGGGATATAAATAAGTATATATATCCATCTGAAATGTGTTCGGAATATTAAATGCTCATTTTGGATTCCAGGCTTCTCTGCCCTGTCTAGTTTTGTGTCTAAGATGCATTTAGCTGTGTCAATTTGTAAATGTACATATGCATGTCTCACTGTGTATTTTGTTCTTTATTCCTGTTTGTTCGGCTGGTGTGTTTAGATTTTCGGGGCTTGCATAAACAACGGTCTACTATACATACTTACAGTTTAGCATACATTCTATTTTTGGCTTTGCAAGCCTTCATATCGGTTTTAGACTTAGATGCTCTGTTGTAACTAATTCTAGTGTGATAATTTATCGAGGCCAAGGGCAAAAGAATTTCATCTCTGTTTAATCTTATGTTTTTTTTATCCGTAATATTAGCTAATATTCCATGACACCCTCTTTAAGACTGTTCTTTTGAACTGATTACACAAAGAAGATGCACTACATCTGTTTCCAAATTGAAAGACCCAAGCTGTAAAATTTGGTTAAATGTAATGAAAAGATTGGATAGATTTCTCTACATAGATTTTGCTGTATTTGATTAAAAACATGTAATCCTCCCATATGTGGTTTTCCAGATTTTGGGTAGTAATAATACCAGAAGAAAATGAATTATTATGAATTAAGTAAATACATATATGATTAATCCATAAAATAAAAAAACTTTCTGCTATTATCATTGTTATTATTATAGTTGTCCAAAAAAGTTCAAGCAAAAGTCAAACTTTGCCCTCCTTTATCCTCTTAATAGCAGAAATATGTGCCGCTCACTCTTGTCACAGTTCGTCAAAACTGCAACCAAATCCACAGTAGGATGCCTTGAAATTTGCACATCATATGACGAAATTGAATGTTATCCCTCCCTTTTTACAATTTTTAAACTCATCATAGCTCCTCTATCCCCTTCAGATTGACCCAAAGGTGGCGTTTCCCCGCCGAGCTCAGCCTAAGGTAAGTACGCCTTGAACGGTTTAACGGCAAGGAGGAGCAATGATGATGTCATCTGTAACCCCTCATCACTCAACCCTGGTTGGCTGGGATTATATTCAGGCAGTGACCTAAGAGGAGTGGCAATCCACTTGTCTATGCTGACACTTTGACCCCATATGATGACCCCGCCCAACCCCCGAGCATCAGCAGCCAACATCTTATACACATGCACACATCTCTGCCCTGAATGGAACAGACCTTATAGTGAAGGGAAACAGGTTGAATGCTCAACAGAGCCTTCACAAACCTCTAAGATCAAAGAGATATACGCCTACAAGAAGCAGAATTCCCTTTATCACCAGCATCTTCTCCCTGCCTAATGTGATTACAGCTAAATGATGCCATCTTCTTTTGTGTTGCTAGCTGGTGACAAGGACAAAGAAGATCTTTGTTGGAGGACTGTCAGTCAATACCACCATTGAAGATGTGAAGCATTACTTCGACCAGTTTGGAAAGGTAAACTACACACATATTTGTCACCTGCTTTTTCAGCTATCATACTGATGGCTTAAAATTCACAGGATCAGTCTGATTCTTTAGTGCAGTGGCTCCCAAGATTCAGACCCAGTGTCTAATCAGGTCAATTAAAGTACCGACCATCATCTCACCACGTCATTCAGTTTAGTGGGAACAGGACAATATAAAATATATGGGGGTTCAGAAAGAAGGACAGCTTGTTGATTTTACCAGTTTGTTTATACTTGACCTGGAAATGAGATTTCACTATTAATAATCTTCAAATTGCGGACACCTAGAAAAGTCCTGAAGGCCCGCAAATAAGTACAAGCGGAGCTGAGGGCAGGACAAGGACACAGACAAACACTACTACTGAGTCATAGTGACGACCCATTACCGTTTGACGTTGAAATCATACGTAGTATTTCTTTAATAAGCCATTAAATTAAAATAGATATTATGGTTATCTATTTGGTACAGGGAATTTTTTTCAACATCACCTGAGTTGTCAGTAGTTGCCTCTAGCGTTTATCATTAGGCGACATTCAGCTTTTCAGATAAACTTACAGGCTGCACATTTAATTTTAAGGTAATTTAAGACTACTTACCAGTTGTCTCACACTCAAATTGACAACTTGGTGTTTGCCATATTTTTGAAATAAAATAAGATTCATATTTTTTCAAATTACTTGAGCTACTGTCACATACCCTTGTCCACCCAAAAAATCAAACCACTACCTTGTGGTTACCAGTGGTTCTGGTTGGGAGACGCTGCACAAATGGTAGGTGCCTGTCATAGATTTTATTACTCTTTTGGATCTCTCTCTTAGACATCTTTCAGTTTGTTTTTTCATTGATGTTCATTGATGATCATCTCATTTGAGACAATGATCATAGAATAGTGAAAAATTTCAGAGAAATAGCTGTGGAAAAACTCCAATAGTTTGAGAGGAAAGTGAGGACTTAAAGAGAGATAGAACTAGAATAAAGGGAAGAAGGGCGTTGTGTGGTCATTAGTGATGTGCTCTTCCAGACCCAGAATTAGTTGGTTTGTTAGTTTATCCCTTTTGTTAATGGTTTTGCTCTTTTCCAATCTCATCTTGGTGTTTTTGCATTATAAGTTTGTCCTGCTCAGCTCCTTTGAATGAAATTTGGTGAAAGGCAAACACATGCTGTGGAGACAGATGAGTGGCGAGGGAGAGGGAGGAGGGAAAAAAATCAGCGAGAGGAGTAGAAGACAAGAGGGAGATGGTGGGGGACTGAAAGGGAAGAAGCAACCCCCCATGGAGAGAGAAGGAGGGGAACACAGAAGGGTTGAAGGGCAGAAAAAGGGAGGAATGTTGAGATAGTGAGGAGGAAAATGGACTGAGAAAGAGAAAACAACAATCTGATGTACTGTTTTTTTCATGCTTGAAATGTTGGTTTTCTTTTTTGCTCGCTACTATTTTGGATAGAGTTCAGGCTCCTCAGAATTATCTAATCAAATGCAACAGCTAGTCCTGTAACAGTCCCCCCCCCACCTTACACAAAATCAGTACCTCTGACACCAACTCCCTCCGTCCCTCCTGCACACACCCTGCCTCAGTCCCTCTCTGCTTGTTGCCGTGGTGACCTGCTTTCCCCTATTGTCCCGCTGTAATCCAGTGGGGCTTTTTTTTGTTTCCTTTAAAAAAATGTGTTAGAAGTGTACACTTGCGTGAATGGAAAGCAGAGAGTGTGAGCATGCAGGCAAGTGTGACAGTGCCATCCGAGCTGAGTGTAGATGTATTTTACTGTAATATTCGCAGACGGTTATCCACCTGTCAGAAACATTAGGCGTGTGGATCTGCTGCTGGTGATCAGGAGTAGGTCTGAAACATTGCTTCAGGATGTATGCCTAATGGGCTGGAAGAAATTAACAGCACAAATCTCCTACTGCCTTGTGTCTGGCTCTTGTTTTTTCCGAGTCATGGACAGTGTGTTGCCGTATTTCAGGTGCTTTTTCAATTTAAATACAGTTTTCTAGTTCTATGTCATAGACTCTTAATCTGGACCTGTATGGTTAATGGCTTTCCATTTCTCCTCAAGGCTCTGTTTTATAAAATGGCAGCTCAGTGCCAAATCAGTTCTCCCTAGTGATCACAGACGCTCGTATTTAAGACAAACACTCCCTCCATAGGACGATGGAATATTTGTACTGTTTGGACACGTGAGACCAAAGCTGTATCAAGGATAGCGCCAATCCCACAGTGCATTCCTGCTGAGCGGGAGGTATTTCTTGTTTATTATCTGAGCCTGTTTACAAGGTGCAGGTTAGGATGGAGGGGGACTCGGTGTCCTGTTTATTTTCTTACCATGGCGCACTGCCTCACAAAGGAAAACACAGAATGCACTTTTAACTTTCTGCAATGCTTTGATCGGTTCTTTTATTAATTTTTTTGAAGTGTACTTCAGAAAGCACACCTACACAAACTTCATTTGACTACACCAACATGCCTGCTCAGCTGACACGTCAGGTGTTTTGAACCGGGCTGAGGAATTTAAGGCATATTTTAATGTGTGTTACAAAACTGAGCTACTTTTGCTAAATGTTCTGAAGCTTATGAAAACCACGGCAGCCGTGATTGTGTGAGAAATAACTCTCAGTCCTGAGGTGAAGGTCTTTTAATCCCCCTCAACCTGGTAGAGATTCAAGAACACATCCCTTCTTTTTGCCCAAGGCTGATCCAAAGGCTGTGTTGGGTAAAAAAAATGTATTGCAGCTTTATTGATAATGAACAACTTGGGCATTTATAGCCATACAGTCAATTATGTGTAATCCATAGGAAATCCCTCTTTCCATGCATTCGTCTTGCCTCCATGCACTTGATTCGTGAAAGCTTCTTACATTTGAAACTATGCTTTCACTCAGAGTATGCCTGAGCAGCAAGCAAAGAAAGCGTGAGTGGATAAGGAGAAATATGCAGCATAGACGGGGCAGCCGGGAAAAGTTGGGACTCCACTCACCCATGTGAGCTGGCGATTAGGAGGCTTGACTGAACACTTTGTCTGTTGGCCTGTTTAGAGTGAAATGGCTGGAGAGAGAGTGAGAGATTGAAAGAGCGAGATGTGAGACAGAGGGGGAAAAAATGTGAACGCCACCTTTCATAATCTGGCAAAATAGTGTAATGGACTTGTCAGTAAATGGTTGTTCTTCAGATAATGGCCGCACGCTTCATTAAAAGCTGGATATGTGAACGGTGCACTCAAAAAAAGCTGCTTGTTTCTCTACATCCTAGAATGTCAGAATTTCATGAGTACATTGACCTTAACTCCTATTAAGTCTCTACATGCATGTTGACCATTTAGTGACTGAGCCGCTGCTAAGCCAATCTCAGACCCCCACAGCTATCCAATCAGATTGTCTTACAGCACCATGGGCAGCGAACATCACAGATTGTCTTCTTATTGGTTTTGGCAAGGGCAAAAACTGGTGTACGACCACAGCATAAGGTCACACACATCATCCAATACTTTTCAGATTAGCACACCATTGTATTCCAAAAGGAAGATAGTTAGATGGTCCATAATTGTGTGTCTGTAGAGCACAGTATCTCTTCTTGGCTTCAGATTTGGCTCCAGAGCAGCTCTGATCTAAAGCTCCAAGGACTGGTAACGCTAAGCACCGGTCAGCTCTTCCAGAATAGATGTTACTAATGCTAACAGGGGGGCTAGCTGTGCGTGTAACTCTACTCTTATGATAACATGTTGGCTTGCAGCTGTCTACTTACTGTCCTGTTCCCCGGCTCTCTGCTGTGTCATTGAATTTGGACAACCGGAAGAGTGGAAGGCGTGAGTGGAGGAGGGGGGGGGAGAAACTGATTGAAGGACAGACAGAGGAGAGGTTGCTCCAATGTGCGTTCAAGCAGTATGTTGACAAGGATGAGAGTTGAAAGGGCCAGGGAGGCAGCAGAAGAAACCTTGATCCTATCCCATACTCATCATGTGGGAAGGAAGGGAAAAATCTAAAAATCTCCCGTTTACATGCGCACATTTGTGACCTCGGTCAGACCAGATGACGTGGATCTGTTTTTCATGTGATGTAAAGGTTAGTAATCGGATGGCCCTGTCGTACAGAGGCCTCTGCCACTCATATTACACTGGTTTGAGTTTCATTGCTTGTTGCCTAATGAAAATGGCCATGTAGTCATACTCCATATGTGTGTCCATGTGATGCGGGATGGCTGCCATGCAGAGTTTTCTAACTAGTTTACAGCAGTTGAGAACAGAAATGTTATTTCCACAGTCAACCCAGTCCTTGGCTGCTCTTTCTCTATCCTTATGCCACCAGAGTTCGAGCAGAAGCTGCTAACTTTCCTGCCAGTGAAGGACAAGTGGGGGAGAGAGGGAGGGAGGATAGAGGATGAAGAGGGGGGGCGGGGTGGAATATGAATAGGCCAGTGAAGTGAGCGTAGAGGAAAGTGGAGGGAAAAGGAGAATAAAAGGAGAGCGCTTTAACAAAGACCCCTATTCACTTTGTTCAACGCTCTGATCCAAAATGTTGGTTTACAGATTTTCTATCTCCATCAAAACTTGTTTTTCTGTTTGTCCGTGTTTCTTTCTCTTCTTTACGATCACATGCTCCCATCTTAGGCTTTTCCTCCGATCTCTCGAGTCTATTCATTGACATTAGTTGGAGGGGGGTTGCAAGTTTTTCTAATTGAAATTCTTTACAGGATCTCCATGGGAATAGCAAAACTTTGTAGAGAGGGAAAAAGACAGCAAGGGTGAAAGAATGAAAGGAAAAGAGAGAGAGAGAGAGAGAGAGAGAGAGAGAGAGCAGTTTGTGAGAACTAAACACAGGGCAAAGAATGGGAGCGATTTTCCTCCACATACCTCTTGAATGGGAAGCGTTGTCTTCCTTTTCACTTTGATAGATTGTGTTTCATTTTTATTTTTATACAGTGTCACCCCCCCATCATTCCTTATTTCCCCATCATTTCTTTTCTTTCTCTTCTTTATTTTTCTTTTCTCCACCTGTCACCCTCCCGCTTTCCCCTCCACCCTCTCCATCTGTTTTACAATCTTACCCCAATGCTAAGAAGGGACAATGGCACCCCATGCTGTGTGTGTGTGTGTGTCAAAGCTCATCTATTCTTCGTTTTGTTCTCACAGGTCGATGACGCCATGCTTATGTTTGACAAAACAACCAACAGACACAGAGGTACGTCCGGATAGTTATGATGTACACACACTTCACATACACACAGCCTGTAAATATGTGTTCACATCCGAGGTCAGGACACATAAACATGTCTTTAAAAGAGAAACGCCACGATACAGTCTTTGGGTGAATGTCCTTGAAAAATGCTGAATTTTTCACCAGTCACAGCTGATGATGTCATCAGCACGTTGCAGTAGAAATGGCCGATGACGGTCGTATTATATCTCATCATAAATAGTATTGATTCTGGGATAATTAATTGAGTTAAATGTTAAAAATATACTCTTAAGGAAGTTCTGTGTTCTCACATTTTCAATCAGTGTGTTTTTTTAAAGTGCGAGGTTGTTGGGTCGCCCCTGTTTGTCTTTGTTACAGTTCAGAGTGCATGACAGGAACAGGAACAATCAGTGAGGTCAGGTGCTGAAATAAGAGTGTGTTTGTGTGTCCTCCAGGCTTTGGCTTCGTTACCTTTGAGAATGAAGATGTGGTGGAAAAAGTGTGCGAGATCCACTTCCACGAGATCAACAACAAAATGGTTCTCATGTCATGCCTACCACGCCTTTAAATAAATCTCTGCTGCATGTTTAGTTTATCTCACATAGTGTTGTTGGTGTTTGGTAATTGTGCCTTAATCTCTGACCTTTACTGCTTCTGGTCGCCTCTGCCGTAGGTTGAGTGTAAGAAAGCCCAACCCAAAGAGGTGATGACCCCAACAGGCTCAGCCAGAGGACGCTCCAGAGTAATGCCCTACGGGATGGACGCATTCATGCTGGGCATTGGCATGCTGGGTAAAATCTAAAATCAAATATTACTGAAGCATACAATGTATTCATAGCAGATCTATCTGTAACTGGGAACACTCCTTAAAGGTTCGCTTCACAAGCAGCCGTTGTTTAGAGGAGAAGAATTTAATGATATTGTTATGAAGTCATGTATTTAACCATCTGGGTTCCTACTAGGTCTTAGACAAGTCCAAACATGTCAACCAAAATTTTTACACAATCCGCAACAATAAATAACGCGAAAGAAAGTTTGAATTAGACCCGAAAAGTAGCAAAAATTTGTTACATTTTCTTAGAAGGCACACCAACAGGTATCGGTCACAAGTTGCTGCCATATAATCAAACACCATATTCTTTAGACTTCCCTGTATAACGCTGTGAACGTACTAAAACCAACCATTTTAATGCACTAATAATGCTAGACGCTCTCATATTTTCCCATTAGAAATTTGTTGCATTTCCATAATGATTACAAAATGCAGAAAGTCTGTAAGACATTACGGTATGACTTGATAATTTTCTGAAGGTTGAAAACGTGATGATCTACATTCAGACTTAAAGTTATAGAAGATGTTTTGGTATTATTTACATAGTCTTTATTAGGCTTAGGTTGGTCTTAAATATTTAATTTCATTTAAAATCTTCAGTCACACTTCAGAATGAGTTTGAGTAATGATTTATTGTTTTTTCTGTTCTCCCTTTATTACGTCCTCTCTGAACACAAATCCGTTCTTGTGCAAACAGTTCTGTGAATAATTAATTTTGTTTGCAATTAGCTTGGCATCTAACTGAAACTAATCAATGGATTTCCACTAACTGAAACAATCCAGCATAAGTTGAATTTACAATGGTAGTAAAAAGGTATTATAAAGTATCAAATTTAGCTTGTTGAAACCTGCAGAAACCCTGAACCATATAGCGGGAATAATTACTGTGGGGGAAAAAAAAAATCTAAATTCTACAAAGATTTTTCATTAATCTATTTTCCAACATCATTAATGGCTTTTAGATTGAATGTGTTCTGTAACAGGCTCTTGCTTATTGACATAATTTACTGAGCGCTCATTTCACCATTTTCACCTTTAAGTTTAACATTACTCATAGTCTGGATGAGTTTAGTGCCCTTAATCTTTCTGTAAGTTGTAATATAAAACTAAGCTCCATCCATGTTAAGGTCTTTGTCACTGCTTATGAAGAATACTTTACTTTACCAGCAAACTGATGACATTATTCTCTGAAGTAATGCATGTATTCAGTGAATATAACGACTTATCGAAAATGTAAGGGCCATTGGCACAAGGGTGAGGGACTTCAACACCACAGTATCATTAAAGACCTCACAGAGTTAACAGGCTGAGCGCTCCTGTCCTATGTGTGATGGTTTGGCTCCCTCTACTGGATGTTTGACTTTATACGATTCTCTAGTCTCAATAAAACTGATGTTACTGCATTTGCATAGTTCTATTAATTCCATTGACCTTGAATGAAATACAGAGAAAAGTATGATGATATTATTATAATGTAGACATTTAAATAATCAACAGTCTCCAGTATCTGATCATAATAAACCTGTGAGAAAAAGCGGACCTGCAGACATAAATGTCACGTCCATATCTAATTATGTCCATCTTGGTGGTGTCTGTTGAAGATATGGTTTTTGGCTTCTGAACAATACGATCACCATGATGTGACACACTTGAGATATGTGACCTCTGGCATTATCTGGATTTTTGCTTTACTGGAGCAGAGAGAAGTATCTGATAGAGGACTGGTTAGCTCACTGCTGGTTCAGCTGTTGAAACCTGTAACACATTCAAAGGTAGTTCCAAGAATAAAAATAAGATGGAAATGCTTTCAACTCCAGCTTTGTCCCACACCCATCAAACACTGTGTAATAACAATGAGTTTGGCACATATTTACATATAATGTGAGGCTTCCCAGGCGGGAGGTTATTTTGATCCAGATTCGCAAGTTTCATCAGATGTTAGCTGGAGCTATAACTCCTTATGTGCTTACGACTTCTACTTTTGAAAGGTGATTTAGCCATAACTAATTTTGCTAAATATCAGATAAAGCGTCTACCTTTATGTTCAACTGCTTCAAACAAAAAGACGTTGGCATTAAAACTGAAGCCCAACAATGAACTCATAAGTTCTCAATGGATTCTCTTTTCTATATCCTTAATGAATGGTGCAAAAGGAAAGTGCAAGTCAGATCAGATTTTTGAATGAACATGAAATGGGATGTATTGTTTGCTCTTATTTCAGTTTCTGACATTTATAGATCTTCTTTTGTAGGGTTTTGCTTTGTTCTGTTTGTTGGTTTGGTGCCTGTGGCTATAGTATGCCTTGTATAAAAGGGGTAGTTGACGAACACTCCTATGTTGAATATAAGTGGAAAAATAAGAATTTAATGCATGTAGACTTTTTTAATGTCCTTTGTTAGATTGAATCTATCCCCAGTAGTTGACTATAGTAAATTTAAAAAAATTAATGCAAATTTAGTTCCAGAAAATTATGTCTAGATAGTCTGGATTCATGGATTTTTTTCAAGAATTTAAATGTTTCCAAAGAAAATCCTGTTAATGCTTGGTGTCATTAATTTCAGCGTGTGCCCTAAATTAACAATAATTTTCGGCATCGATAGGCTACCCGGGCTTCCAGACTACAACCTACACCAGCCGCAGTTACTCCGGGATCGCTCCTGGTTACACTTATCAGTTCCCAGGTGAGACCACATGCATCACACACATAACAGGAAATGTTAAAACAAACCCGTAGTTCATTCAGCTGTAAAGAGAGATGTGTACAAACTACAAGAGCCAAGTTGATGGACCTCCATCTCTCATGCACACACACATACACTTAACATCGTCTTACTTTCAGCAGATTGTCTTCTCCTAGATTTTAGAGTGTGATTTGAAGTGTATTTCCAAGCTCTCTTCGTCTAAAATATCTCCTCCTTCCTTTTCTATTTTTTGCCTGTTTTCCCCCTTTTTATTCTTCTGTGTTTATTTTATCAGCTTATGTAACCTCCTTTCATTTGGCTGTATCGCCCATCCTCTTCCTTTGCTTTGACCTTCCTGCCTGTCCTCACAGTAGATCTTAGGCTTTCTATGTAAGCCCTCCGCCGTGGCTCAATGTCTCTGTACATGTGGCTTTGTAGTCGCTTGTGGATGGGGACTGGACTTACAAAGCACTCTCTTTCTTGACCTTCTGTTTCTAGAATTCCATTTAGAGAGGACCCCCCTCCTGACATCATCCCACCCCCATGAGCTTGCAGGTCAGTGACTCCTCACCAAGAGAAACGTAATAACTATTCAGCAACCGATTTTAAAAATAAAATCACAGCGATTTAAAAAAATGCATTTCCCCAAATGTCAAACTATGCATTAACTTTCCTGTAAACTAACTATTCCTTTGATAAGAGGAGATGGTTAGTTTGCCTGAGCAATGTTCCATTCTACTCAAATGTTTTTTCAGCTGTTGTCAAAAGGCATCTTTGAGGAAATGCCAGATCATGTGACTCAACAAACTACAAAGTACCCAGAGAGTGTATAACTCCGCTAAGGCCCAACATACAAGACGTGCACCATCAAACTGACTGCCCTCGGGGTTTGTGCAATTTTAAAGAAAAAACAAAACAAACAATTAGATCATCCGCTTTAATCAGATCTACTCCAATATACTTCTTTGGGACAAGGCTCTTCAACCCCATCTCATGGTAATCCGTCACATAGTTGAGGCAAAATTTATATCATTTATTGGGTAGTTTTTGTGTATAGCTGCCAATCGGAAAAACAAACAAACTAACTGAACCGATCATTAACGCTCTCTGGTAGAGGTTATAAAAATATTATAATGGTCAAATTTACAATACGTTTACACTAATTAGAGTCTTCCTTAATTGCTCTAAAGGCTCCTAGCAGTGCTTCCTTTTAAGAGCTATTTAAGAAATTTCTGAATATAACCTCTATTGGAACAATGAATAAATACAAAATGATAAGCTGATTAAGTTGAATGTGTTAAATTGGCAGTATCTGATGAATTGTAAGTAGATCTCTACAGACGGAGGAAAACAGATGGCCCGTAATTTTTCTCTGAATTAAAACAGAGTTTTAGTGAGGGAAGTCTTTGTGAATTACTCCTGGACTAAAAATCTTGGAGTCCTGTGGTTCGTACTCTCAACTGACTCCTTTATTTTACGAGTTTCTCCTAACCCCGCCTGCCAGGAGTTTCTCATAGTGCTGTGATGTTTGGTGATTATGGCCCCTGCATCTACAAGCAGCTCCTCCTTGACACGCCATCCAGTGGCTCCTGGTGGCGCTGCTAATGGGAATTCTCGTCTTTACCTCGAACATCATTTGGTTACCTATCTGAAGAGTCTAATAATCATCCTAGTCTAATGAATTTAAGTCACTGAGCTATAGATTGCGGTTCACGGTCCGATAGGGATTTTCACATGCAAAATGATTTGTTCTGTTTGTGACCTTCAGCCATTCCCCTGACTGCATATGGACCAATGGCAGCAGCTGCAGCTGCAGCAGTAGTCAGAGGTAAGTGTGTGTGTGAGTGTAGTTATGTATATACTTTGATGCAATTGATAGATTGAATGGCAAATGTCCTTCATGGACTTTACATATTAACATACATTATTTCTTAATGAATATTATTAGACCTATTTGTGTGACGCTCTCTGCTGTATGCCTGACTCATCTCCTCCATCTCTCAGGCTCCACCCCTTCACGTACAGCTGGTTTCCTGGGAACTAGCAGCCCTGGACCAATGGCTGACCTTTATGCTGCAGCCAATCAGGACTCAGGAGTCAGCGGCTACATTAGTGCCGCTAGCCCAGCCCCCAGCACAGGGTTTGGCCATGGTCTAGGGGTAGGTCACACATCTCCACTGACACTCAGCACATAAACAATCACACACGCATACCTACACACACACATAGAGTACACATAGCTAAATGTGTCCTTTTGTCTGTGCATTGTCAGGGTCCTCTGATTGCTACTGCGTTCACTAATGGCTACCACTGAGAAGTCTCAGGTCACTAATGATGGGAGGGATTTCCTCTGCTGATGAGCCAATCAGTATGCTGGTTGCCCACTGAAGGCACAACTTGATTGGCCGCCACAGGCTCCAACAGGCTCCCCTGGCTCCCTGTGGCTCCACCGACCGACTGAATATCTTTTTAAATCCTGAACTCTGTTTTGTGTACTAATGTCACTTCAACATAAGGTCCCAATCTCTCCTCTTTTGTCTTCATGTATTCTAATAACTAGGTCCCTGCCTCCGTTATCTATTATTTTATTTTGAAGCTGAGAAAAGAAAACCGCAAAAAAAAAAAAAATCTGAGGAAACATTTGTCATCTTTAACAGAGACTCTGAAGACTATTTTATGTTTTGTTTTTTTTCTGTTATTATAATTTTATTTTAAAGTGATGTATAATTTTTTTCATAATGAAATCCATCAAAACTGTTGCTGATGTTAACGGAGACAGATGAGGCTGTGCAAGACAGGTCTTTGTCTGAAAATCATTTTTAACAGGAGGAAGAACAAATCCAACAAAGTCCTTTTTTTTAAAACTCAAGCATCGTGATAACATGGAAAAAAAAACAACTAAAATGTATATTTTGGTAGTCTTTAAAACAAAGTCTTTGTAATATTGTTATTAATATTGACATAATAATGCTAATCTGTAAGGTATTTTATTCTGTAATTGGTTTTAAAGCAATGTTTTTATGTCTTCCTGTATGATATTGTACATAAACAGGGGGGGTGGGGGGGATGGAAGGGTTGACTGAACCGGCTGGCATGTCATTGGTTGGTTTGGAAGGGTAAACTGTTTGACTGGAGGTCGTCTTCTACAACGTGTGGTCATCTCACTACTTTCACCCGTATGCATATGGGATATGTATACTCTTGTTGGCCAGTCCGCTCAAGCGCCGCACTGTCGAGATCTCAAACTTCCAGAAGTTTGTTGGATATGTTTGTTCAGTTCTGTCATCACTTTGTTTGCATTGCCTCTTGGAAAAGCAAATTATTATGATTTTAACACCATGTGGAAACAGATATCTTGAATTTTAGTGGAAACTACTTCAGATTTACGACGATGGACTAAGGGAGACTCACAACTTCGAACAGGAGAAATCAGGGGTTAATGGGGTTGGGGCTTCACTTGACTTCCTTCTTTTTTGAAAATATATATTTTTTGCGGAATTCACTTCTTAATATTTTTTGTTTTTCATTTCTTTAAAAAAAAAAAAAATCTTTTATGCGGTGTTCTCCATCGTGAAAACAAAATGAAGGACATACACTGAGAAGCAATTGTACAAACCTTCACAATCATGTTCTGTCCTCTTATCACTATTGAAGGTGCATGTGATTCGGTCTGAGTGTGTGTGAATGAGTGTGCGCTAACATCAAGGTGTAATATGGAACTACTTTTGGCAATGAAGGAGCATTTCTTTTGCCATCTTTTGGTACTGAAAAAAAAAGACTGCCCTGTTCTATTTTGGCTCATCTGCTCCTCTCCCCTGCCTTCTTCACATGTCATATTTAGTTTCTGCTCCTCTGGAACTGACATGTTTATCTATATACAGTTGCTGCTCTGTGAACTGGTAAACAGAGGGGTTTGGGCAGTGGCTCAGAAATGGAACAGGGTTTCTCCCAGTGGGCTCTGATTTAGGACCCCGGTACAGACGACACTGGCTGGCAGGAGAAGTAAAAACTAAAAAAAAACAGGAACAAATTCAGCGTTTGCAAAAAACAAGAAGCCTGATTGTCCAGCCTTCTTGCAGCCTGTTTGAGGTTCAGCACAGCAGAAAACTTCCTGATCATGCCAGGAGCTCCTCTGTCAGACCGCTGGGAACATGACATAAAACTACTGCTGGACACCAACACTGTAACTTTTTAACCTACAATAAAGCAATAAGTTATTTTTTACCTTACAAATGAAAATAGTACTATTATTGGTTATAGCAGAGGGCGTGTGGATAATTCTGCGGCATTAAGACTTATTTTCAGGAGAAAAAAAAAGTATATTTTTCTGTTTTGAGATCTTGTTCCCCTTGTATATTGATTTTAATAATGTCTTTTTTTTTTTGTTGATTTAAAGAAAAGGGCCAATGCTTTGGATGGAGCTTGTGGGTCTACACAAGCTCACAAAAATGATTTGGGCCGTCCCCCGCCAAGCTTTACAGCAATGCTTCTTTTCTTTTTTTTTTTTTTCTTTTGTTTTTCTGATAATTTCAATTTTAAAATCCTAATAAATTATTCTAAAGCAATCAGATGGTGATGTCACTTTTCTTTGATTCTACGGAGCCATTTTAAATTTGAAAATTGGTTTTCCTTACAAACGGTATCAACAATTTTAATTTTAAGTTAAAGCTTACTCTGGTCAACGCAGGACTTAAGCACAAATATGTAATGTAGCACATTCTTTACCCATTTTGGTATTTTGTAATTATTTGATCTAGTCTTAGTAAACCACTTATGCAGATCTGCAACCGGTGACACAAATGACTACTCTAAAATTGTAAACAGAAATTCTCACCAGGATATTTTTATGTAAACAAAACATTGGATTGATTTATAAATTGCAATAATTCTACCAAAATAGTGGCTTCAGACACTAAACAAACTTTATAGCAGTATATCATGCCTTTGCTAGGACAAAGGGTTGTTTCTTTTTACATTAAATACCTGTACAGAAATAGTGTTATCCCTTGAGTCGGAAAAAAAGTCATTATGATCAGGCGCATTTCTCACCCATGTTAAAGTGACAGGCTTAAACCCACGTTGAATGGTATTTCCATATGGAAACAATTTCTTTATGTAAATTTTACGCAAAGGTTGGGACATATAATCCGTGTTTCACTGCTTAGTTTAAAAAACAAAGGGCTTTTAATTCAGCACATCACATCACCAGGAAACTTATATAAAATAGGCGCTATAGGAGATACACTTGTTTCTGATCAGGAAAACTATCCCCTTGTATTATTACAGGTGTATGTACCTATCATACTACAATGTTATTACTGCACATTTCAATAACGTGAGATTACCTTAATGAAAATGTGAAAAATATTAAGATATACATTTCACCAAGTATAATATGGATGTGTTCCGTCTTGATTTAAAGAAAATTATCTTTTTTCAGAATGGCATTTTCCTCTTTTGCGCAGCACACCAATGAGCCTCTTTAAAAAAAAAAAAAAAAAAAAAATATTGCAGTTATTTAAGGAATATTATTTCTTAATACTCATCAAATAAGTTATGCAATAGAGAGAGAAATTATATTCAGGAAAGTCCCATGAGGACATGATCAGTCTTACAGCATCGAGGGTTTTCATCGGTTTGGAATGAAAGAGTGGGCAAGAAAATTAATCTCACCTTTATAGCCTGTAAATGACTTAACGACATCCGTCCACCTTACATAGCTCTAAAACTGTTGATGTGGATCATTTCCATGTACCAGCATGTTGACGTGTCAGTAGGTACCAGCGCTGGTAAACAGACTCTGATTCCTAACACCTCCTCACAGGGCTGTGTCTTGGGCGAAAGCCCAGCAGGGTTAGTGATACTTTCCTACGTCTTTCCCCACAAATCTTATTTTTAAAGCTTTGAAAGAGGACTAGAACCAGCACAATCAGAACCATCGAGCAGACATTAAAACTTTGGTGTCCTGCTTGGAAGTAATACTTCTCTTCTGTTTGGAAGTCTTTTTTTTCCTGCTGATCATTTGCGGCCTATTAGAAACTTTTCCCCCTTTCTGATTTGGATGTTTTTTACCCCCTGACTTTGTTACATTGCTGTGAGACACAATGGCCCTCGGAGTTCTTCATCCACCAGGGAAAAGTTCTCTGAGTGGGAGTTCCTTTTTGGACAGAAATTCTATAGAGGAACTGGAACATCCACCTCCAATCCGTAGCTACCTGTGTTTGACTATTTTTACCTGCTTTTGCCCTGCATACCCCGTCAACATTGTGGCCCTGGTCTTCTCCATCATGGTGAGTGGAATAAATATGGAATATGTGTATTATCTCTCTGTATGCGGATGAAGCGCTGTGTGACATACAGGAAAAAACATCACAGAGTTTAATGTTTCTGTCCCTTCTGGGTTGTAAAATGATGTGATACCCGTCAGTGTTGGAGATGTAACCCAGTCGGACACCTGCTCCACCAATTACCCTGTTTCATTTTCCAACATGCAACAGGATGTGCATGTTGGAAACAACATCTGAACATTCAGTCCAAACCACACTGTAAACATTATGTTCTATATTCTATCTGCAGGCCTTTTTTCAGTTTGACCAACATTTTATTTAGAGAATAAAATTGAATAATTAAACTATATGGCCACAATCTAGCAGGTGACACTAAAACATGGTTCTATAATAAATAATTATCTGAAAATTGGGGTAAAGGCCTTCATTGGCTTTTTCTTCTCTGAAACTGATCAAACGCTTATTGTGTTTGTGTGTGTGTGTGTGTGTTTCTTTACATGTATTAAAATGATTGTATGTCTGTTAGTGATTTCTTATTCTCAGTCTAGGAACAGCTACTATCAGGGTGACTATGATGGGTCGAGGCAGCTGGGCAGGAATGCTCTCTATGTTGCTCTTGCCTCCATCATCATCGGCCTTCTCATCATCACCATCTCCTGCATTGTTCATTTTACCGCTGTAAGACACATTCAACCGGGATTGGACTATATTAGCCATCAGCCATCGTGGGGTTATTACTTTTTTGACAGTCTTCTGAATAAAACAATATGTAAATATTTTTTTACTGAAATAGCCAATTTTATCGAAACACTAAATAGAAAACTTAACTTATTCATAATAATATCTAGGATCTTTGTGTTATTTGCTATGGTCAACTTTCATATTTTTGCCAATTTCAGCTTAGTGAAAATGAGTTTTTCACTGGACCAGAGCTTTAGTTCAAGGATATGGAACCCCCAAATGTTCCATATTAAATAAATGATAGATAAATGTGAATAAATCTATGAAACTACAGGAGTACTCAAAAAGTGCGTTGTATAAACAAAGTAAATTGCACATTTAAAATACGACTGATTTATTTGTATTCTCTTGCATTAGTATCTGTAAATGATACCATGTTTAAAGTATGTCATTTAATGTGAGGATCCTTTGTTTAATGTAGTTCTGCTTTTCTTTCAGGTGTGATTGTGGAGAGAGGGAGAGCAGAAATGAGCTGCTAAAATAAAAAACTGGGGATGAGGATGAAGTCTGAATGGGCGCTGGTGTTCGATTGAAAAGACTCTTAACTGAATCATTTCTTTAATGTGAAAATCTCTTCCTATTATGGTTCCTGTTCTTTTTGGAGACAACCAAGGACTATAGAACTTAGCACTTTGAGATTTGATCCAAATGTAAAGTGCATTATAAATTAAATGTATTATTATTATTATTATTATTATTATTAGAACTACATTAAACTGTTAATGAAATATGGTAACTTTGTAAGAAAACACATTTTATCCAGAATTAATTCAAATACTGTTGCCAAGCGTGTTTAATAAATGATTTAAACAAAGACACCAAATATACAATTTCTTGACCTGTATGTTCGTTTGCATTATAATCATTTTGTCATTTTGAGAATAATAAATGTCCTATATATTTACAGCTGTAACAGCAAACTCCATACCATTAGCTTTGAACACATTATATACTGCTGTACATCAAACTTATGTCTAATTATTACGGTACAAACAAACCATTCAGTGGTTAATGTGTTATATCGCTTATCTTTTGCTGTCAAAGGGTACCCTAGAGATTTTTTATATGTGAATATTAAACAACTTGTTGCAAAGAATGCTATTAAAAGAAAAAAAAAATCACTAATCATTGTTATTCTTTTTCTATTTGTGCTTCTGTTACTGTAGATTTAGCGCAATCTCTTCATCTCTGTGTATGGCTGCCGTCCAATAAAAGTTTCAAAGCCTCATTTTAAGGGATAAAACATATCCTGATGATGTCACGGGGGGGGAATTCAGAGTAAGTGAGTATAATAGGTCTGAGTTACACGGCTTTTTCTTCTTCCGTTTTCCTTTTCGAATCTTTCTCCAGTGAGCCACCTTACTAAATTCTGGAAGTTTCCCTTTGGCATCAAACTCAAAATAATTTCAGATGTCTCGTGACAAGGGCGGTGAACATTTCACATATGAATATTTTCATCATATTAACTACAACATTAGTTTATGTCTGCTGTAATCTTAAATTAGTAGCTCTACACCCTTCCTATGTTGGCTGTCAGGCCTTGACAGATATGACATGAATTCTGTCAAATAAAAGCATACGCAAACCAGATTATATGCCTTTAAATTAATCTACACCTATTACCCTTTACCCCTATCTTGCGTCTGAATTAAATTTTAAATAAAAATAGAATGCAGGACTTCTAGAATTAATTGCAGGAACCGACTCAGGTATAGAATGCCGATGCTGTAGAGGGCCCTCAGGGAGCAAAGGAAATGTATGAGTCCTAATGTGGCAATGCAACTGCTCTCCTGCCCAGGAACCAGCTTTTTACTGGATTTCTCTCAAAACTCTGGTTTATCCTGGTTAAACTACATATAGACCAACAAGCACTGATCACACAACCTGCCCCAGCTCTACTTGCTGGAGGTTATCAGTAACCCTAATGTGAAACAACCACGGTCACTTTTTCCAAGTAATTTACATAAATATATTGAGAAAGTATTGAAAAATGATAAATCTATTGACTGTACTAGCCCTCAACAAACCACAGACTGGATATCAGTAAACAGCCACTCACATGTATTTCACTTACGTTTTAAGCAAGTGCATGTATTTTTCCTACATTAGGGTTACATAAAGGATCAGAAGTATGGATGGTTCCACTGGATAAGTTCTGATACAACTTGGGACTGGACAGCTTTGGTCAATACCTCAAAGGTATCAACTGTCATTACCCACCCACCGTCAGGCAGATGTAACAGATATCTTTTTCACACAAGTTAACTTAGAACTCTCCCTGAAGGACCACCTTCCCTGTTTGGAAATGTTCATGTAGTTTGATATGTCAAAGTATATCCACAACTAAAAATACATTTCCCATCTGTGCTGCAGGTTGTCCAGCAGGTCATGTGACCAACCAGAGCTGAGCCTGTGGCAAGGTATGTGGAATGTAACAACTTCATGAACAATTGGAGGAATAAAGTGATGATTCTAATGTTTCCATTTTAATATCATTTTCTTTTTTGATGCTGCTCAGTGACACTTTCAGGTTGTTTATCACACATCCATATTCACAGCTCAGAGCTCAGGGGGGGCTAACTAAGGTCTTTATGGACTCCGTGGATACAAAATGAATATAAATGACACATTTATAAGTCAAAGCAGTGCTGCTCAGGTAACAAAATGCTTTTTGTCAAGTTTCAGCAGTGACTCTTTTGCACCTGGACAAATTAATTTGGCAATCTGCTTACTTTAGTAATCTTTTGTTATTATCTCTTATTACATTAAAGAGAAATGCGAAGCTTTTGTAGTGGCACCTCTTTGATGTCACACCAAAGCACAATTCAAGAGAAAAAGATGAAAAAAAAGTGTAAGGATTAGGAGACTTGAAAGCGCCTATTAAGATTATCTAGGGATCAAGGTCGAATCTCTGACAGGAAACGTATTATCTTAGTCTATAATGAAGGTCCTTTGTATTGAAAATTCGAATTAAATCCATTAATGTATACTTTTCATTCAATGTTACAATGCTACTTCAGACAGAGATATTTAATCTCCCGCTTTGTGAGTGAGAAAAGTGAAATCTACTCTTTTCCAGCTTGCATTTACATGGACTCTCTGGAAACTGTGCTGTTGTGTTGCTGTCTGCACTATAGAAACTTTGTATTAGGAGCACTCACTACTCCATGACTCACAGGGAAGTGCTCAGAAATAGGTCACTCAAACCAATTGCCTCCATTAGCACCAGATACAAACTCATACCTACAGATCACATGACACGTTCCTCCCAGTGAGCAGAGGTATGATCCAGATTGAATAAATGAAACAGGATATTTGTGGGAATGTTGATAATGCAATCTGGGAGATTCAGGTAACTGAAACCCACAGAAACTCCTACTGCATTCACATTCTGACCAAATATTTTCTTCACTGATATTCTACTTCACATAGTTAACGTTTCTTAAAAAAAAAACAATTTTATTTTGGGTTTGGTCTCCATGTCCTGAGATAAAATTCTGACTATAGTTAACTGAATGGTCAAGTATCTTCAACAGTCACCTTTCGCAGATGGTACCAGGTTGGTGGGTTTTATTGCTCTGTATCTGAAAACCACACTAATGCGCTCTGTGCGACTAAACCAAAACAGCATACCCACAAAACGGAAGAATAAACTGAAAGACACTATAACATATTATGGGGCTTAGATTAATTGCAGAGTATTGTGAAAATAGCTGCAAGCGGAAAACTGCAAATGACCTAATTCACATTTATAAATTAATTCTGTGATCAGTTTTTTGCGTTAACATATTGAGTACAGTTGCATCAAATCAAAACTATTCATTTTGATACATTCTTTCTTGTGCTAGTTATAAATGATCATTACAGATATATTTGTATCCCGAAGGTCCTTTTTCCCAGGCATAATTTCTCAATTGCTTGTCCAGTTTAGTTCAAATTTGGCGCATTTGAATCAACTCAAAGAGATATATCTTGTATATACCAAATAATTAATCCAAAAGTTCATATTTTACCCACTGGGTGGAGCTCTTTTAAGAAAAACATAATTTTCTAACTGTTGGTCTGATTAAGATCAAATTTGGTGCATTCAAATTGGCTTGAGAAGATCTATATATACATATGAATATAAAAAATTTACTAGGCGTACATTTTTTCTCCAAAAGTTTTCACGCCATACTTTCTCAACCAGTGATCCAATTTAGTCTATATTTGGTGCATATGAATCCACTGGAGCAGAAATATCTTGTTTACCACATAACACTGTTTTTGGACATAACTGTGTAGCCATTAGCCAGATTTAGCAGAAATTTAGTGCATATGAATCAACTGAAAGAGATTTATCATGTATATGTTCCAAGATATGCCCTTTCGATCGGGGACGACAGCACGGGCTTAGTTTGGTTTAATTGACTAAAATTTATAGTGAAATTATTTTGGAACACCTTAAAAAAAGAAAATCTCACCTCCAGTCCCCTAAAGTACCCATTGGGGTATGTATAACCCCATTTGAGACTTATAGACACTGCAAGAAGGGAAGCTGGCTGGTTGGGAAGAGATGTCTAATTATTGTGTTACTTTATGTAAATAATCCAGTTAGTTTTAGTTTTCTGTGCTAATGAAATGGTAATAAAAAACAAGTTTGGGTCCATTTTTGACTTAACCAAATGTAACAGTATTATCTTTTTTTTCTTCTTCTATATTTGGGGTTTACACACAGATTAATACATTTAAAAAAAATCAGAATTTTGAGTGAGTCACAAATGTGAATGTACATCATTGAATCGACGCATTCATGCGGACAAACACACACACACACGCAAGCACGCACGCACACACACACACGCACACACACACACACACACAAACACACACACTTTCAGTTTTTCTTGTCAACCGTTAAGTATTCAAATACTAAATAGAAAGCAATGTTAAATTGTTGGTCCCGGTTGAACTTGACTCCTCAGCCTCACTTCTCTCTTTCTACTCAGCTATAGATTTTTCCAGTGACTCACTAACATCTGCTGAAGTGGCTAATGAGAAATATACCGTCAAAACACATGCATAGCTGCTATCTCATAACACAAATGATCATCTCAAACTGGATCATAACGGGGGACCACACACAGAAAACTATTGGTGAGTATATTCCCATCACATAATAATGGCTATTCTGATTTTATCTACTTAACTGTATTAAAACCTGCTGCTCCCTCCCCAGAGACAGAGTGTATTTGAATGAAATGTCCTGCATTCAGAAAGGTTTTGCTTATTAACTTCTTGTCTTTCAGCTGCAAGAGTCATTCTCTGCAGTCACTGATATCTGCAGTGGTGTGCGGTATGACAAAGGAGATTATTCCGTGGCAAAACAATGAGGAATAAGAAATTAAAAGGTTATACCAATTGTTCACTGATTAGGCCATTATTCTTCTAAACAGGCATGGGATTAGGATTTGCATTTAGTCAGGCTACGGATTATTGAGCAGACAGACATTGCTGTTGGTTTAATTAGATTGGATATATTAGGCAGACTCTGCGGCCTCTATTTTTTGTTCCATTATGTTAAAATAATTGTCAGGGAATTGACGCATTTGAAATAATCATGCTGCTTATGCTACGGCTGAAATTATGTCTGCTACACTGGATTATTCTCTGTAGTTACAGACATGACATATGCAGACAAAACACGTGTAGTAATAATGGTGATATCATCTAAAAATATTTGTGAATGTTTGACTGAAGGGAGGGGAGTATAAAAGACATGATAAATTGTAAAAAAAATTATTATCACAAACTCAGGTTCTTGCCAAACCTTGGACTGATAGTGTACATATGATGTGATCATGGTCAGCTAATTTCCCACTAGGAGACAACTATTTAGCAGCAATTTTAATGCCATAATTAGAACAATGAATATCAGAATATCCCTATGTGTACGGATACAAGGAAGAGAAGTCATTGAAATGATTAAACAAGAACCATCACAACATGGAATCTCTGGCCTTGAAAAAGTTTGACTTAATGTATTTGGATGAATATCATTTTAACAGTTTTTTTTTACATCAAAATCATGAGGATGTAAGCTACATTTACGGTATATACTCAAAATTATGCTCTCTTTAATGACTTTCTTAGAACAACTTTTTGTATTAACAACTTTCTTATGTATAAAATGAGGCTAATTAGCACCTCAGAATTAGCCATATTTTTCCAACTGCAGTATTTTTTCTTCTTTTTTGCAGTAGTTGTAACTAATTGCAAAATAATATATTAAAGTTTACCATATATTTACCAGGTAAATACCAACTTTTTCATATGTAGTTTCTCTGTATTTAACTATTGTTTACAATGGTAATTACCCATTAATACATCATTACCATATATTTACCGGGTAAATACCTAGTAATTAAGGGACTGTATAAGTATGGGTTACAGTTACATTATCCATGGTGGTAGTACCTGATACTCACTCTGATTCAGAGATTATGTGATAGTCAAGCCTCTGAAAAATGAGATTCAGAAAACTGTAGGTAGGTTCTGTAGGATGACATCACTGAGGGCATCCCAAGTAAACGCAATATCCAATCCACAGATAATTAGCCTATTTAGAGTGAAAAATCCAAAAAACTAAACACTGGAACATTCAACCTTTTTCTCAAAATTTTCATTTATAGTGAGCTCTTTTCAGGCAGTTTATTTTTGTACTATTCCTGGTCTGCTGTTCTGCTTGTACAAATGTGTAAAAAGCAGAAGGCACCATGCAGATGCTTGACATGTAAAAAAAAATTACGCTAAACAGTTTTTGAGCAATGCCTGCAGGTGAAAACATGTTTACAGAAAGACTAGTTGTAGCTAAATCCCCTCTGCATTGTATGAGTATTCCAGCAATGATGCCCTTAAGTATCCAAATCCATGTCAGCCATATAATGACAGAGCATTTATGTGCAGTTAACAGGCCGGTGAATAACATTATAATATTCTTTACGATCAATGTGAGTTTCTCCATTTCTTAATATTGATTCCACAGGTGCATAGATGAATTTAGATTTATGACAACCAGATGGCAGATGAAAGTGTTTGAAGTCAGGTCTTTTGGTCTTTGCTTCTGTGATTGGAATATAAATGTATGAGAGACAGACAGAGAGAGAGAGAGAGAGAGAGAGAGGTTATAGCTTCACACGAAATCAACATAAACGCTGGGACAATTACGCTCATTTTAGAGCAAAGACTTTTCACAGTGTTTTTTTGTATTACGTTTATGTATAAACAACATATGAAGAACATAAAACGTGAAGTATAAAATTATATTAATAATTTGTACAAATAGTTTAATTTATATTGCTGGCATTACTTTTGACTTTGCTACATGCCTAAATGTGAAACTGGAAAGGTGTCAAATGTCCATGTGTTGTAAGAGATTCTACAAAATTGTTCTCCAATATTGGCTTAAAGATCTAAGCTAACTCTGGAACCATGTACACTTTACCAGAAATAATAGACTACTCAATAAAATAAAGGGAACACATAATCATCATCACGCATCATCAGTGTAACTCCAAGTCAATCAGACCTCTGGGATATCATCCTGTTCAGTCAGGGAGCAATAATGATTATTAATCATTATTATTTAGGAATGGTTTTGCAGATAGTAGTCACGGACTATTTCCCTCTCTTCATCCTTCTTGGCTCATTCTTGGCTAGTTTGCATTTTTCCAGTACACTCGCAGCTAGTGGTAGCATGAGGCGGTATCTGCAGCCCACAGAAGTTTCTCAGGTAGTGCAGCTCCTCCAGAATGGTACATCCATAGGCGCCCTGGCCAGCAGGTTGGCTGTGTCTCCTAGCACAGTGTCAAGAGTGTGGAAGAGATGCCAGGAGACAGGCCAATACACCAGAAGAGGTTGAAGGGCCGTAGAAGGGCAACAACCCGGTAGCAGGACCGCTATCTACTCATTTGTGCAAGGAGAAACAGGAGGAGCACTGCCAGAGCCCTACAAAATGAACTTAAGCAGGCCACTCGTGTGCATGTTACTGCCCAAACTGTCAGAAACAGACTCCATGAGGGTGCCTGAGGGCCCAACGTCCACAAGTGAGGCCTGTGTTCACAGCCCAGCACCGTGGAGCCCGATTGGCATTTGCCAGAGAGCACCAGAATTGGCAGATTCACCATTGGCGCCCTGTTCTCTTCACAGATGAGAGCAGGTTCACACTGAGCACATGTGACAGAAATAATAGAGTCTGGAATTGCTATTGAGGACGTTCTGCTGCCTGCAACATCCTCCAGCATGACTGGTTTGGCGGTGGGTCAGTGATGATCTCCGGAGGCATATCTTTGGAGGGCCGCACAGAACTCCACGGGCTAACCAGTGGTCCCCCGACTGCTGTTAGGTGCCTGGATGAGATCCCATTGTCAGGCCGTATGCTGGTGCAGTGGGCCCTGGGTTCCTTCTGGTGCATGACAATGCCCGGCCTCATGTGGCCTGTTTTTGTCCGTGGTTCCAGGATGACGAAGGCATTGTTGCTTTTGACTGGCCCTCCCGTCCTCCCACTGCTGCTTTGATCCAGGTCCGGGGGCGAGAACCCCCAGGAGACCATCCGTCGTCTCATCAGGAAATGCCAAGAGGTTGTAGGGATTGCATACATGCACATGGAGGCTATACACACTACTGAGACAATTTATGAGTTGTCTTGAGGAAATTCCCAAAAGTGGATCAGCCTGGGATCTAATTTTTCCACTTTGAGTTTGAGTATGATTCTGAATCCAGTCCTCAGTGGTTTAACGGTATTGGTTTCCATTGATATGTTCTTACGTTATTTTGTTCTCAACATATTACACTATGTAATCAGTAAAGATTCTCAACAAGAATATTTCATTCATCCAGATCTGGGATTTGTGATTTAAGAGTTCCCTTTGGCCTGTAGAAGGGGTTTGTTTTCTGTAGTTCTGATCCTGCCGTCAAATGGGTTAACAGATATGGGTACAAATTAAGATATTGTATAGCATGATTTTAAGTGCTATTAATAGATCAGACATTATAAAACTAGAAATACATGGACACATATATCTATATAGAAAACATGGTCATCTGTTTCTATTCTGTGGCATTTTTTAAAGACATTCGCAAGCTTCTTCGCCAAAAACAAAAATATATCTCCATTCCCTTTAGTTGTCTTAATAACAATGCATTAAAACTTTGCATACAATAAAGAGTCTTAACCATTTTTTTAAAGTAACATAGTATAGTAGGGTGCAGTAGTACAGTATTAGCTGAAAGAAATGTTACTGGGGCAATGACTGCTGATTTGATTCAGCAAACCTTACTCAACATGAAAATAAATCAACCGTATTAGCTCAATATTGTGTTTTCTTTCTCTGTCAGAGAGCCATAATGGAAATCCACAGCAAACAGGACAACGAGAGTCTTGCTACTTTGCACTTCCCCTGAATCATCAATAATGCTGTTTTATTACAGATGACTGCGCCACAATTGGAATAAACCTACAACTAAAACTCATTCACTTTATACAAGTATTAACTGCTATTTTCATAGAGATACAAAAAAATACTTCTGTGTTTATCTCCAGTTGTCCAGCTTCATGGCCAATCGGAGAAAATTCTGTTGTGTCATTTCCCCTTCAAATTACTTTGGAGTTGAAAGAACTGCACACTGAAAGAATACTGCACATCCAACAAACATCACAACACTCATTGTTTGGCTCTCTGTCAGCTGTTTTTCAGTAAAGAAGACACTTCTGTCCTGAAGTCATTTGTTACATAGAGGAAATCCTGACATAATATGATAATAATTTTCATATATTGAACCTTATTTCTATTTTCTAAAGAAGGAAAATTAGCTAAATGGCAAGAGTACCCTGATGACTTTATAAAGTGTAAACACTAAGTCCTGTTCTTTGGAAGCTTCCACTTGATGAATGTCACTTACGACCATGTCAACAGCCAGTTCATTACCAATTAAAGTTATAAGAAATGCTCCCTTTGGATTTCTGGACTATCAAGTCATGGAATAAAATCGAAAGCCAAAAAACTGTATCTTTAAGAAAACGGAAGGAGGGGAAGCAACAGCACACAAGCAAAGAATAGCAATAATAATAAGACCGGTATAGGCAAAGAAAAGTTCCAATTTTGGAAATTGTATGAACCTGGCCTTGTGCTGGATGTACCATTACAATTTCCTTGATTGAGCCTCTCATAATAGCTTTCCTCTCAGGTGTTGAAGAGCTTAAATCATTTTTTGGTTTGACCATAGTCTGCAGTGCATTGCAACAGTTGGGAGTCATTGTTTTGACAGATAACCTCTCTCACACACACACACACAGAAACATAGACACACATAGACCGACACACAGACACGCTCACACACACATTTGCCTCCTATCTGCAGCAGCAGCCCTGTGTAATTATATCCATCTCCATTCTCCTCTCCCCTATTCTTGATATCAATGCTGACATCCACTAACACAGCCCCTCCTCTCTCTCTCTCTCTCACACACACACACACACACACACACACACACACACACACACACACAGTCGATGTGCTTCTAGAGCGCTCTCTCACAATTATGTGTGCAGTCCTGCCTCGTCTCCAGTTTGTGTGTGGGGTGCAACGGAGCAGATGGAGAGCGAATGGAAGAGGGGGAGACAGAGGCAGAGATGAGAGAGAGGGAAAGAGGGTGGAAGACAGCTGAAGAGGGAACTGTAATCCATGAGACGCAGAACGGACGAAGATTGACTGATTCAGTGGGATATTTATTCAGCAGACAAACTGCTTACTCTGCGGTAAGTGAGATACAAGTGTAAACCTAAGACTTTGCTCTGGCATGTGACAGTACACAAATTAAAAATGTTCTTAGGATTGGACTGGGGGCAATATGAACCTCTTCTAGTTCGACATAATTAGACACTGAATTAAACAGCAGATCTCTGGGTTGCTTTTCCACATCCTCCAACTCGCAGTAGAAGTTTTGAATTTTTTGTTGATGAATAATGGCCCTTAGGAAGAGAGAGCGCATGAAAGCAATGCTTCACTCCACCTGAGGGTTGAAGGCTGCACCACAGCCAGAAAAAACAGTGTCCTAGTCAAATTCACTTGTCACCTTGTCACCTCAGTGAGATTTTGGATACAGCATTCTGGGCTATAAAACATAGAAATAAACCTGTTCAGAGTGACTGATTACAGGTGTGAGTGTGTTTGGCTGTGCTGACACCTGCATGAGGATGTTGGAGGTGTTAGGAGAAACATTCTAGCGGGGTTTACTGACAGTCTCAGGAAAACCTGTATGTGTACCAGTTGTGTCTGAATAAATGGTATGTTTTACTTTTTTTCCCTTCAAATTTCTATCTTCCATATCTAACTGTTTTTAAAAATAAAGGGGAGCATAGGGGAGAGAGTAAGAGGGATATAAAATCAGCGGGCAATTTTTCTGGTGATTTTTGGATATTTCTAACAAGTTTTAACCACTCACAAGTTATTTAATTTTAATGTACACACATGCTAATATAGCAAATGAGAAAATAAGGGGAGTGAATTTTGAATATTATGTAGATAAATTAGCATATGGCCGTCTTTCTTACCAATGTTAATTTGAAGGACTGAAGGACTATGAAGAAAGATGAGCACAATTGGGACATTAAAATTGTGATGAAGAGTGGGATACAAAAGCAATGCAGCGTTTGATTTGACACAGAGCTTGAGCTAATTTTAGTGAGTTAAATTGCACGGTGTGATGTACAGTCACCCTTTTCGGTTGGACTTGAGGGCTTGCGCAGCACTTGTGGAAGTAGGAAGAATTACTTAACACACATTGTCGGTGGACGCTTTGGCAAATGGTTCTGTAATAGTACTGGTCATAAACTAAAACATAATTCTGACACTCGTGGTAATAGAGTGGAGCGTCAACATCAGCATTTTTAAAAAGCAAAATAGATTATTATGTGAACTATGTAAAAATACAGCAGGTTAGGAATGTTATTAGAGAACTTCAAAGCAGCAAAATTCTGGTCATTTCCAGAAAGAAGTGCAGGAGGCGCTGACTCTGCTTGCTGAACCTCATAATCTCGATTTCAGGACGAAAAGTGGACCAAATCTTTATTCTCTCAGGCTTGCTTATGGGGTCATGGTAATTGGCTAATTCAGTATACATGTGTTTGTGGATTTGGAGAAAGCTATGACTGTGTCCCCCGGAAATGCTGTAGGGGGTACTGCATTGGTATGGGATACCGGGGTCATTCTACAAGCTATCTGGTACCTATCCGACCAAAAAGAGAGTAGTGTCGAAATCGTCGGCAGTATATCAGACATGTTTGAAGTGAGTGTTGAAGGTTGAAGTGAAGGTTGTCCCTTGTCTGTGATTCTGTTCCTGATGTTCATAGACAGAACCTCATGGTGCAGTCGAGGTGAGGAGTCGGAGGTGGTGTGTACGGTCTGGGGATATTAGAATTTCATCTCTGCTCTTTTCAGATGATGTGTTTCTGTTGACTTCATCAGTCTGCGACATCCAGCAAGCATTGGATCGGTTTGCAGGAGTGTGAAGTGGCCGGTATGAGATTCACAGCACCTCCAAATCTGAGGCCTTGGTTTTCTGCTAGGAATTGGTGGACTGTCCCTTTCGGGTTGGGTGTGAGTTGCTGCCTCAAGTGAGAGAGTTTAAGTATCTTGCTGTCTTGTTCTCGAGTGATGGGAAATGGACTATGAGATGGATATGTAGTTCGATGTGCTATCACCAGTAATGCTGTTGTTGTATCGATCTGTTGTGGTGAAGAAAGTGCTGAGTCAAAAAGGCAAAGCTCTCAATTTATCAGTCCATCTACATTCCAGCCCTCACATATGGTCATGAGCTCAGGGTAAAGATTTAAAGAATGAGGTCGGGGATACAAGCGGCTGAAATGAGCTTCCCTCGTAGGGTGGCTCATTTCTGATGGATAGGTAGTATAGTCCATAGTCCATTTCCCATCACTGGGCTCAGCCTTAGAGATAAGGTTTGAAGCTCAGACATCCGGAGGTAGATCGGTGTGGAGCTGCTGCTCCTTTTCGTCACAAGGTCCCAGTTGAGTCGGATCCGCCATCTGATAAGAATGCCTCCAGGATGCCTCCCTTTGGAGGTTTTTAAGGCATATGGCATATCCAACCTGAAGGAGACCCCGGGATATACTCCCGTACTCGCTGGAGGGATTATATATCTCATCTGGCCTGGGAACTCCCCAGGATCCTACATGATGTGCTGGAGAGTGTTGCTGTGTTTAGAGGGATGTCTGGAATGATCATCTTAGCCCACTGCTACCGTGACCTGATCCCGGAGAGGCAGAAGAAAAGTCATAGTTTGAAAAGATACATTACTCCAAGTAGAGATGCAGGCACGTCTGCTGTTATAGGCTAGCCGAAGGGAAGACCTTTGTATGGATTGTGCGGGAAAGATATTAATATCTGTTAGATTGTGGAAATTTGATTAAACAATGTTTTACTTTCTCAACATCCAGTCACATGTGAAGAGATAAATGGTGAATCTATCTTGTTGTGCACTAAATTAGCATTAATACATGATGTTATAAATATTGACACATTTGCTGACTGACTCTAAGCGTGTTCCTCTGTAAATTTATCCTTTTCTTAGTTGTGTTGAATTGTCTCTGATGTTTAATTTGCTCTTCTCTTTCAGACACTGGAAGAAGGACTGAATCAGGAATCATACGCAGTGTTTTGATAGTCTTTTTGATCCAGACCATTGTGTAATGACGATTGCAGGTAGACTTCCTTACTCAAGGTCCAGTCTAATTATTCAGCAAAACAAAGTACATTGTGCCTACAAACAATCTCTTTTTACAGTCACAATATACATTGATTTTTTTTGCCTTACAATACCTGAGGCTGGTCAATGGGAATCATGTAAGTGGTCTATCTGTAACAAGTGAGTCCAAAGTCAAGTAACTGGTTTTGTACAGTGTTCCATATTGCCCCGATCTGTTTTCTATGAACACCATACGACCAACATAAAATCAAACAAAGACACTGAGGTTCAGTTTTCATGATGGAATCCGAACATCACGTGACAGGACTGTCCACAGCTGCGTTGGTGGCCATTGCCTGCAATGCATTTGTTGCAGTCCTCCTTCTTATTCTCTGTCTCATCGTCTACCAAGCTTGCAGGGTCCCCTCCAGTCCAGAGAGGCTACCCGTGCTGGATCAGAGAGTAGGAGATACCCAGCAGATGAATGAGCACAAGTATCTGTTGACTTCCTGATTGCAGAAGGACGAGTCAAATGTAGCAATGACTGATGGCCTCAGTCAGCGAGGGCACTGAAGAAGAAATAATCAAGCTCATCCTTCCTATTTTTTAAAGTCACCTGTCCAGCTGATGTCAGAGCATCACAACAATGAACTGTGGCTGAGTGAAAAAACTACATATAAGCAATTATCACGTTGGATCTCGTCCTTGGTTTGACAGACTGAGGAGTGCAAAGCTGACATACACACACAGTCTAATTAAAAAGGACCAAACGAATGAACCCAAGTTCCAAAGAGACTGAGTGAATAGTGTGTACAGGATACAAAGAGTTGCTGGACTGTGGCTGGAGGTTTCTAAATATATCCTATGATATCATACTCTTGTCTGAAAAAAGAGAAAACCAGTGTATTGCTAAGAGCAGGGACATGAGCCTGTGTGCACTGCATGTCCCATTGTCACTCATAAATACCAGCATTCTGCGAGGCATAGCACCTAGCTGAGGGTGTTACATAATGACTAGAGAGGCTTAGTTGAGATTTGTCTCCTCTTCAACACAGCCTTCACACTGACATTCTGCTTGTGGTCGTCCATGACGACCCACTCACTCTGGACTGAATCACTGGATGCTCAGACACAGAGGGATGGTGTCATGGAATTCTGCAGATCGCAAAAAGAAACGGTGCACCGTTCAATTATACATAATCAATACTTAAGCATTTAACCAGTATTGCCTGTCCTGTAGCTTGTATGGACAAGGCATGTTGTGGAGTTCAAAGCGCATATTATGTGTGTTTTAAACTTTACAGTACCTTCCAGGCATTTAGACGATCTCAGAGTACCACTGAGTGAAGTAGTGCAATTTCTAACCATGGGAAAGGACCAAAATTCATTATGACAGACAGCAGAGCCCAGGACAACAAACTACCATAGCAATTGATTTGATTTGGGGAGACTGAGAGAAATGGGCTGTAAGCAAAAAAGACAAACATTTATTTGAGAAACCCTCCAGTATGGTTCTTATTACTGCAGTAATGAGATTTTGTAGCTCTATACTCTATAATACTTTCCCTATGACCACAATCAGTTGTTACACATTCTCTGTAAAGTTGAGGGATGTAATGCAAATCCCTAAGTAAAGTTTTGGAAGTAAATAATGAATCACATTTAAGGAAGTGAGTGCTGCGTGCGTTGGTATGAAGAATTGCTGAGGAGCCGTCTTTAACAGTGGAAGAAAGGGAGAGCAAACGGGGAGAGCCAGCATTTGATTTTCGTTAAGCATCAGAGCAAGATCATTAAGACAAAGAGGAGTGAGGGAAAGGAAAAATAAACAAGCAATGCTGTAACTCAAAGCAAACTTCTTCTTGAACATTGGATATTGAAGGGCTCCTATATCATCCATGGATGGGTGCCCAGGAGGAGGTATGCCAGCCAAGATAGGTTGTCTGGATATGGTCCATAAATGCTCAGTCTATTACACTAATTCATCTACCTATTCACTTGTAGTAACTTTCGCCCTTCTCTTTTCTGCTTAATCATCTTGTACAAAACATCCAGAATGAGTTTAATAAATCTCTGCAGAAAAAAGGTCCATTCTGTCAATGCAATTCTAATGTTGCCTGTTTAATATGCATCAAATTATGCAGCATAAATAAATGCATTATTAACTGAGTATGAATAATTCATTAAACGATTAGTAGATATCAGAAGTCTGAATTTTTAATAAACACCTACAACTTGTTTTTTTGTTAAGTTGACATTCTATACTGTTACTCACACTGGGCAAAAGTGTTTTATATGACTGAGAATTACATTTGTACCATATATAAGAGTTATTGTTGAGAAGGCACGATAGCCATGTTAAACTGTGCATTACTCTGGTTCCCTCAGCAGACCGAGGAGCTTCTCCAACTTGGATACTTCTTCTTCTGGACCCTTAGGCAGCTCCTGACCCTTCTTGGCCTAAATACACACACATACAAACACGCACATGTAGTGAGAGAGGGATCAGACATGCCTTGATCTCAGCAAGCACTTGGAGAATCCATGAATGCAACAAGCAGACAGTTAGCTTGAGGAGAATATACTATAATCAGATAAAATTGAAATGTCTTCAAGGTAGTTAAATTAAGTGTAATTTCATTCAGCCATATTGTGAAAAGCACTCTGAAGACGAAGACCATCACTGCATTGGAGTAATTCAAAAAGATGGTGCCTTTTTGTTTTTGGTACATTAAATACACTTGTATGCACAGAACAGCTACTAAATAGGCATTATACACTGTTAGAGGTTAACATAGCATCACATATTAATCCGGAGGTAACTTTGCTGGTGGTACAATACATTGCAGCTTTAGACACTGTAATAGGAATAATCATTTTAATGGATAGAAACAATAGACTTTCATTTTCAGCAACAAATGTAATGTGTAATATGTAATTTGTCTTACATTAAATTTGACTAATAATACCTAAATATGGTTAGCAATTTCTGTTTATGCTAGCATAGAAGACTGAATCATCCTCAAACTTCCATTTAATTACCAGTTATATGTTTATATGTGACGGTCCTCGAAAACATCCAACAAATCGGCTCAATAATTAAGGATGATGCAATCTAATGATAACCTGGGTTTATAATGCAGGAGGTATGATTCACGAGTCTTCCTGTGCTCTGGTCAAGAGTAACAGGAGGCATTATTAATAACATTACTGACTTGTATGATGGAATAATAACTTGTGAAGGATAAAAATACCAGCATGCATATTAAAATGTATTTTTTTTCTTGAGTGTAGTGATAATAAGCAATTAAAAGACATGGTCACAAAAAATGTATGTTGGTGACTGATATGACTTCGATGAATACATCCGATACACTTTTATCCTTAAATTGACATTATGCAAGTACATAAACCTGTGTGTGATGAAATGATTTAAAACTGTATTAGGCAGACAGAGTAGACCAGACAGAGGGTGTCTTGCTAATTTTAATGGTCAACCTTGGAAAATTTAGATCTATATTTTATTGTAGCTATTTAAAAATTTGCACTGGGGTGCTGATCCTTACAAACAGCTGCATTCCCTAAACAAATAAGCATTGAATCTTGATACAACATAATAGCTCTGTTATAATGCATGGTTCAATAAACCAGAAAAGAGAAAGGCTGACTGAGCACACACCAGCACTTAAAATTAATAAAACCTCAGAATTAATCTGAATCATGTGAATTTATTAACGCTCAAGATGTTTGGCTGTGTTGTGACTTATTTCTTAAATGCTTAATTTGCCCTGCTAGTTGGCTCATTACAGCAGCACTTAAATCCCAGACTTGAGTGAGACAGACAGTTAAGACAGTTTGTTTTGTAAGGGCCATAATTGTGTGTCTTCTCTGAATGAGAACAGGACACTTGAAATTGTTTCAGTGTGGTTTGCCAAGACACTATGACAATGTTTTAGATAAATTAATTTGCCACCATGGCCACTGTGCTAGCTTTGGAGTGATGGTGTGCCAATTTATATGACATATTATCCATAATATTTTCACAGGCTGCTTTTGCTTGATGCTTAACCTTTAGGGCGATATCAGTGGTGTTGAAATGTATATTATTATGCTATGGACCAGAACTATAAACGTCTGTTAATACGAGCTGCGGGTCAGGTTGGAGCTGTCATTAAGTATCATGACCGCTGGTAAAGGCTGTACGTGCAGTAGCATCTCTGGAACCTTCTTCCTGAAGTCTGCACTCCCACATCATTTGCAATTCTAGTGCATTTGGATTGCATGGGGCACAGTTTGGTAAATTTTTGTTTCATGTGTGATATATGTTCTATGTATGAAGTTAAATTAAATGATTGATTCTCAAGACTTCTGGATGGTATTTGTATGTTCAGCAAAATTAATTTCCAATTCAGCGTTGGCCTATTCGTAGAGAGGTCAGTCATCCTAAGTCTGTCGAAAGAGGCTTACAGGAAGACTTATGCATATTGTGGACAGGGTCTGGTCAATGCCTTATGAAATGAATGTACAGAGTGTGGTGTGTAAAATAGACCCACAAGTGTGCATCACTTTGCAGAGTTGAAGAAAGAAAGAAAAAAGACTCAGATAGTGTGCACCCCTGCTGTAGTAAGTACAAGAACAAATTTGGTTGATTTTCCAATTCAAGGTTATTATTATGAAATATAGGACAGCAGCGGTACCAATTAGATACAATTGTGCAGGATTTTACCGAAAGAAATCAGTTTGAAATTGCAGTGATAATTGAGACATTTTTTAAATCTTGATTATTTGAGAGAAATATTGGAGAAGTTAAGATCTTGTGATCAGATAGGGTGCAACAAATTATCCTCCATTACAGGATTTAACCATATGAAAACATTGAACAAGAAAAAATATCAGTGACAACACCAGATGTTTTATTCTTTTGGCATTTATTATTTGCACAAATGAAAGCAAGGGTACTTTTGTTACTATTTGGGCCCTTAAGTTAAGATTAGATAGGGGTTTAGGAATAATCCTTACCCTAACCAGACCTCCTCCAGACTCCTCAGGGTTAAATCACTCGGTCACCAGTAGAACATCTTATATTTTACTTTTTTCAATGATTTCCAGAAAAAGTTCCAATTCATAACATTTGATGTTCTGCTCCTCCTTGGACAGAGTATTGAAATCTTTTATTTGAGTCAGATGTTTCCTATCAAAACCTTACTCAAGTAAAGTTATTATCTGTAAAGTAAGTTTTATCAGCAAACATATTTTTGTATGAAAACTCATTATGCAGTAAAAAAGTGTTTTACATCCTATGGGTTATTCTTTGTACTAATATTGTAGACCCATGTTGCATTCTACTGCTCTAGATGTTAAATTTTGAGGTTATTTTAACTACTTCATACAGTGTTTAATAGTTTAAGCAAGAAGATTCTCATAATCTGTTTGTAGCATCACTGCTCAGTGAGAGACACACACCTCTAAAAAGTCAACTCTCCATAACCTCAGCCTGTTTTTATTCTTGACTCTTTCTAGATAATCCAAGATGCTTTTGAAATTGTTTATTCAGCTTAAGAAGTATGAGAATTGTCATAAAGCGTTAAGAAAAAACTTAATATTAAAGTTTATCGCAATCATTCGAAATCAACTAGGAGATACATGGTTTTCATTGGAAAGACAGGGAATGGAAAATTAGACTCTGTATATAACTGACTATAGCTTTCAGACAAATGAACTGGAGGATTTTGATAAACTTCCGTTATCCATCAGACAGTCATTAGCGAGCATGACTTTGGAAACAGGGCACTGATTTTGGTTCAGCAACAGGACGGACTGATGAATAGAGGAGATCCTGGCCTTGATGCGTTTAGATTGAGGGAGTCTAAATTGCCTCTTTGAAGGCATGGTTCTGATGGAGTAGCAGTATAAAGTTGAATAAAATATATATAATCAGATAAAGAACAAGTAGCTTAAATTTGTAGTATGTAGATGTGCTTCGTGTCAAGCCTCCAGTATTTTTTCTAACATGCTTATTTAATTATAAATAACACTTGACGTCTCTATGGCTTATTGTTAATTGGTCTAAATGAGGGGAAAATGGGGGAGTAAGAAAAAGAGGTGATTAGTAATGCTGATAATGAGCTGCTGAGGAGGGGGAAAGAATGAGTCATTGTAAATGTTCTCACTCATGTGGAATAAGTGGCAGTCAATGTAATGCAAAATGACAGATATGGATCCACGCTGTGTAACATGGTACTTGAGGTGAATGAACTCAACCGGCCATTCAAATGCAAAGATAACACTTTAGAAAACCCCATCTGCAGTGGTAAAAGTGGTACAAGATTTGGTACAAATTGTAATGAGAACCGACTCCATGGGTATGTGGCAGTAAAGATAATCATGAAAACAAAGGAGCAAGAGAATGTGTTGGTAAAATTTGAAAGGTTTACCTTTCTTATGACTTACAAGCAATAGGTTTGTGGCGTTGGACTTAAATAGCTCAAAAGATTCTTACCTTGGGTTTTTTGCGAAGGTTAGGGGAGAGTTTGAGGCTCGTGACATAACCTCGGTCATCCCCCACTATGATGATGGGATAGATGGGATTAAACTCAATATGAGTCAGCTTGGTCTTCTTTTTGGGAACCACTGGCTGCTGGCAGACGGCCTCATATTTGTTGACGTTGAGGTCAAAAACATGAACCTGAAAAATATTGAGCGATCAGAAGAATTAACGATTACAGACACAGAAATCAAGTACAAAAAAAATAGACCCATCACAGAATGGAGGCTGAAGAATGTTTATCTTTTAAGACTAACAGGGATGCATGCTCGACCATCTGGTGCTTGGTAAAGTGTCCCTAGTACTTCACTTAAGCACTTCTGTCCAAATGTGCATATGTATGAGTTTTTGTTTGTTTGTTTGTTTGTAGCTCTAAGATCATATGAAAAGCATTGTCATTCAGAGGGTAAAAAAATAACAGATATTTATCTTTCTGCATGCATTCAAAATGCATTTAGATCATCTGTCGACCCCTACAGAGCACAGCCCACACCTTTAACCAGAAGGATGACTGCGCTCAGGTTGCTGAAGTTACACTGGCTATGTATACCAGCAACACACAAAATATCACAGTCAGAACTTGCAACGTGTCATCATACTTCCAGGCTATGACTTTCTGGAACATCCATCCCCACATCCTTTATCTCGGAGTGCGTCTGCTGTGGCTATATAAGCAAGACTGTAACATTAGTCATGACTGATTGCAGTACAGACCCTGTGGGCTCACCATCTGCAGGGATGGGCATTGGGGTCGGATGCAAAGCTATACGGGCAGCAGGAAATGGAGAACACAGGGTCTTGCTAACCCCTGCTATAGCCGATTGGTTTCTGCAGGGAGCAACATCTGAAAATCCCTTCTTAGCCTACTGCCATAGCAACCCGGACCCAAATTAACTGAAAAAGTTCTTTCATGCTAGAACTTGTCGCAGAGAAACATTTTAGTGAGCTAATTTCCTCAATTTTTGAGTGAATCTACCACTAAACTGTGTTGGATATTCAAACAAAATTTGACTTAAACCCTTTGGAATCTGAGGTTAGGCAAGGGATAGACTTGGGGTTAATCCCAAGCCATTATGTACTGCATTGACTAATGTTCAAAATGCCAATCTTTGTTTCATTATTGGCCGCGTCCCTTCTATGACATATAGTAGAAGCATACTGAACCCAAAAACATGTAGGGATTAGGTTTGGGTTAGGGATTACACTGGTGTGATATTAGGATCCAAAGGGATAAAGAAAGGCACCCTGAGTACACATTGTAAATTATAATTTATCAAAACAAAAAGGTTATGCAATACCTGAATCAACTTTGAGATTCCCCTGAACCACTTTAAGCGGCAACAACTGCAGCCAGTGCCTCTGATAGCAGTTGATCTGCAGAGAGGTACAGTCTCTGAAATGGCTTTAGTGTCATTTTGGCCCACACTTCTTTGTAGAACTACTCTACAGCAGCCATAATAGCGGGTTTGTGAGCAAGAATTTCTCTTTACAGGTCCCACTTCAGCCTTACAATGGGGTTCAGGTCTGATCTTTGACGGGCCACTGAAAATCGTTAATTTTATTAACCCCTTTGAGAACTGAAGTTGGACCTAACACTTCTGCAAGTGATCACTGTCTTGTTGCATGACCAGGCTATTAGTAATCAAGCCTACGCCAGTACTCAGAACATTTCAGGAGAAGAGGACTCACAAGCAGACACAATTAAGCCAAAGTCACAGCTCAGTGATTTTATTGATATCCATATCAGTGTCCAAAAAGCAGACATGTCAAAATAATAGAGAAGTCCGAAAATAGGAAAACAAAGTCAGCAAACGATATGCTAAGTTCAGGGTCCAAAAGATAAGCAGTGAATGAGTTTGATGCATGGGAAACCCAAACCCATTATTCAAGACCAAATCAGGAAGCTGACGCCATTCTGAAAACACATGCATACTGAGCATGTGCACAAGAGTCCAAACCAACAAAGTGAGCAAGAAAAAATATAAGAGGGACACTTACTTAGAATTATTGAGGAAAATGTCGAGGCATACATCTATGGAAAGTCCACAAAGTCTTTCCATACACTTAGATACAGAGAAAGTGAGGAGGCAAAGAGATGCAGGTGAACTATACAGAGAAAAGTGAGGAAAAAGGTTGACAATCAGGACCGAATAGATGATCAGAGGAGGGAAGACAGCTGTCTGACAAAAATAAATGAGAGAAGAAACACAAGGGGGGTAAGAAGAACAAGTGAAAAGAAAAAAGACTAGGAGGTATAAAAGATACATGAAAAATAAACTTATAACAAGAACTTACCCCAGTCCATCACATGATGACAAGAGGACATTTATCATGAAACAAAGCAATGAAAGATGTTGGTAAGCTGGGTAAGTTTCTGGATTTAGTTTGTAAGGGAACCAACACTTTTTCACACACGACCCATTGGTACTATCTAACTTTATTGGGTCTTGTTTTTTGTCGTTTCCTGAAGTTGCTTCAGTTTTATGTAAAATTGTAATGCACTAACAATAAAAACACACAAAAACAAAAGAATCCAGAACATAGGTTCATAGATTTCTCACTGAACTGTAATTTAGCATTAGCTGATTCAGGTGTTCTAAACCACAAAAAGGTGGCAGAGGAGTTGCACAGAGAGCAGATGATTTAGAGAAGACTCATGGGGGATAAGGCCGGGCCCTTATTATTTCATCCTGACACTTTATTTCCCCAACAGTTGGCTCAGATGGAGCGGCAAGGACGGAGAGAAAGAAGAGGTATTTGTTTGCAGTAGCACAGTTCAGTGCCATTCTCACGATTCATACTGCCTAGCATGTCATTATCCTCAGCATGTGTACATGTGCACGCACACACACACACACATACACATAAACACACACACGTACCAGATACAATATGGTAGAGGCTGTGGCAGGCCAAGTTGTCATTAATAGTAAATATATGTCAAGCAGCGCACAGCTCATGCTGACTTACTCAAGCTTCACCACATCAGATTATTTTAGCAGTTAGAAGATTGTCATGATCATCAGCTGCTTCTAGTGAAAGAGGGAATTAAGACAATATTCAGTCCTCAGGTCATGACAGTGACCACATGTCAAGGAGAATTTAGGCTGTTTATGAATGAAATGATTTCTGCACAGACATTACACACGTGA
>VRLP01000663.1:0-50000 GCA_009660295.1 Lophius piscatorius | reverse complement strand
TAACCACTGGAGGAAAGCCACGTTTGATACTTGACACTGTATCAACAAACTTAATTGCATGAGGTTGTTTTGCATTAATGTATTTCTAATGAATGCAGTGAGAGTTTAGTCCATTAAGAGTATAACAGTATTACAAGGACAAAAAGAAAGCAGTCAGGGAGCTCATACCTCTGCAAATGCTACTGCAGCAGCAGAGGTATTTTAGGAAGAATAAAAAACAAACACCATACACTCGAAAAGATTTATTCATATGAAATACATTAAAAAAGGAAAATATCTATTCTTTTTTCCACTTTCTTTAAATTATTGTAGGCGTTTTTTCAGCCTTCTCTTTAACTTTGTAGAAAGTGCTGAACTGATTTCCACAAAGATTTGGGGAGAGTTCAACCACGGTTCAGGCAAACTGAACAGACTTAATCGTTCAGTCTGGGGTAGAGGTATACGGTCTGCTGAGCGCCATTCAAAGTTATGATGTGTCCCTTCATCTTAAATACAGGGAAACTTGTCAGTTCATTAGTTACACCTAGCTAAAACTAATATAGTCTAACACAACAGTCTGACAGTGAATCCTACATTCATGAATATTATACTCTTTATTTTTTGTTGAAAGGGTCTTACCATTTTATTTTTTGTTGAAAGGGTCTTAACGAGTTATTGATTCAGCGATGTGACCACTTGGTAGGCTGGTTATCTTGAATTGTGTGGAATTATATTAGCAGAGCTTCGTATTTTTTCCCAGCCCAATTTACATTCATGATATTGCAGAGATCTGCATTCTGTGTTCTATTTATGAAGTGCAAAAACAATATATGAAACTAGAATGTATGATTGATGACGAGAAATTAGTAACCAATCAAAGCCTAAATGATTTTTAAAAAAATGTTCTATGACGTGAGCTGCAAATATAAAGTTTAGACAGAAACTTACTGTTCCATCTGTTGTGACAGCAGCAAATACAGTCGAGGAGTATGGAGACCAGGCAACATCCCCAACAGCTGCATTCAGGTCAAAAGTGAACATTGGTGTGCTGGAAAAATACACAAATATCGAAAGTCAGAGAGGAAATCTGACATTTAGTTATATTTCATTACCCGTTATGTAACAGTGACATTCATTGTCATCCAGAATGAAAAAGAAGAGCTACTCATCACTTTAAGTAGGTATATGACTGAGACGGTTTGCTCAATCTATCCGACTCTAAATTGTAAATATAAAATTCATAAGTTCCTCTTATGTTGTGATTAAGGCATTGATCCATCTTTCATTATACCAACAACTTTCCACTGGTGGATTCCCATAATCAGGCATTCGACCCATGGTAATCAGTTACAGTTTGTCCAGTCACTGATGCCTCACACTATCCTGGCTAAAACTAGAGGCCAATGGAAGAGACAGACAGTGAAGAAAACATCCAGTTTCAATAGGTTGCAACGTCGCCAACACATATAAATACATCTACACACATAAACAAATGAGATTGTGTAAATGTTTATTTGGTGTATGACTTCATAAGGCAGGAACCAACACTTCAGACAGCCTTCTAGGCGTATTCTGAGCTGATCATGGACCAAGTCTTTCTGATTGAGGTGTTGTTCATATTCTCTATGCATTATTTGATGGATTTCCTACACAGGTCAAAGTCATCAAGTTTGAGCTGAGAAAATAGTACTGTATAGAACCAACGTAGAACATATTTAGGGAAAATAATCACTGGGAGGGAAGCAATATTTATAGCCTATAAATATGTCATCTAGGGAATGGATCAATGGTGATCTGCTCCATAGATGACAGACAGACTGTGTGTCCATTCTGCTACGGCTGCTTGATTAGTAACATGTCTGCGATCCTGAATGCAAAAGGCAAATACATATAAGCCAGATTCCATAAAGCCAGCAGAGGGACCCTAATGGAAATATAAAGGAATAGTCAAAGCTATAAAGTTTCATAAATTTATCATTGAGGTAAACATTTAAAAACCTAACTCTGAAAGTGATTAATGGACTTCAAGTCTCTAACCATCCTAAAAATCTTCAGCTCACATGGGATTGGCATGAAACATAACAAAACCCATCATCAAATATGTTTTCCTGAATATGTTCAGCTGTTAAACAAAGTCGCAGCTTTCAATGTAAAGCGGTCACAGTCTTTTGAACAGTTCAGAGGGTTTTGTGAACAGTTTCTTGATGCAGTCAGACCATCTCCATGAGACAGCATTTATTGCATCTCTGGGATGCTATGGCTCATTCTTGGAAACCCTATCTCTCATAAAGGGCAGATGATTGCTATCATTATTCAATCAAGCCGCCTGTGCTGACAGGAAGTGGGAGGCACTGCAGTAATTCAAATAAATGAGGAACATTATGCTGGTCCATGATGAGCATCAGAAGGTAATTAAAACTAGGGACAAACTTAAATATTATAGAGGAATTTAACAACAGAAAAACAATTTCCTTGCAACTTCATTAATTATCCACATACATTTGGCAATGGAGCGTATTGATGGTTCTGTGACTAACCACAAATGTATTTATCTTAACTGCTATGAGGAGAAATGCTACTTGAGTTACACAAAGTCCAATCAAAATTAGTATTGAATTCTGCCTAAAGTACAATAAACTGAAATAAGGATGAAGTCTGCATGTCATGAACTCAGCGTTTAAGAGCTTCACCGGGAGATTGTATTTCAGGGTTTCCCCCCTGGGTGTTACCCTCTTTTCCGAAATGCACTTCAGTCAACTAGTGAGAGTCAGCTGTGCAGCAGCAAGTGCATAATCTTCAACATCTTCCCGCCAGTCAGCACTGTCTGATGGGATGATCGGTGCAGCCAGCAGGTGTGATAATGGTTAGCAGGCTACAATTCATGAAAAGTACAATGCTATTGGAATGTCACATAATGCTTCTGTCGTGTAGCACATGTTTGTCGTGGACCCTTTTTTTGTGCTGGTGTTTGTATGTGAATATTACATTAAATCAAATATTATAGAACTGGAAAACCACAAACAACTACAAAATATAAAATATAACCCTAATATAAAGCCAAGTATAATACTCTTTATGATAAGCTTCAACTAAGACAAAACAATTTAAACGAAAATAAGGATTTACAGAGTTATGACTAATTCTACAATGTTCAGAGTGATATACAGTAGGTTTCTACAGCAACAGTAAGTATAAACTATCTAAGTTGTCTTACTTGATGGTGTGGTCCCATATCTTTACGTTCCAGTCTGAACTGCAAGAGATGAAAACCTTTGGGTGGAAGTGGTTCCACTTGACAGCATCCACTGCCATGCTGTGGGCATTATATGTCTCCAGAAACTGGCTTGAGTAAGTCTTTGAGCACTACGGAATAAAGCAATTGATGATTGATTGAACCAAACTCGAAAGTGAAAACAATATATATATTTTCTCAAGTGTTCAGTGACTGGACAAAGTAATATCTACTGCTGTCACATCCTATTTTTCCCCTATACTGGGCAATTTTTTAAATGTCACGAACCACTACGTGCTTTTACTGTACCATACATTAGCAGGCATACAGCATCATTCCAAGCTTCTTTTTTTTCATATCAAGTTTAACATTTTCATGACCTAAACAGCAATTTTAAAGGCTTCAAAAACACCTAACACCTAATAAGTGAAAAAAGTCTTTACTTGGATTATCACATCTTGACCATAATCCAAACTGTTATTATTGTAAGGCTGGTATAGATGAGGGTAAATCAGATAAATGAGGTCACCTCAGAAAACACTGACAGCCTGTAAGGAAATGGGTGGGAGATATAGGAAAGGGTTACATCCAAGGAGAATGATGTAATACACTGTCTATGTTTAAAAACCCCATCAATTTCAGCCATTTGTTTGCAAAAAGGGTTTACAAAAGCACTGCCTCAACCGCAACGTTAGATTGCATGGATTTTAGATCCAGGAGTGAACAACAGGCTTATGGGCACAGCTGTTGCCCTTCCAAGCACTGACAGTTTGATTGTTGACCTGCAGCTCAGTGAAAGATTCTTAATCTGTCCTCTCCAGGGGGGTCAGGGCGGGTGGACCTTGAGGTGACAGACAGAATATATTTTCATCACAAGCAAAGATGTGTGTGTCTATGCACAAAGCATGTATCGAAGCTACCACCATTATAGGAAGGAGAGGGAGTCTGGGGCTTCAGGTGACCTCGATCATGTTGGCATGCATTAAGCCACCAAGGCAAAGCTTTAGTTTTAGAATTTGAGGTCAGCAATTCTAAGGTTGCAAAGAAATCCTACAAAGTACACTATGTCTTTCGGGAGCAATTATTTCCAAAAATTGTCCATTTGAGACTTTATATGGAGATCTTGAAAGCTTTCAAAACGCAAAACACACACAAAACCAACAGAAAAACATAAGAAACTAACAAATAAAAGTGTGTATTGTTGCATGACATAACTCTTTAAATGGAGAGGATCGGAAACTCTGACTAGTCATCCATTATTTTTACATCAAAATATAATGCACTTGTGTTGGATGAATATAATAAACTCTGTTGTCTGCTGAGTGACATCAGTGCAGTAAAATACAAAAGATTACTGAGAAAAATTTAATAACTTAAGAATTTCTGGATCATATTTGTCAGCATTGTATAATCTGTATAAAAATCTGTATAAAAATGTTTCAGCATATAAATAACATATACACTGATACTGAGATAACTGTGATAGGTCAATATTGGCCAATAATTTCAGCCAAGTGCTGTTTACTTGGGTTCAAGGATTTGGAGGAAGTTTAAAGGTACATGGGGTCAGAGAGAGAGAATTTTCTCACCTGTCAGAGGGTCCAGTGGATTTATGACAGGATACAACCTGAAGTCAGGTCAACCCATCATATGAAATGAAAAGTCTCCATCGGGAAGTTCATAAACTTTCCCAGAGTAATAATAATAGGCAATGTTTACATTTCTGAACTTCTTCAGTATTTGATGTTAGAAGTATTTCTATTTATGATCCCCCACCACCAACAATGTGAGGCCGGGGGTATTGGAGCGATTTCCATCTGTCCCAAAAACGTAATATTTTTTCCTATACGCAACAACCAAATACAAAAGTGGTGCCCTTTAGTATTTAGGAACTTTTATCTTTTCCTCTTTTTTAAATCATATCCATAGTTACAATTTGAATTAAGGCTGATTTTGGAGGGGGATTTGTCAGAAATATTACGTATGACTAAATCTCCATGACCTCTGCTTTTAACTGATAAAGTGGTGATTAGTCACAATTTATATTAATTGAAATTGTTATTTAAAATATGAAAATTGAATTACTATTAAAGTATTAATTCAATATCTGAGATTAAGTTCTTATGAGTTACATATTGTATTGTAATGTATGACTCATGATGAATGTCCTGTTTTGTATTACGTATGATATCCATCTCGATGTTATTTGATCACAAGATATGCTGTAACTGTCCGCCTCCTCGGATATTTGACTGCCTATATCAGATACCATAACAAGATGCGTAATGTAATTGTATAAGTGACCTACGGTTTATCGTCAAGCTAAACCAGCAGAATGGAATCCTTGATACAAACCTTGTGTATTTTTCCCTCCTCTGTACCAACTAGGAAGAGATAGTTGATATGTTTATGGAAGTCAAATGATGTTCCACAAGCTGTAAACAAAAGCCATCAAACACGTGAACAGATACACAGATTTACAAATATCAGCAAAATCTATTCTGATATTCCAAATCTGATATTAGACAATTATGAAAATGTTATTGGCATGAACAATAGCAGTATAAAATGAAGTGTATTCAGTATTATTTTTTTTTACATTCAGTGTATTGAGAACTTTACCGATACTGGGCTCCTCTGCACCTTCTGGCCACTCAGAGACAGCCCCATTCAGTGTCAGTCTGATAATGTCTGTAAAGACCAGCTCATTCTGCCAACAGGTAAACATAAACTCACTCGCACAATAGAACAGCATAAACATTTAAAGCATGAGCAAACACGCAGGTACACTTTACGTCAGTCATTTCTTGGCTAACCTTGACGAGTGTCCAGGATACAACTCGGCCATCAGATGACACAGAATAGAAATTGTGATTATTGTCCATGTCATCATTCTGCCAACGCACCTGAATAGAAAAAAAAATACATTTATGTGACCCTGATTTATTTCCTTTTCTTCCATACCAGAATTAATTCTCAGTTGGGTTGAGAATGTAGCGTCCCTCAGTTATTACTGCAGGCTTTATATTATTTGTGCTATTAGTCCACATCGATTCCTCACTAATTGACTTGTGATGGCCCTCAAAGCGCATGTAAATGGAGGCACAGTAATAGTGCAAAGGCGGAGTAACTTAAAGTAGATACAGCCTGATCTCTCACTGCTAACATCGTCCCCTTCCCTCACCTGCCACACAGGGTCCGTGTGCCTGCCAGACTTAGCCGTACTCTTAAACACAGGTTCCGATCCTTTCTCTTTCAGGTTGTACACAGCCACACAGCCATCGTAGAAGCCGACTACAACCAGGTAGGAATGCTGCTCATGGATGTCGAGGCACAAGATGCCAGAACTAGTGGGATAGATGTACTCTGGGAAGGCTGAGTTCTTCAAAGAGTAGAAGACCAGCATTCCTCTGCCCTGTTTATTGAAATCATCTGAGAAGAGTGGATGTGAGTGCGCAAGAGAGTTATTTACGAAATATGCTTCAAAGGAAATGATAAAGTCTTATTAGACTATGAAAAACCAAAGCAGTTTCGGAGAGTAAACATAAATCCTTACTTATGATTTCCCATTTTGAGTATTATGTGTACTTACAGGAGCCCATTCCCACAGCAAAAAGGTCCTGATATTTCTTGTTCCTACAGAGGACAAGTGCTTCAATCAGTCTTCTAACCTTCTTCTACATTAGATGGGATATATATATATATATATACATTTAAATACAAATACTGATGTATATATGTATGTATGAAGGCTTATAGCAAAACATTAACAGACAATCTTGCAAACAAATTCAATAGCATTTGCTTTGACAGTGCTTCCGTGATGAATAATACAAATATTAATAATAATAATAATGAAGTCTAAATTTCAGATTTCAGCAGAGTTGATTAGCAAACCAACCAGCAGAGGGCGCTGACTGATAGTCGTTTGGCCTTGTCATACTGGAACTTCCACAAAGGGAGAAGGGTGCCCTCCTGGTCCCTGAACTCATCAGAGGCATCCTCAAAGTATTTGAAATCTGGAAAAGATAAGTGAACGAAAATCGTGTCAAAATTGTTATTTATTATTATGTTACTGAACACACAATATTAATTAGATCATACCTTGTGCAATGTCATCAAATGTATTCTGATTAACCATCCGTTCAAAGATTTTGGATGTCTTGCTTACTTTGGTGATGTCATCATTCTATAAGAAAAAACAAAACCATAGATTAACATAAAAGCATTGTATGACGGAAGAGAATTATATGTCTTAGTGTTAGCTTTGAAGGTATGGAACTATAATCCAACACACGTAAATGGAAGTTATATTATGGTATATATGATGACTGCATTAATATCAGACAAAAGTGCGACTGTGCAAATGCATGTATTATTATAAATGAATGGTTTGAAGATCACAAAATTGACCTGAGTTTCCACAAGCATTGTGTTCTTCTTGCTTTTGTCATGGTCTTTCTTTGATGGTATGGCTTTCTGTTTCTCTTTATTCTTTTCTTGCTTCTGCAGCTCTTCCACATAAGCATTATAGATCTCCCACTGTAAATAAAAAAAAAGTATTCCAGGAAGCTAATCTCAGCTCATATATTCACAGCTCCGGTGTGTGTGAAAACAAGTCTGCCGTAAGCATCTCTTCTAAAGCAGTCAGCAAATCCAATACCTGATTAGCAGTGGCAGAGAAGATGCTTCGCGGAGGAGGTTCAGTCTGGCAGCTTCTTTCCTACAGGAAAATAAAAACAGGAACTCCTGAGGTATTAGGCTGTCCATATTTAACTAAATTGCACAAATCAATGTTGTTGTTTTTTGAATGCCCTTAATAGTTTTGTTTTTTTAATTGACAATTAAATGATGTGTGCAGCTATGACAATAATACAGATTATCATCGAAAAATAAAATAGTTACCTACCCAGAGTGGGTTGTTGAGGGTTTGAGAGGCCCTCTCACTGAAATTGAACTGGTTAGTGAGTTTTTGCTCCATTTTGTCGGTTTTGGAAGCAACACTGTCTGGTCGGTCCTCTTCTCCACTTTCCTCCACTTCACCTCCATCTTCGACAGGTGTTGTCTGGGGGAAAAGCATGGAGGAAGTGTTATCTTCGAAGTAATGCTCATGACATACTCACCTTTTGATGGGATTTTGATCAAGAGGACCACAGCAACGTTTATTCGAAATTGATATACTGTGCAACATGAACAAGCGCTTCATTTTAAGTTAAACAAAACATATTTTTACCGGGCTTTCTGGTTTTTCCTCGTAATGTTCTGCTCCACTGTCAACTGTTTGGGTCTCTGGGCATGTTAGAAATATTCAAAATGTCACTGTTTACAAATTGAACATGTCACTTAATTTGTGTTTTACTCAAAACTCATCTTGAACTCTACATACTGAAAGAGACACCCTGTGGAGCCAAGCATGTACTAAAACAGATAGGTAAACAATATACAGTTCCTAATGGGACACTTTGAATAGAGTTACTTATTAGCCCTGAATAGCTGTAAAGATAAAATCATTTGCTGCATTTTTCATCACCAACCCTCAGGGAAAGCCTCCTTGGCCCTGAGTTTACGAGCCTCATCAGAGTCTTCATGCACGAGGCCGCCCTCCAACACAAAGTGAACGGCCAGCTGATCCACAACACTGGTAGGCTTGTAGGAATGTTCCTGGGTAATGAAAGAAACAATGATGTAAGGAATGGTGAGGAGAGAAACCTAGTTTTGTTTGATTTGACCAAGACGAGGAAGTGTATTGATCTGCTGTTACATTATAACCAAAGGCTTAACAGGTAAAGTCAGAATAACATTAATTATGTGATTGCAGTGGCACCATTCAGTGGGTGGGATACACCCACCAAGGCACCAAATTAAAATGTTGCCTTTGGAGTTGATTTGCTGAACCAGGGGATGCATCATTTGCTGAATGTCTTTAAAAAGGGCCAGACTATGATGGCTAGGCAACTGGGTCAGACCAAATCCAGAGCTGCAGGTCTTGTTGGGTGTTCCCGTCTACAGAAGAAGAAAACCTACTGAACATGTTCAACTGCTGAATAAGCATAAGGGTCATGGGTCCACACTGCTCATTGATGCGTGTGGGTAACGAAGGCTAGTCCATGTTGTCCGATCCCAAAGAAGAGCTACTGCTGCACAAATTGCTGAAAAAGTTACTGCAAGTTCTGATAGAAATGTGTCAAAACAGACAGAGGTACACAGACGTGTTCTGGTAACAAAAAGGGGCCCTACACAATAATAGGCCGTTGGTTTCCATGGTTCGGCTGATTCGAATATATATTAATTGAAGATTTCATGGAAATTAATATGAGCTGTTTAGAGTAGTTTATAACTATCTTTTAAATATAAATATCTGACGGGGAGGCAGAATAATTTACATGTTTCAGTAAGTAATCAGTAATGTGATATGGCTTTAGTTTGGTTATAACTTGGATATAGTTTTCTCACCTTGAAGCTGTAGCGGACAATATTTTGGGGAGCATGTGGGTTGTTTGCAGTCAAGATCCGTGTGATTTCCTCTTTAAGCTCCTAAAGATGTTATAGATTAAGCAGAGCACATAATAGCACACAATGACCAATATCTTATAAAGAACTATGTTAGTTGGAGGCCACCACTCCCCTCAACAAGGAAACATGTAGATGCCTATAACTTGAGGAATGAAGATCCCCATCCACTTACAGCTTCATTGAGCTCCAGTTGATCAGAAGGCTTAATAAGGGCTTTTCCATGAGACCACTCGTCCCATGCGTCACCCATATCCATACCCTCATCCTCCTCCTGAAATGAAACACAGTCAAAATATAGAACAAACGGTGCATGTCGTAAAAAGCCCATGTTTTTCAACATAGTTTTTCCCATTGCAGCTAGACTCAAAAATTCCCAACAGTTGTAATGTTTTCCTTTTTCTTCTTTTTTCTTACACTCACCCTTTTCTTACTTGTGGATTTGGTTGACTTGGTACCAGGTGCTTTCTGAAAATGTGAGCCCTTGTGTTAAAACAAATGGAAAGCAACTTGTTAGCTGTGAAACTGATATAATGTCTGCCAGTTTAACTGTAGTTAAAAAATAACCAAGATTTAATTTGCCAAGAAGAATAAACAATTCATTTTGTGTGGCAATGACAATGTTCCTCTGAATTAATCATTTCATACAATTAATATTATATTATTTAGTTAAAAAAGGGTTCTGAATTAGCTAAATATAATTCTGGAAATATAATCTAATAGATTAATGGGTTTACTTAATAATGGCATCAATAATGTAACCCATGTAGGAATTGCATCAAATACAGCAGAATGATATTAAGGATATACAGGAATGTTTACTTCTGATAAGAAATTATTATAAGTAAACAAATAGCCCTTCTTATTAAACGATTGACCCACAAGTAAAACCAAAAAGAAAAAGGCCTATATCCACCCCTTTCTTTAAAGAGAAAGGCCATATCCTTATCATTCCTTATAATGATGATAATTACAGAAGCTTTTCAGGATGTTCAACTGTAATTACATCTTCATAAAAGATTTGATCTTCCCGTGGCGTCATATACGTAGGTTTGAATAATTTTACACAATGAATATTGATTGATTGTAACTACCCGTTTTAATTGACGTTGCTGAGACGTAGCCATCTTTCTAATATTGCTAGCCTGCTAGCATGAGCTAAACTCAGTTGACGTTTACCTTTGCCACGTGTGCTCCTAAGTTATTGTTTGGCATTGCGGCAAAAAATTCGGTTAAATTACTTGACCGACAATTAACGTGCTTGCAAAAAAAAAAAAGCACGGAGTAAGTCCAAGAAACATAGATGAAACTTTTAAATAGTTGAAGTGAAAAGACGATCCTGTCTTCAGCAGCTACCAGCTGCGGTATATCCGTTACCAAGGCAACGGTCTGCCTGTGTTGTTCAGAGAGAACAAAGATCTTGATCGAGGGAAGATGCTCCCCCCCTTTAAAAAAACCCCCAAAATCAAAAAACAACAACAACAATATATATATATATATATATATAAAAATATATAAATACTGGCCCAACTGAGGTCCAAAGTTGCTTTTGGTAAAGCAAATTTATAGAAAACCATACCCCCATTTTTTTTATTACCCTTTTTAGACTTTTCTGTCTGCATCAAGTTACATAATCCAATATACCAGAATAAAAAGGCTTACTGAATAGTACTTTCTCAACAGACCTGGTCAATGCTTCCTCCTCCCGCTTTGCCCTGCAGTGTCCCCCAGGGTCCGTCTTTGGCCCCGTACTCTTTAGCATAGACATGCTGCCACTGGGTCGTACTACAAACAGGTTCAGTTCAGGCACATCTTTTTCGATAAGACATAGTGACACGGAGCAGTTAATGCTAGTCTGAAATGTTTTTTGTCTGTCTGTCTTGTTCCCATCATGAACTAAAAAGTTTTCCTGGTTTACACTATGTTTTGGTAGAAGATTCTGGAATACATATGATGACATGAACATGAGGGACGAAGGACACAGTGGGACCTGTTCCACTTTTCTTTTTTTCTTTAATGGAGATTTCCATTCAATCAAGGCGACAAAGGTAACATGATTAGAGTGCAGAGTGGATTTGAACGTTCAACAAATAAAGATATGTACAACTTAAATTCAGCTTAATGGAAAACAAATCAGTAAACCAAATCAGTATCATGAATAATATTGACAACTTATTTACTATCAAAATGTTATCATAAACTAAAGGATGATATGTACAATTGCAATTAAAGTAAATGGGCTTTGACATCAAACAAACAAACACTTACATTAATCCACACAGGAACAGGACAACCCAATTGAAGACGAATGAATTCAAAGGCGTACTACTGACTGCACCTCCTCTCCTCTCAGAGAGGGTGGACTCAACCCACTGTCCTAGCCTGATGTTAGCAGGCCCCTAAAGCTGCAAGGATAAGGATTACAGAAGATGTATTGTTGGTTGGTTTTCACATATATATCCTAAGATATAGTGTATACAGTATATCCTTAGAATGCTAAGGATATGCCAATGGGACCAACGGGTACCGCCAGAAGCTGGAGTTTCATTTTAGTCTGCTTTCCCTGATTGTTAGCGTTTACTTTGGTAGATAAAGATTTCTTCAGATTATAGACTAAGGCTTCCAGGTGCGGTCTGAATCTTTATTGCCTCACAACAATGTGGAAAGCTAATTAGTGCTTGGTCTGTTAGCGTAATACTGAAATTTAATAGGAATTGCCATATATATGCTAACAGAATTAGCATTGAAGACACAACCATAATCAAACAATAAACATAAACATAAATAAGTATGCACAGATAAACTATTTCACTTTACATTTATTTGTCAGTTAAAATTGAGAAAGTGTTTGTTAATGAGATACTGCTTTGAATACTTTTTAATGATAAACAGAAGTGAACAACGGAGATCCTGAAGTCCCTGGAGATAAAAATATTTGGGCCACAACTTATCATCTTGTGCGCATAATATAAATGACTGTGAATCCATATACATCTCTTGATCAACAAAGCCACTGTAGAATATTTAGTGGACTGAACAGGGCTTAAAAAGTTTTATTTCACATCGAAATGTCATGTCATTGGTTTATGAAACACACTGAGAGGAGACCAATCGTGCTAATTTCATCATGTCCGAACACCTACACAATGCCAACCAACCTTACTTCCACTGTAATTTTTCGAAATAAGAGCACTTAATATATATAACTCAAAAACAGGAAACATAAGTATGTGCTCATCTGCCATAGAAAGAAAAAATAGGTTACAGAGTCAAATTCTTTTTTAATCTTGTTTACAGCCAGATGGACACCTGCCTTTGTTCGACAGACAGACACGGGTGAAAACATTACCTCTTCCATTGGTGGGTGTTAAAGAAAAAAAAGGTGACGAGACTACAGTGGTACAAGAAAAAAGTATAAGTATTACAGCTTATATATCAGAAGAGTGTTGACAGCGTCAAACATAAAAAAACCAACACATCGACAAAAGAAAGGGACGATATAAAGTAATTTTAAAAGAAAAACGAATGTGCATTGCATTGTCTGTGTATCTTAATGGACCTAATACATGGTGTTATTGAAAATGTTATATCCGAAACAAAAAATAGTGAGATTAAAAAAAACAACCTTTTGGGATTTTTTTTTAGTCATTCTTTTGTGTTAAATATTAACATTTAGTGTTTATGTAAATAGTCTAGCACAAATATCATCGGTGAGTGTCAGATCTTCTCTCTGATTGGTCCGACGTCTCATGAATATTTCACAGACCCGGAAGTAGGGTGGTACTGCTGTTTTGCTGTCGAGTCACCTCTGTCAGGATGGAGGAAAACGAACCGCTATCATGCTGAAAGACGAAAGATCCCGACAACCCAGCATCATAGACCGGGATAGTTGAACATAACTCTCGTTTTTGACCGCTGTATCGTTTCAGGGACGCTTTGCCAAAATGATGGAAGAAATTGACCGGTTCCAAGTACCTCCAGTCAACGGAGAGACGCAGCCCTTGGTAAGAGCAGAAAGACAAAAACAACATCATGATCATATGATTCTATTGAGTACACACTGCAACACACTTGTCTCGTTTGTGAGGTTTATCACGACAGCTGTGCCACATAATCTGCGTATGAGTGCGAGATTATAGCATCTACAGCTGCGGGACAAACTGGAGGTCTGATGGTTTAGATCGATCGATTAGATATGGAAGGTTGGCTGCTAACGTTAGATCTAATGTGGACACTAATAATAAATACAGGAATTAAATAATAAATGGATCTTCACCATTAGTTAGGTCAGATATTTTTCCTCAAATCGTTATTAACAAATAAAAAACTACGTCAGTTTGTGCTTGTTTACATCAATAGCTGGCAAGGTTTTTACAGTTCGTCATTTGATGACGTGGTATTTGGGTTTGGATGGCCAGAAAGCATTGAGCAGAAATGATGGCTCGGATAGGAGCTGTCCATACATACTCTGCAACCCATGCTGGTGGCAGAGGGGATGCGATACTTTTTTGACCACAAAATATCTCAAAAATTGCCCAAATATTCTGCTAAAATTTAGTGTTGGGCTGAATCTTGGGCCAAGGAAGAGTGGAAAATATTTCGAGATCCAGGTATGGATTTGGATTCTGCATCGTTTTTTTCCTTTTCTTGCCCATGAAGACAATAAGGGCTTCTTTTTCTTTTTTTACACATAATGCAAATAATAAAAGAAAATACTCTGGGAGAAATAACTCCTGATGTTCCACCACAATGCATAACTGAATCTAAATCTAGGAGATTAGATTAACATTTAAGCTGTACATTGATAAAATAGGATCAACATGTACATTGGACAAGGTCTGCAATGGAATAATACATTATTGGCACTAAAAATGAATGAATGGATGCTCTTATTCCCTACATTTCATTTTGAATTGATAATACAGCCTATAACCAGAGATAATTCTATTATGTTAGATTTATTCTCAACACACCAACAAAACTCACAAAAATGTCCCAGTTTAAGTTTTGCCTAAGGGATTTTGGCAAAAGCAGACTTCAGAGTTCTATTGTTCACTATCTTTTCTTCCCTAGTCTTAGTTATAAGGCTAAATCCAGCAGAAGTCCCAGAAAGAACATATTTCTCTGGTAGGGAAATTATTAATTTCTATACAGCAGTGGCCTATCTCTATAAAGATTTGATGCCCTCATGATTCACCCAGTGAGATTTTATATACATCTCAATTATTATTGGATTGTGGATGCAGTGTGTCAGTGGTCAGCTTATGGCTTCATTCACCTGAAACCTACATGTCATACACCTTATTGTGATCATCATGCCAACATTAAATGTGTCTGCAATTTCCCCGTTGTGGGACTAATTAAGGTTTATCTTATCTTATCTTATCTTATCATAAACAAAGCCATCGCTCTCTTAAATGACAGTTTATATCTTTTGCAGGTATAGTCTACCTCCCTGAATTTTTATATATTTTTGTGTTTGGTCACAGTTGCCTTGGCACACATAGCTTTGCATTTAAAGCCAATGATGTTTGATCAAATGATTATTACATTGTGATTCCCAAAAAAACAGGAATGTGCTTGTCACAACCACTTTGCTGAGAACGAATTTCACACGAATAAAACAGTTTTCTATAGAAATCTTTGTCGTTTAGTTTCTTCAGGGTTAATATTGTGAACGTAATCTTGTAAATTATGTTTAATTAGATTTTAAGTCATATGAAGGGGCTGTTTATAATCTAAATCGAATTACAATTTATTTCCTTGCAACAAATCGAGACAACCACTGAGTGTCCATAGTCATAAAACGGTTTTAATAGTCACCTGATGTATCAGTCTATGTTACCATTGGCTAGTGGGAGGCATGATGTATAATCCTACTAATCATTTGGTGTCTGTGCTGTGTCAGCATCCTTGGGGCTCTTCATCAACAGATGTACTCACAGACTCACTAACTGGAGCTCATGCCAATGAATAGATCAGGGCATTTAATTTACACGTGTCTGCGTGTGTGTGTACATGCTTATGTGTGTGACCACGTGTGGATATACTGTCTGTGAATGAATGCATGTGGAAGGTCAAACCGACAGAACATTTGTGTAAACCCTTAGTGTTATAGTTCAGGTATTAATCATAGTGGCTGTCGGCATTCACATATGGTTTCACAGCAAACCATATGTTCCTAATTTACAGAATGTTTTATGTTGAATAAAGCATAAATAGTGTAACAGGTGTAGCTGTAAAGAGGTCCCAAGCTAGTATACTCCTAGTGCAACTCCAAAGCCCGGAAGCATGGAGACAGCTGTGTCAGAAAGGGGCATGCAGCGATAAACCTATGCCAAATCCATATGCAGAACACATAAGCAGATGATCCGCTGTTGCGACCCCTTAAGGGAACAGAAGAAGAAGTGTACCAGGTACAGATAAGGACTTACCTTTCCTGTATGTATGTTGTTGTTGTTTTAATTATATTCCTCAATGTGTTTAGTTCTGTAAATGATAGAAGTGCACCGATTGCAATTTTCTTGGCCGATCACCAATTTTTATAAAGCCTGACTTGCTGATGGCGATTTTGGCCGTTTATGATTTTTTTTTCTCCCTTTAAAGTTTAAAAATCATAATGAGTACTGTATTTTAAGTGTTACAGTGGAAGTGATGAGGCTGGTTGGCCTTGTGTAATGTGCACGTATTCTGATCTGTATACAGATAGAATGTACCCTCTGTCCGCTGTACGTTGCTTTAACCAATTGTATAACATTTCAAAGTGATAATATGACTTTGGAAGCCTCATTCAGTCCATTTTTCGGAGTTGAAGGGATGCTTTATTTTCCATACTGGAGTTACAAATTGTGAGCTTTGTGTTTTCTGGTTTACTTTTGAGATGTTTGGAACTGTGATACCTCATGATCGGTGTGCATGTACGGCGAATGGGTGCAACCGGCCTCAAGTGAGGTTGCTCGGCCAGTTGCCGATTTCTTCAAACTAGGCCTCCCAGCGCTGATGGAGCAATGCACCTCTAGCTAACTGTATGATTATTTTGTTTGTTAATTTTCGTATAGTGTATTTATTAGCTCTACTAAGGGTGCTATGGTTTCACTTGCGGTTGTTTGTTTACAGGTTTGTTGTTTTTTCAGCAGGTTCAATTTTGGTGAATCTGCATAAAGGGGCCGATCTAAGATTTTTTTTCAATTTTTTAGGATTACCCATGGCGGTTCATCCTTATGTTAGTACATTATGTTACAGGCAATAGTCTATACACCTCTCTCCAAAACCACTGGACAGAAGTCAGAGACATTTCACACGTGCTTCATAAATGCCCTAAGGCAGTGTTTCTTAAAACTGGTTTCCTCAATTTGCATTTTTCTTTTTTTTTTACATTTTTAGGTACAATTGAACATTTTTCTTGTCGGTTTGCTCGCACTCCTATCCTGAATACCACAAATTGTGTTTTTTTCCAGCAGTGGGGGTATATCTGTCTTTGGAGAAAAATGTTCTAATGTAACGTTGTGAAAGGGTGTTTCTCTGTAGGTTTATGAGATTTATTTTGGATAAACTCTGATTGAATCAAAGGAGACTGCTGGGCTGTGGTGGAGTTAGTGTGCTATAATGGGTGCCAATCTGTTATATTCAGTTTCTTCTATCTTATTTTTAAGATGTGGCTGTACATTCTGTCGCTGGCAGCACAGAAGCAGAATCGCCTTCATTATTTTCTCCCAGTTCCACTGAAAAATTTGCATTTATATAACAGATAGTATGACCCTACCTCTTCAAAGTATTTGGTGAAAGGGAAGTGTGAAAAACAAGAACAAAAAAGAAGTATCCAGTCGTTAGCCCAATGATCGAAAGAAAGAGCCTGTCACAGAACAGAAAAAGCTCATGTTGGTGCTTGTTAGAGTGGGAATACCTCATCTACACACACAGCTTTCATTGTGAGCATTCCATGACAGTGTGCATGATGCATCCACTGTATCAGATCTCATTAATTATTCCAGCTAAGCAAACAATGCTTTTCTTCCCCAGATGATAATGAGACTGTTGTATCCATGGAAGGTGTATTCAGCCATATGAGACCAGAGTGATGTCAGAAAAAAGAAACATTAGCTTGTCATTGAGCCCGATGCTATTTGATGCATGTTGTGAGCAAAGGCTATGAGAGCTACTGATGCATAAATTGATGAAACATTTTATGCAGTTTCCAATAGAAAGTTGTCACACAGCGCATTGTTGGCAAAAAAGAGGACCTAGGAAATATTACACAGGTGGTTTTAATGTTGTGGCTGATTTGTGTATCTCAAGTATTTATTGAGAGGTGGGGAAATGCAAGTTACTTTTATTTCACAATAATAAATACATTCTCACAGTTGATTGCTGAGAAACAGTTACAAGGTAAAGATTCAGTGCTGTTATGATGATGACATAATTATTTACTTGGAATTTTCAAGGCATTACAGTACTAGACGTAGGTCAAGGAAAAATTAATGTCTGAGTTACTACCAGTCTCTAAATCTACCAAAAACTCCAACAAACTCTCTGAGTATCTCTCAAATACTCTGTTATCTTTAGCTGCTCATCTCCTACGCTTTCCACTGCAGTTTCTCTGTTCAGCCCACTGACACCCAGCTTCACCCCCAAAGGTACATTGAAGGAATCATAGGAACTATTGAAACTGAGCCCCCTGCTCCATCCACCAAAGAAACATCAAAGGATCAAAGTCAGCAATAGCCAAATTGTGATTTCACTACATGAAATTTCTTACTGTTTTTATTTTATTTTATTCTAATTGCTACAAAAACAGTTGTCAACACCAAAATTTAATCACCTCTAGGATATGCCAAAACCTACGTCTGGGTAAAAAGTCATACAAATCTGTCGCGTAGTTGTTCCGTTATCCAGCTCACAAACATACAAACAAATAGACACAAGGGAGTGAAAACATAACCTCTTTGGCAGGGGTAAGACTCAGTATAGCAAATACGCTTCTTTCTCATTGTCCCTTTTGGATGTTTTATAAGGACCTAGGAGAATATTAAATTATTACACACTTTATTATTAATATACACATAATTATTATTACACACTTTAATTAACATTGCTGCTTTTGGTCAGGTTTTTATATAGTTATTATTTTATTTTTTATTGATGCTTTTATCTGCTTTTAGTTTGTAGCACTTTGGGATTTGATCCAAATGTAAAGTGTATTATAAATTAAATGTATTATTATTATTATTATTATTAATAAATTCTTTGTAGTATTCGTAGTAATATCCTGAAAGGGTTTTGATTAAATTAATTTATCCATGTCTGTGTCCAGGCTAATTTGATAATCTCTTCACCCAATCAGCAAATACAATGCTGCTCTTATTTATGAAGTATAAATATGTCTTGATCTGTTATATGTCTTTTCGTCATACCCTTTGGTTATAGATTTTATTTCACATTATTGAAATACTATATTTATTGAGATGGCATTGTGCATCTCTCAGAGTAAAGCAGTCTCTGATATGAGTTTTCTACTTAAACTACGTAAATATCCAAGTCTAAGCTCAAGTTATTTGATTGCTTGGAGGATTGTATAATTATAGCAGCCATTTTTTCTGAAGAGGGCTGAAAACCAAATGCCCGATAGCCTTTGCTCATGTGGCATGCAGAAGACCCCACAGTTCAACAAGGAGAGGCTTGTAGGATCAACATAATGTGGGGCTCTGTAAGCTGGGCAGGCCCAGTTCAGTCCCAGCTCCCCTCTCTCAGTCTTGTGAAAGTGTGCCTCCAACAGCAACCCCCTCTGTTCTCCCACGGTCCCCTCCCCATGCCATCACTGCGCACACATAACATCAACAGAGCGGTGGCATAAGCAGGACACTCAAGCCTATTGATGCTGAAAACCAGGCAGCTATAGTAGCACATCATTTTGGGAAACTCTCGCCAGAGTATTGGAGACTGGCTGTGAAGAACAGCCTATTATCTAGCCTTTGTTAGCCTGGTGATAGCTTGATGGGCCCAAGTTGATTATAACCATATAAGGAAAAAAACAACTTGGACCCATGTTCAGTGTCTGGTAGCTGAAAAAGGATTATGAAGTTCTATAATGAGACGGGATGCTAGGATATAAACTGAAAAGCTATAAAATTATAACTACTGACAAGTGAAATCCGAATTATGATCAGATAATTATTATTATAATTATATTATAATAGTACCGGTCAGTCTTGAAGTCGATCAGAGCATCTCTATTGCAGGTCACTTATCAACAGGGTTATGGGCAACTATGGCTCCTTTATGTGCTTGGGGATTAGAGAGCCGAAGTTGTCCCACACTCCAGAGTTTCTTTCTGTGTCACAAACTGCTAAAAAAAAAGAAAGTAACAGTTCTGATAGGAAGGCTTCAAAAAGAACACAAAATGCAGAATTGTTTTTGTGGCAAAACGGAGACCTTCACAATATTTGGCAGTTTTTTAAATTTATTATTTTAAATCCTTTAGCTGCTACTAAAGTAGCAGTTGCTCTTCCTGGAGTCCGCAGACAAATAAAATATATAACAGCTGCTTTAAATGTAATGGCTGATTGGTGTATGCACTCGAGGTATGAGAGATTGTACAAAAGTAAGATATTGCATGGCATTTGATAATATAATATAATAATAATAATACACATTTTCCGCACTGTACTTTTTTTCCCCATAGGATCCAGCAGCAACTTCCACCTCGGAGACGGACCCTGACACCAAAGGAGAGACTGTGGCGATGAACTACAAGCCATCACCACTGCAAGTCCAAATAGGTATCACAATCAGAACACTGCAATTTGATACGTGACGCGACTTTTCTTCTCTGAAACTCCACCACATTGGGTCAAAATAGGCAAAATATAAGTTCACACAGACTGCTGTCAAATGATATCCTTCAGCAAGGCAATTCATCTCTACTGCATACGTGTCAGAGCATTTCTAAGCTGCTTTTCTTATTAAACTGCCACTGCGAAACACTGTGAAAGCCTTTGTCACACTTAGTAGTCCTCATTTTATTTATTTCCAAGAGCTCTGCTCCGAAAAGGTTTCAAACAAAGTTTTTCTAAAGGATTCCATTCTCAAAAATATCTTTAAAAAAATGAGAAAAAACCCCAATATTTTTTTAATTTTGTGCTAGACAGAGCATGTGTTTTATAATGCACGTTGTTGGAAAACAACCTCTTTCACAATATATGTTCATACACTTGTACAAATACAATTATGTTCCGATGACCTGTCAGGTTACTGTAAGAAAATAACCAGCCCCCAACATGGCCATTTTAAAGTCATTTCACATCTGAGATTTGCCTGTGTTTTTTTTAAAACACATTTTGTGACTTTCTCGAGAAATAAAAACATGTAAATCTACTGTTGATGATCATGGAGTTCTGGTTTATTGGTGTATTTAAGGGGACATCACATCCTTGTTGGTGTAACTTTCTTGGCAATAAATAGTTGCGGATTCTGATCCTGTGATTTCTCAGAGAAACAGAGGGACCTCGCCAGGAAGGGATCAGTGAAGAATGGCACCGTGGGAAGTCCTGTCAATCAACAACCCAAGAAAAATGCCAGGACAAGGTAATACATTCCACTGACTTTCAGTTTCTCGGATATGTTAGCGTGCCCAGCCAAAAATGTTACACTTTGCATAGAGGCAAAGCTCCGCTTTGGTGTCGGCCTGTTACTGAATGTCTAATTTGTTCCCCATCTACTAGGGACACCATCAGTTTCCTTAATTTTTGAACCAACTGAAAAAAAGACTTTTCAGACAAGGGGAGATTGGGTCCTTCTGAGTGTTGATGGTGATAAAAGAACCAGTGTTGGGTACAAACCCAGTACAACCCACTGTAATGACAACTGGTTCATCCGTCTAATCCTACTGCCTGATGGATTAGCGGGAATATAAAAAACGCTACCGACTGGTCTGCAACACAAATCTCAGCGGGAGAAAGATAATCTGGGAACGTCTGCAGCCTTAGGGCTACATATTAAACCACATTTTAGTTTCTCTGTGGCGTGTAAAGAGAGCGCTATACTAGGGACAATTGTGCTGTTAAGTATAAAGTTTAAGATAGAGAACCTCCTTTCATGAATTCAAGTGTTTTTAGTGGGTGTTTTAGCAAGCAGGCAACTTAGAATTTGTGGAAAATCATAAAAAATCTTGTGTTGAATTTTTTTGTGTTCTTAGCTGTTTTCTGTGCTTGTCTGCAGGTTGGTGGTGCCAAACAAAGGCTACTCCTCCTTAGACCAGAGCCCGGATGAGAAGCCTCTGGTAGCACTGGACACTGACAGGTATGTGTATTGTTTCCTTTTTTCATATGAAGTTCCATAGATACAAGATTTGATGAAAAAAACTTTTCAATCTGACCTAGAAGTATAAAACAGAACTAGGAATGAGCTAACAAGCGTGTTTTTACCTCACACTCTGTCACAACGGTACATTAAGCCATGGAGCAACTTAGGAGAGTATGGATCCTAAAAAGGGGCAAAGCCTCTCTCTGGGCGCAGGATTAGAGGATAGTGGGGTGAGGATTTGGATAGGGAAAAGCGGCTCAGAGGGACTGCTCTCTTCCACCCTGTAGTAGCAGCTCAACATTTGTCAGATGAGCCTCACACTTTTGCTATATGGGGGAAACTCTCTCTGATGATCACGTAGGCCAGCTGTTTGTCCATCGTCCACATTTTGAATTCATATGCACAGCTTTTGCACAATGGGATTTGATGCTGTTTGTGTTTAGGGTATGAAATGACAGATGAGTCCTTATGGAGGAAATGGCCTGTTAGTGTGAGCATGATATTTCTACTCCTTGGATCAATTGTAACATACAGAAGGTTGTTAGTGTCTTGTGTGTTGTTGAGCAAGTGCCTCAGTGGAATTGTTCTTTCATCCTCATTAAAGTCCGTAACTTCCACAGGAAATCAGAGAATGTAGCAGATTATTTCTATGGTTTATAGGAAATGTCAACTGCACATTAACTCATCCTAACTGCCAGTGTAGATAGTTATTAACTTAAATTCACATTTCAAGGGTATTATTAAATTACGTATTTTTCAACTTTTGATCATGACATCAAGGTTATTCCTGGATTAAAAGAACCATGAAATAAAAATGAAACTTTAAGTAAATAATGCATTCAGAGTGACTGTATGCTTGACACACTCTAAAAGTAATGATGTCTCAACCTCTGCTTCTTCAATGTCACCCGTTTTTAAAGTCTCCTAAATTACTAAATCGCCAAAACATTGCTTTAAACATTCAGATAATATTACTTAATCTAGCACTATCACTTTTTTCAGTCTCTTGTGCCTGACTGCTGATGTCTCCTGTCTTTCAGTGATGATGACTTCGACATGTCCAGATATTCTTCATCAGGATACTCCTCAGCCGAGGTGAGATGTCTGAGGGACCAGGTATATACACAAACATTATACTGTTTAACAGCACCATTAGATGAATCCACAGACAGCCCCACCTGATCATCCAGTGCCATTGTCATACCACTCACACCAGGTATATGTGTATATTTATGCCAAAAAACTATAATCTTCTTACAAAATTCCTGTTAATTTCTTATTCTTAGAGTTCATTGTTGCTTCTTGCCTGACCCATTTCCCCCTGTATCTCACTGTGCAATGTGTTGTTGCCCCTCTTTCTGGTTTTTGGTTCTTCGTGTTCTTGAACATCTATAATAAGGAGATACAAAATAAATTAATGTGTAATTAAACTAGCGAGGTCTTTCCTGGCGACTCTAGATACTGTCCCTGATACAGAATCTTTTCATGATTCTACAGCAGATCAATCAGGACCTGAACATCCAGCTCCTGAAGGACGGGTACCGGCTTGATGAGATCCCGGATGATGAGGACCTGGATCTGATCCCCCCCAAAGCAGTCAACCCCACCTGCATGTGCTGCCAGGCTGCTCCCTCCACAGCTTGTCAAATCCAGTAGCAACCCCTCAAAAGAAAATTCCCCGTCTGCAATCTGCTTTGAGGCCAATAACTGACCGTGCTGGCAGCAAAGAGAAAAAAACTATAGGCTGGCAATGGCACAAAGGGAAAACAAGGATTTATTTACGTTAAAACAAGTGATGAATATAAGTCAAGTCTTGAGAAGAGATGTACAGCATCTGTGCAGGTTCCTCCTATGGCAGGATCTCTGCATATTACTTTTCCCATTGTTGGTCCAGGGAACAACTCAACCGAAGACACATCATCTCCAAGAAAAACATCTTACATTCGCTTCTCGTTTGAATGACCTCTGTCACATGCCTGGGCATATTTTAGTTTATAAGGTACATAAAGGATTGTGTTACACTGAAGAACCAGAAACAAAAGGAAGTGAGAGAAGACATTCAACCCAGAGGCCTGAAATAGTGCGGAGGAGATTTAATAGTGGTGGTACCTCAACCGTGGAATCTCTTTTCCTGTGTCTCTGATGATCGATGGACAAGAAGAGACCAGCGGTTTTAAATTGGCTGTTGTTTAGTCTTTCTCATTTCTTTCTGCTTCGTCTTCCTGTGTACGTGTCAAACGTGAAAAAAGACTTGTGCGTGTCTTCATATTTCCAGAAGAGTAGTGCTAAACTATCAAGCTGCCAATAGAACATGAATCCATACATTAATATCACAATTCAATTTTTGTTTTTCATAAAGTTTATATTGCTCGTCTGTTTTATTTCGGTTAAACACTGAAAACAGTTTGCATGTTGCCTGTTGACACTACGTCCTAATGACCGGCCTATGCAAATGATTTATTGTTTTTATTTTTAATGCCAACCTGAACACAAAGTTAGTAAAATTAGGGAATTAGGGTTGTATTGTGGTAGCAGTACATACAGAGAAACAGATTTTGCCCACACCTTTTGTGGGGTCTCAAGATTTCACCACGTTTGTTTGTTTTTTCACAAATCAAGCAAACTATCAAATGCTTTTCTTTCTTAAGTGTTTGGTCATTCCTGTATTTGATTTGTATTGTTCATTTGTGCATAGTCACCTTAAAATACCATATTTGAGGGCAGGAACAGAATATGTAGCACTGAATACAGCTGTGTATTGTCATCGCTTGTGTCAATTGATGTTTTCCATCACCTTGTGAAATAAGTATTCCTTGCCCTTTGGAAGTACTGAAAAAATACTGTTTATTTTTTCATGTTACATTCTTCGAAAGACACATTTAGCACTCCACAGACATCAGCTTCTTTCTAGAAGATATTAAAAGACGCTTGCATGTGATTCTACTGTAAGAGTAACAACTGGTTGAAAACACACCGACATTGTTTTTACGAACTTAATCACGGAACATTGTGAGTATGACACTTTGAAAATATTTATTCTTTTAAAAGAACTCAAACAAAGACCTGCTCTTAACCACCTTATTAGAAAAATAGATGAATAAAACTAAAGTTCTAAGTATGTTTGCACCCAGCATGCTCATGCTAACATTCCGAATATTCTTTTGACAGATTTTAAGATTGGAATGTGATGTTTCTTCTGAAATAGTGTGTGCATCAACTATGACTCAATATTGATCATTTCTGTGGACAGTGTTTTAGCCAAGCTTTGCAGTAAGCTTTAATATGTTATGCTCTGGTTATTGGATCCACGCATTTACAATGTTTACATAGTTTTTTCTCTGGTGATAATACCATGTGCAGAAAATGAACTGAAAGCACTCGTAAGTGAAACAAAATCTAATTTCTATCGACCTGTGAGATAGTTCCTAATGTTTCTTATTACTAACATACCCAAAACATAACCAATATTTCTAAAGCATTTGATTCAGTAAGGATAAAACATTATTTCATTGCAAAAAAAGTGCCATGTATGTAGATAAATAAGTGATCTGCATTTAGTAGAACAACAAGCCTGAGCTGTACAGTAGGGTAATATATCACAAATGTAGCTTCTAGCTGAGATGTGTGCAGAACCTGTTGTTGTTTACACCCGACAGTAAAACACTGACTGTGTGATTGGCTCTGGTGCTGATTTTATTTATTTATTTTGATAAGCATTGTCGTAGTAGGTTCACACACCATCCTCACGGCCATCTTCAATTGAGTGCACTACTTCTGGTCAATGTTGTCTTACTTGGAGAGTCTAAAGTAATGCATTGTAAGAGAATCTATTTACATTTTTTAAAATTTATTTTTCAAGAATGGGAATTCATTCAAATGCAGACGGAGGCTTTTTTTTGTTAGTCAGTCCCTTATAATGATTGTGAACTGGTTCCATTTAAATTTAATCAGTGTTAAAAGTTCAGTGTATAGTGCAACATATGAAAAATAAATAAAATATTAGACGTGAACTTTGAAGTGCCATGTGTTTTTTTAGTTTTGTTTGAAATCGACATTTCCGTGTATACGTCATGTTACATATTCTAATGTCACCACCTGTCCACTTTGCACCAATCCGGTCACCCTGAAAGACATTGAGCAAAAACCTTCTGTATTAAAAGCTTCACCTTCTCTGCTGCTCTGCTGGTGATGTGTGATGTTGCAGCCAAGAGGGTATGGGATATAGTGAGATACCTTGCTGTGAAAAAGTATTAAAGGTCTGACACAATTTAACATGAAATACTCACAAATATAGTCAAACCAGAAGGGGTCAAATGTTTTTTGCACAGCAATGTAGTTTGAGGATAGCGAGGGGGTAGGTGAGTGGGGGTTGGGTATTTGTGATTAGCCTTGAGTTGATCCTTAGGGAGCAGATGGTGATCGGTGGCTTACCTACAGAAGACGCCTTGAGTCCCAGGAGCTAGTTTGTGTCCACAATGTAATTAAGGGAGAATTTGAGGGAGCTGTAGCTTGAAGAGCTCATGAGAGAAGACCGCAGAGGGAAAGGTGGGTTGGCATTTCCATGCCCGAAATAAGGTAGTAGAGCATAGTAGTCTTCATCGGCCATGTGGTTATACTGTTATGGCTGATCAGTGTTCTTTTGGATGTGCACAGTCTGGATTCTTGCTCTATCATAATCGTTCTGTGGAGATCGAGACTTCAGCAGGACCCGGATAGCGGGTGACATCATGTTCCAGAGAGGCGTGTGTGTGGCTGCTGTGGTCCTGCTGTCCTGTGTCCAGAGTCTACATGGCTCTGCTCCAGCTGTCCCCTCCTATGAGTTCACAGCCTACAGGATGCAACATTACAATTTGGCACAACAGAAGCATGGTGAGTTCAAAGAGCTACACTTCACCTCCAGCGGTGGAACATGTTTTAATCCTTTGATGCCCTGCTTTTTGGTTGAGCGTATTTTTAGTTTCTATTATTGAAAAATGTGACTGAACCTGTTTATGATATGGCCCTATGACAGTATGCTAGCATGTATATGATGAAGAGTAAGGGGCCAAGGATGGAGCCCTAGGGGACACCAAGGAGGATGCATTAACCAGGGCTATTGAGAACGTTTTATTTTGTTTTGGCATATTAAAGCATGAGAGAACTTACTAAACAGAATTAAGCAGCTTAATAAAACCAATAGAAGGCTAATATGGGTTAAATAGTTTTCAAAAAACAAGCGTTAACAAAATCTTAAGCATATCTAATTAAAATGGACTGTTTTCCATGAAATAAAACATTCCATTTGGAAAAAAGTTAATGACACTGTTTTTTTTTTTACTGTTTAAAATAATGCTTAACCATTTTACATTGCTTTAACCATTTTAACATTAATTTGTTATTTTATAGTAAATTTAGAGTGTCTAGAATATTAAATGAATAGATGCCCTAAGTTTGTAAAATATTTTATCTTTTTGAGGACATTAAGGGTCAAAAAAAATACTTTAATGTACTTAAGCTCTGAATCTATAGGAGCTGTGTTTACTTGACTAAATCAATTTTATGCGACTTTATCTTTTTACTCCTCTGGATTCAAGAGTGGATATTATTCTTAATGCTTGCTATTTTTTTTTAAATTATCTGACAGCTATAGTTACCAGTTAAAACTGAGATTAAGACTTTAAACTGACAGCACAGGATAATTGTAAATATGTTGAGGACAGCACATTAGACATGTTTGTGATCAACATGACCTTAATCGGCAATTTCAGCATTATCTGTTAAACATGAAATATGAGTATTCAGCAGACTAAACAGAATAACATAAATTTAACCCAACGCTATTTCTTTTGCTTTACCTAACTGTGTTTATTCCGTTCTACATGAACGATTCCAAGACAAACTTAAATGGGAAGTTTTGACTCAAGAACAGATCAAGAACAGATCTAACAAACTTTAATTTTAAGTTACTCCTGAGAAAGTGAGTTTCATTTTAAAAGCTAATACATTTATATTCAATAAATTGAGTATAAGCACATTTGTTGAGTTAAACAACTCACAGAGTTTAATATTTTAGTAAGTAAAGTTGCCTGCAAATGAAAGGTTGTTTGTTTCTATATGTCAGTCTAACACCAGTGTTTTCTTAGTTTTTTGATCAAATCACTTCTATTCAAATCTGCGGTTGTTAAATAAAAATGGTGAGTTAATAAGTTCACCATTTCTCTGTAGAATTTAGTCAACTAAAGGTTAAAACCAACATGGAGTGGGTATGATCAAGTATCCAATATCTTATGATCGGAGTAGGGAAAAATAAAGTTTCTTTACAATCCTTGAGTTGATATTTTGACTTTCATGTTACCCTTTTCTTCCTATGCCTGCTGAGGCTGCCGTGGAGTCATATTGTTGGCGGAGGCCCGATCAGTGGACGAGCCGGTGCTGACCCGCCGCTGTGTCGTCATGAAGTTGCCAGACTTCACTACAGAGAAATACCTTGAGGCTAAGAGACAAAATGCTGCTGCCATATTGATCTTGCTTCCCAAGAATATGTCCAGCGTTCCCGACGACACGGTTCAGGTGACGAGCCACCCGAGGAAGAAACATGGGATAAAACTACCTCAGACTATTAAGAATACAGTTTTTGAAAATAATACCTTACATCCTAGTGCTTCAGGACTTTAGGTGAATGTAATAGTAAATGATTTAAGCCTTGTGGCCTCAAACTATGGAGTAGTTAACTTAATTTTAGAAGAACTATGGTTTTTAATTGAAGTTGGGTTTTTACATTTTTACTATTGTTTTAGTGAAAGATATTTTTTATTGTGTGTTGCTTTTGCTTCGCATGCTATCTGTTATATTTGGTTTTAAATTAGCTTTTTTATTTTTTTTATTTTTACTTTTGGTTTTAGTGTTTTATTGTTTGTTGCCTCTGCTTGTCTTTTATTCCACAATTTTTCTTCTATGTCTGTTCAGCACTTTGACCAACTGTGATCGTTGTGAATGTGCTCTAAAATAGAAAATGAGCGTGTGTATGTGAACGCGTCTCTCTTCTCCTCTCAGACCTTCATGTTGGGTGAGCGGGACGCATTGCTGAAGGAGACCCTCATACCTGTGTATGTGGCACCTGAGGATGAACAGCTACTTTTCATGTATGAGGAGGTCAGGCAAGCCGCAGCTGCCCGGACCTCCTCTATATTTATTAGGGGTGAGATGAACGAAAAGTAATATGGAAACACATTCATAATTACTCCAAGGAAGTTGAAAAATATTGCATTTCTTTACTGAGTTGTGATAGTTTCCCTTGTTGGCAGTCCTTCGAAGTATGGTCACAGCAACCGCCTTCCAGATCCTCGTGAGCAACAACGCCCCTATCAAGGCCATCACTGACGGCACCTTAGTCACACTGGAGGTGAGGGCTTCCGTGGGAAACAGGGAGGAGAAATGTTTCATTGGCGCTCCTCAGATATCAGTTTGGCTTGAGTGATATTCATTAAATTACAGCTGATGTCATTTTTAGGGGGTGCTTCCTGGAGCAGGGGAAGATGCACCTACCATCGTCATCACTGCCCACTATGACTCCTTCGGTTTAGCTCCGGTGAGACGGGGATAAAATACTACATGAGTATTTGTCCATGGGGGTTTGTTAAGATGTCAGGCTTAGAAGTCTAAGGCAATGTTCTTACGTGTGTTTGTATTTTATGTGTTTTCCCAGTGGCTGTCATATGGAGCAGACTCTAATGGCAGCGGGGTCACCATCCTGCTGGAGTTGGCCCGGCTGTTCCAGAAGCTTTTCAGCAGCCCCCGCACCAGACCACCGTGAGTTATAGCTACTAAACATAGAGAGCTATGAAAAAAATGATCATATGTCGTTTTGGCGTGAATGCAAAGCACCCATTAATGCTAATCACAACGGGCCATGATTACATTTTGTTGTACTTGAAGAACTGAACATCCCAGATGTGGGTTGAGATTAAAACGTTTAGCCTTTAATAGATGAAATCCTAACAATTTTCACATTTCCGTTTGTCCTACCAGATTTAATCTAATGTTCTCCTTAACTGGGGGCGGGAAATATAATTTCCTTGGCACAAAGAGGTGGATTGAGGAAAATCTGGATCACGCAGGTGAGTTTTTTTGAAGCAATTGGACATTGTTGGAACTAACATATCTGAACATTAGGCGCCCAGCTTAATTCATGTTCTCCAAACTTTGTCTCTCCAGAGTCCAGCCTGCTCCATGACAATGTGGCATTTGTTCTGTGTTTGGATACACTGGCCAACAGTGATAAACTGCACATACATGTTTCTCGCCCTCCTAAACCCGACACCCCCATACACGCTTTCAGTCAACATGTGGAAGAGGTAACAAGCTTTACTTTTAGGTCCAAAATGTGGAGGATGCCTGTCTCAGTCTTCATGGTTCCTAATTTTTGGTAATTTCTTTAGGTGGTTTCCTCCAGGTTCCCCTGGGTAAAGGTGGGATTGATCCACAAGAAGATAAATCTTGTGGATTCCACCACATCCTGGGAACATGAACGCTTCAGTCTGCGTAGAATACCAAGTTTGACGTTGTCTCATCTGGAAGACCCCAAATCTGAGCTCCGAGGCTCCATCCTGGACACAAAGTAAACACTGAACCATGTTTATGACTCTACCAGATTAACTTATGTGCTTGTGGGCTTTGTTTGATATGAGATGATATAAAAAAATCTGATATTATATTTGTGTCTTTTCAAAGGTCACGTGTGGACTTCGGGAAGCTCAAACGTAACGGTGTCATCATAGCAGAAGCACTGACCCGTTACATGTACAACATTTCTGACAAGGTGATAAACGCATCAAAAGAGAAAACGCTTTTATCTGAGTACAGAAACTTTTCATCATTTTGATGTGTAATTCATCTTTTTTCTTTAAAATGTAGGGCTCACCGAGAGTTGTGCAGGTTTTCAGGGACAAGATGGTGAGTTTGCTCATTATATAAAGACAAATGATGACCCCTAGTGTTCAACTACAGTAACTGCACAGTGTTTTCATCTTGAAGCCTCAGTTGTTATATTGGATTCATTTGAAAATCTGGATACAACTTTTTATTTTTGCATATTGGAAAGAGTTCAGTGTTATCATTTCAGTTGAAGTCTATGTTATTAAATTATTTTATCTTACTAAATTACAATAAATTATGTCTGAGGTTGAAAATGCATAGACAGTTGATTTTCTTCTATTCTAGCTTTTATTATTATTATTTTTTAAGCTAGTTTTTAATTTTTAAATCTTTTGCAATGTTTTATAATCTGTATTTAACAATATAATAACTTTATTTTGCACTTTCTCGTAATGTTGTTTGTGTAAAGCACCTTGAATTGCCCTTTTGCTGAAATGTGCCTCATAAATAAAGTTGCCTTGCCTTACATTTTTCTCTCTGTGAATCCACATCAAAATTCTTATTGCAGGACTTTCAGGATGGTCGCATGTCTAGTCTGATGTCCATCTTGACGTCTGTCCCTCGGGCAACCCAACTGATGGACAAAGAGCCGAGTCACATCCTTCTAGTTAACTCACTGGAGCATGAGTTCAGACATTACCTGCGGCAGGTTCACGTACACAGCTTCCGACAGGACAAGAGGTATGCGCTGAAAGCACTTACTGCACTAGCTCTCATTTGTATTCAACATCATGGTTGATAAACTAAATTTCTTCATGCAGGGATCCTGATATCACGTTTTTTGATCAAATGAACCAACCATTAGTGATGTACAGGTAAATGTCTGTATTCATATGAATTTTGAGCACATGGAAATTTCAATTTCACCCTTAAATGCTGACACATTTTTTTCTTTCCAGAGTGAAGCCTGCAGCCTTCGATCTCTTCCTTGGTGGCTGCATCGCTGCTTATTTGGGCGTTGTTTACTTTGCCATTCCGGTTCGTGATGCTATATCATCCGATCCTATTTCACTGGAGTATTGCTTCCTTGGAAACAACATAGCACATCGTTTACTGTTTTATACTTTTCGAGAACTGGCACCAGTTTGCATATCAGTTTTGTTCTTTTACAGTATATGTCTGCTCTCTCTTACAGAATTTTGGTTATTTCTACATGAAGCTCAAAGCGGCAGTGAAATCCAAGCGCCAGTAAATAAAAGAGTCAAGGCAAGAGGGGCGCTGCACAAGTCGGGCTTCTGCTGAGTCTGAACACAACAGAGATCTTTTAAGACTGGTCACATGCACAACCAATAAAGTATGTTTTTGATTTAGAATCATTTTTCTTTCTTGAAGACTTTTGTACAACTCATAATTCAGAAATCCATTGTGATGTGAGCCTTTCATGAACAGATTGTAATTAGTTAAGAGGAGGAATGGGAAATAAACAAAATAAATAAAGGAGGCAATACTGGTGTGCCTGTTGCCAAAGTGGCTGGAGAAGGGAAGACAGACTAGGTACTGGATTCGATTTCAGACGCTCTAAATAATGTTACTAACACATCATTATGATTCCGCCTGTCATCTGCTCTGCATTAGATGTCACGGTTTAGACTTGGCTTAAGACACGCGGCTGTCAAACAAGGTCCTGCCACTACAGTGAGATGAACAGCCAGTTCCTGTCACAGATAACTCAGAACAGAGCCAGAGAGACACAATGGCACCCTACAGCGCTCAGTGAATTATTGATGCTCATGTGGCATCCTGACATTAAAGGGGGGGCTGGTGACCCTGGATCGTGATGGGACATTAGAAATCTCATCCGTGATCTGTGATGCTCCATTTCAGCTTATCTGATAACACCGTTTCTGTTATAGCTACAAGTCTGCTTAACATACCAGAATCAGCTGGTTAATTTGTGAGTGTCCCCATGAGATAAGTAGGTCATGGAAAGTGACCCCTGGTATGTGTGTCACTGCAGGGGGCCCGGGGCTCACGAGGATTAGTAGCCGAGTCCTCAGGTGGCAACACTGTGTTGTTACAGCTCAACAAGGGGATTTTAATCAGTCCCCTTCTTCCAACACAGCAGATTCATCACAATAACAACAAGCTAATGCAATGTTTTATCAAGTATCCTGACTAGAAGCCACTGGACGAACTTTATAGCCTCTGATGCATGTACAAGTTCCCATTTATGTAGCGATTTATTAAATAAAGAAGTAGTCAAATACATCAGTGAGAAAAGTGCCATGCAGAACCCCGAAACTATTTCAAGGAGAAAAACCCACTTATGTACGCACATTTTCAGAAAAGAGATGAATTAATAAAAGATACAGGAGTGTGAGAGGAAGGGAGGAGCTACAAGGTTGTCGGGGAGGATTGTGGTATAAATTGGAGGGACTGAGTGAGAGGAATCAGTGAGACAGTGAAGATGGCCCCCCAGCTCTACATCACGATGTACAAAGAGCAGTTTGCTCCTCCTGGCAGAGTGAAACGGGAGCAGCTTCGACCCACCTCGGCCCACCGCAAGAACAATCCCCAACCTAAACCGGTAAGATTCACAGCTGGACTGTAAAGGTTTCCAAAGCCAATTATTCTGAACTGTACATTAAATTAGGTCTTCTAATTAATGAATTTGTTTAAACTTTCCACGGATACAATCAATCAAGAGTCATCCTCAAAATAACTTGAATTAATCTCAAATTAGTTCAGATTGGACACTTTCCTCATATTTATTTATGTATATATATATATATATATCTCTCAACATATGTTTAGGTGTCTTTAATATTTAACAACTACAACCGTCCGTTCATAAATGTTGGAGCTGCAGGCTCGCTTGAATTTTTCCGTGGGGATAGATCAAGTTTTTTCTTCTATTCTACTCTAAATATTCAAACATCAAGGTGATGCATTTAAGCAAGAAAAGAAAAATTTGGATCCCTTATTATTTTTATTCTTATGTCATACTAAGGTGTCTTTCACTAATCGGCAGTAACTTGTTGACATTTTCCTGTGCTTGGATGAAGTTATTTTTATTATTCAGCACTTGCTCTATGACTATTAATATACACATCGGGTGAACCAAGCCAAGAGGAGAGCAATGTCACTCTACTAAAGTAAAACACACTGCTCAAAAAAATTATTCAAGAAAGATCAATGGAAATCAAAATTATTAAACCATTAAGAGCTGGATTCTAAATTACACCAAATATCAAAGTGAAAACTGACTGATCCAACTCCAGTGAAGTTCATCACAATTATATTGTGACCCGGAGTGTGTTTGAGGCCCACATGGCAAAGGGACCTCCTGAAAACGTCTGGGCATGCTCCTGATGAGATGAAGGATGGTGTCCTGGGGACCTCCTCCCAGGCCTGGATCAGGGCTCCTGGACAGTCTGTGGTCAGTTGTGGTGGCGTCTGATGCAGCGATACATAAAGTCTCAGAGGTTCTGAAGTGGATTCAGGTTTGAGGAACATGAGGACCAGTCAATGGCATCAATACCTTCCTCCTCCAGGAACTGCCTACACACTCTGACCACATGAGGGTGGGCATTGTGGAACCCAGGGTCCACTGGGGTCCTGCTGGATGATGATGCAGCAGCATTTCTCCACAGTGTCTCCAGATTCAGTCACGCCTGCTCTCATCTGTGTAGAGAACAGGGCACCTATGGAGAAACTGCAAATTCTGCTGTTCTCTTGTGAACACGGTGCTGGGCTGTGAGCATAGGTCCAAGTAGATGACGTCAGGCCCTCATACCACCCTCATGCAGTCTGTTTTTACAGTTTTGTCAGAAACATCACACCAGTAGTCCACTGGAGGTAACTTTGTAGGGATCCGTCAGTGCTCCTCCTGTTTCTCCTCACACTGAGGAGTAGATACCAGTCTGGCTGCTGGGTTGTTGTCCTTCCACGGACCTGCCCAGCTCTCCTCGTGTAACGGCCTGTCTCCTGGCATCTCCTCCATGATCTTGAGACTGTGATGGGAGACACATTATAACGTCTTGGAACTGGTTGCAGGGATAAACCATCCTGGAGGAGCTGGACTACCTGTGCAGCATCAGTGGGCTGCAGGTACAGCCTCATGTCACCAGTAGTGACAAAGACACCAGCAGAACACAAAACTAGTAAAGAGTCAGTCAGGAAAGATAAATAGAAATAAATGGATTGTGGCCACCATCTGCAGAACCATTCCCTTTTTGGGGGTTGTCATGCTTTTGCCTCTCCATTGCACCTGTTGTCACTTTAATTTGCACCAAAACAGGTGAAACTGATTAACAGTCACTTGTTCTTCCTAAATGGACAGACTGATAACCCTGGAGTGTAACTGGTTTGGTGTCATACTGCAATGATTAAGTGTTCCTCTTATTTTTTTGAGCAGTGTATAAAAAAGAAACTAATGACTGCATGAGGGAAGTGTCAACGTATGGAACATTGAAAAGAGAAAATAAAAAGATTAATAAAAAATTAAATAGAATTATTCCAACCCATTTCAATGGTTGAGATCAAAGTTGATTACTGTATAGAGAGGATGTAAAAATGTACTTTGCAAATGGTATTCTTTTTTTGTTTTGTTTATACTTACACAAATATCCCCCTTTTCTAGGATTTTCTATTTCCCAGGAGTCTCAAACACAGCTATCGCCCACTACCACAATCTATGGACCGAGGCTGTCCTCTCTTCCCCCCTGTCAAACATTTATCATTCCACAGTTCTGTTATGACTTGTCCTGACAACCATATAAACAGAGATGGAACAGACAAACCAAACCACAATGCACTGCTCCACCCTTCCTTGCTTCAGCCTCTGCCCTCTGCTGACAGACTGCAGAAACTACAGCTGGCTGAGTCTCCAACAGGCCCAGCGCTCAGACTACATACGGGCATGAAGAACCCAACAAGGTAGTAGATAGCATGGTTCAAAGATAACAATGAGCCCATTGATTTTAATTTGTTCTCTTTGCATTAGAATGGATAATCAGAGGAGCATTCATCCACTCTCCGCACAGAAACTCAGGTGAGACAATGGCCTCTGACCTATTCCTGTGGTTGTCAAACCCTAAATAACAAAAAAAATAAGCTGATCAACATTACTGAGTGAAAAACGAATTATTCCTTTTACTGCGGAATAAACTGAAACTAGATTTCGGTCTGACAGGCAAAATGCAGCGGCTCATCTTAAGACAAGACCCCAAACCAGTACCCCTGTAGCAGCTCACCACCGCTTCCTCCAAACCCAATACCAGAGGTCCGTATCCAAACAAGATCACAGTTGCCTATTTGACTCTATATAATAAAGTGTATCTATTATTTTGCTTAACAGATGCATTAAAGTTCCATAAATAATATCCACAGAGGTGTGATTTGAGTTCTGATGATCTCTCCACAGTGGATGCTGCAGCTGCTTCCATGTGGTCAAGCCCTACCAAGCTGGAGACTACATCATACATCCAGAGTTTGTGTCTGAGGGCCTTCAGTAGAACTTTGAGGACTTAAAAGAGGAATGGATTTGAAAGAAACTGGGCTAAAGGCTTCTCTCTCACTGGGGTGGAACGTGAGGAGGATCATAACTTTTGTTTATATTCCCTTCCTCTTTGTTCCAAAAAATAATTTTGTGGCCCATGTAATCTGTCCATGTGCCAGATGAGTGTCCAGTGAATAAACACTCGGTGCAGGAGAATTGAGAACTATTAGAGCTTCCAAAGTGAGGATTGGGGACCTGTAGTGGTCCTTGAGGTTCCACAGCAAAATGAGGGATCATTAACTCCTCTATTGTTTAATTCTCTACTAATTAACCCAGAGAGGGGATGTGTAAGAATGACTAATGTGGCTGTTGGCTTCACTCTCACCACTATTATCTCCCCATTTACAGCATGGACACTCTTGTAATTCAAAACTAAATTAGCAGTGAAGACATTCCCATAAGGGGTCCTGTGGTGATTAAACCAAATGAGGAACTGCCCTCATATGTATCTGTCCATGACATATGCATTATATCCTACTATTAAAGAGATAGCTGGTCTACAAGATTCTCTACCGCCTTTTCTTTTTTGCAGCAGCAGTGGGAAAAAAGGTACAAATGCTTCATTATTATTGCCTCTTGGTTTTCAGGTATTAATTGAGTATTTATTTTTCTAACATTTAATCTTAACTCTCTACGTTTTAACAGAAATTTCTGAACTCTCTACTTTTAAAATTTACAAAACAGGCTCGTTACTTTGGTAGAGAGAAGGGAATATGTAAGAAAGACAAAAAACAAACAAACCATGAAGTCTTTTCTCAACCGCCTTTGAACTTTGTTTTCTCTGTTTGTGTTCTGCATCATGGTCAGTCATGCTGGATTGCCTGTTAATGACTGCATTAATAATAATAATAATCCTTTAAATTAATATTACATTAATATGAATTATGTCCGGTTAGCTTTGTACAAATGAATTACACGTAATTGTACTTCTCCTCCATTAAAGAATATGTGTACTTTCAAAATATCTGCTTTGTGTGGTGCTAAAACACATTATGATGATTATTATATTGATAGCATCGACAAAATAAACAACCACAGCTCATAATATATTTTAGCTTACTTAACTAAATTTGATTATTATTCTAGTCTCTACATCTCAGAGGGAAATATTGTGCTTTGTACTTCACTACATTAGTCTGAAAGGTGTAGCTACTAGTTAGTTAGATTACAACTATTCAGTCCCTTGCTGTCTGGTAAAAATCATGTATCTCCAAATGTGTTGATGTTGTCTGTGATAATAAACTGAAGAACAATTTATTTTTCTTTTTGGGTGAGATTCCTCTTAAGATAAATTTAGAATTTTAAACCTGCTCTGTTTATCTGCTAAATTTCACAAAATAGCTGATTTTATAAAAAGTTGATACATTGTAATGTTAAATGGTTTTCAAAACTGTACAGGGTTAAGACGATCTTATAGAATGACCTACAGGAAACAGCACAGAGTAGAAGTTGAAGTGGTTGAAATGATAACAATCTTTGACATTTATAGCGGCTATATGTAAGCTTACACAAGAATTCAGCAGCATCATTAATCCACAAACATAACAGTAAAACACAAATAGTCAACACTGTTTGCATTGTGTATGTGTGTACTTTCATGCTGATGATAATCACATCTTATATAGTATGTCTTTATGTCTAGTCACCTTTAGAATATCTGCATGTTGGAGCTGCTGTAACGACTAAATATCCCCTATGGGGATGACTAAACTATCTATCTATCTATCTATCTATCTATCTATCTATCTATCTATCTATCTATCTATCTATCTATCTATCATACATTTACTGAACCATTTAATGTCCTCATCAAGAAAAAAGAAACAATGGAAAAATTCATTCTTTGCGGGAATTTATCAATTTAATATTTTAGACACATTTAATTACATATAAACTGCCAGATCATGTTTTTAAATAGTGAAAAAAATTCACACATAAAATTATTTCATGATGACAAATTTGCACAATTTTGGAAAAGAATACATTTGAATTAGATTAGCATTATTGAACTGATTGGAATTTGAGGGTTGTTTTCATAGTGTGTGGTATTACTACTCTTATTGAAACAAAGGATGTGAGTACTCTGTCCAGCCGAGTGGACTACATTTCCCATGCTGCGGTGGGCTCGGACAGAGCGGATACGCAATGACATGCTTTTCCCGTCTGTCTGTGGAAAACAAGCTGTCGAGGGGGCTCACACTGACGAGTATGTATAAACTTAAACATTCACCTCTATGTCTCTCTGGGGACTTTTTGTCTCCTACTTCTTTGATAATTTTAGCAGCGATCATGCAATTGGCGTGATTTTTGAAGAGGTTGTGCCTTTTGGGGGAGTTTTCTTTTTCTTTTTTTTTTTTTTTAAAACTTAGATCCTAAAATAAGTCAATAATTAACCATGCAAACAAGACCTATACTAAAACCACGTTTTAGACAAAAGTATCCCCCCAGGAACAGTCAAAACTGTAATTTTAGATCGTACCGTTTTCAGAGGAAAAAAAACATGGATGCATTACAAACAGTTAGGCTTTCATTCTGGCATCTTAGTCTCAAAACTGTGTTGTTTTTTTGTTGCATTTTTCTATATCATGCTGCCGTTAGCAGAGTTTGGCAAAATCATTCGCTCTCATTACCTTATAACGGGTTTAAAGTAGAACCAAGAAAAGCAAATGTTGTAATTGGATTTATATGTGGGTGTTTATATGGAGGTCAGAGTGTGCAATGTGTAAAAAGTTAATAATAATAATAATAATAATACATTTAATTTATAATGCACTTTACATTTGGATCAAATCTCAAAGTGCTAAAAAAAGTTTGAATAAATAAAATAAAATAAAAATAAAAGTTTTAGTTAAGTAGAAAAAGTAAAAAGTAAAAAGTTTAGTTAGTTTTTTAAGTTAATAAAATAAAAGTTTGTATGTATGCATATTTCTGAGAGGTTTCTAGATCAGAATTACGTAGTGGAACAGTGATAATTATTTCCAGCGTTGCTAGCTAACAACATCAAGTCAGTAAAAGTGTAAAATTATCTCAATAGATGTTATTTTATGGCTGTTTCAGGAAGGATATGTGGGTGTGAACAAAGTGCCGCACAGGGGTTGATGAACAGTAGGTAATAAAAGAGGACAAGGATAAACGCAGAGCAGGTTATTGAAGAAGACGTCTGTTCTTTACAGTAATCATCATCTGAGCGTGTTTGTGCAGAATGTAAGGGAATATAGTTCGCCAGTTAACTGTCACACAAAGTAAGGATTGTTTGAGTAAATGGCTCCTCTCACCCTCCTATCAGTGGAAAACGCTTCATCAGAATTCCACGCTAGCCACAGGCGCGCGCATGGCGCACGTGCGTTTCCTGTAGTGTGAGAATTTGTCAAGATTTCTGACCTCATCAGCACATCTGTTTATTTTTCTCCAGGTCAGATAGCGAAGTGCTGAAGTGGTAGATAAGAACACGCACCAAACAGGGAAATGCTCTGCTGTCATTATATTATTTTAAACTTTACAATAGTTTCAAAATAACTTTTATGAAGTAAATTAATTTGACCGATTTTACTAGTTGACCAAAGTAAAATTCATTGGTAACATTTGGAGAGCATGGACATACAGAGTGAGTTGCATGTGATCGTACCACCAAAGACTTAAATGTGTCTTCTTGTGGATTTTGCATGTTTCCTCCAGCTACCAATTTACTTTGCAAATAACTGGGAATTCATTAGTCCCTCATATCAAGCATACTTCTTTTTTGTCAGTGAAGTTGTGAAATAGGTTCTTCAATTTCAGTAAAATTGTCTTTAAAAGGTTCTTAAAGGTCTTAAGTTGAATTTGTTGAAACCCGTAGAAACCGGTCCGGACATCGTTGTATCAAATTGTAACAAGATTTCCGACAAATCTTTACACATTGAATTAATTTGAAGGACTCTGATTCTTAATGATCTCAGCTACATGTTTGTGGCAGTGTCATGTCTCCACCGCTCTCCATCACCATACTATCATTCCATATTGTCTTCCTCCACATATTTTTATCTCCTCCATCCTGATCATAATCCGGATCTGGGCCCAATCGTGCGCAGTGGTGAGCAATTGTGAGTTATCCCTGCTTTGGTCATTTTAATTATTTTATTTGATTGCCCTAGAATTAATTATCATGGTGATGAAAAATATTAAATAAAGCCATAATTACCATACCCAGATCTGCCTCACAATTAATCAACTCCTTTACCCAATTTCCATCCCTTGACACAATTTCTACAAAATCTGTTATCAGCTTTCTAAGATATCTGTAATATAAAAAAAGTAACAAACATAAAACAAACATGGGTGATCACATAACCTCCTCCAGCTTTCAACAATGGAGGTAAGGATTGGACTTAAAAGTACATTTTCAACTATTGTGCTGATCTGTTACTTGCTTCAACCACAAACCTAAACGTTCTCTCGAAATGACTTCATGCTTTTCATGTATTACAGTTAACTGAATAGCTTTGGATTTTACTTGATTGTATAAAAAAATAACGAAAATAACAGCTGCTAACAACCTTATTCTGCTTCTCTTAAGAAATGTATTATATTTGGGTTTTGAACTGATCAATAATAGTAATTCTCCAGGAAACTATGATGGACATTTATACAAATATGCATTTTTCTCTGGATAAAAAATATAGATGGTCACACTTAATATTTCGGCATTTATTCATTCACCAAAGAAAACAGGAAGACGTTTGACTAGAATGAGCCTAATACACACTAAATCTTCCTCTGACTCTCAGGGTCAATTTCCCTCCTGAGTCCAGCAGCCTGAGTGGATCTCCACAGGACCAACGGTGAGTTCTCTGTTAATTAATGATGGGGTTATGTTATCACTTCTGTTGTTGAGGGAAATCTATACTAAGGGTGGTTGAACACAGAATTAGTCAATTAGATTGCTAATTAATAGCAAACATTTTTTATTATCGACCCTTTCTGCCATGGTAAGCCATGAGGGTCAATTGCAGTTAGGACTTGTCAGCAAACTGGGAACATGGAGTAGATGGAACTCTCCGTGGTCGTCTGTCCTCTTTAATCTGATCTCTTCTTATTAGCTTAATACTTTACACAATAACTAACATGAAGCAGTTCATTATCTGTTCAACTCCTGCTGGGATTCTCAGTTGGAACTAAATGCAACTGAAATGAACATCTGTAGGTTTTTGTGTGATATGTCTCCAGTGTTGTCAGAATGTCTGATCTCTGGCTAGAAATAACCAGATTCCTTCCAGTTTTTTGCGTCTGGTATGATGGAGCACAATGTTTAGTATTCTTTCTTCTCCCTCCCAGAATTGGCAGACCTCTGAGGCCAAAATCCCCAGTTCTGTTCCTCCACTTTCTTACATACAAATGAGCTTTCCCTAAATCAAACCAGTTGGTTAGAAACGCCGCTGGTCACGTCCACTTTTTCCGTCTTCAGGCAATTTGAAGTAGATGTATTTTGTTAAAACACATCTTTAAAGTTTACATCCTGACAGCATAATGCCTCTAAGTGCTGTGAAAGCACTTAATACAGCAATGCAGATCTTGTAAAACAATGTTAGAAATTTTTGGCAGGCTTTCAACTGACGAGAAAACAAGATAGATAGAGAAACATACAACAACAACATCTCATCTGTAGATCCGGCTCCGTCTGTTTTCCCAGATGTCTTGTCAGTTCAACCGTTTTTCGGTCAATAATTCCGACTGACTAATAGAAATACTAATAAAAATGCGGGTTTTGTATTGGCCATTTTGATTTGAATATATTTACATCTGCTCTGAGATTGTTTTCTAAATAGTTGGGGTCCATAGAATAATATTGATTATAGATAAAAACTGCTCTTCTGTTGTAGATTCTGGTGACAGTAACTGGAGAATTTTAGAGCTGATTTTATAGCAAGGGCCCTGTCATAGAGAAAATGAGTGAACAAATGACAATTGTAGGAGCCACATATGTAAGTCTGATTGGATTTTGACTCTTATGTTTTAATTGTCTGCACTATCTTGCATTATTTCCACTTTTATTTCACATTGTATTTGTATTGGATTGCTTTTTGCTGAAGAAGGAACTAACTTCATTTTCTGTAGTCAATAATGGTCAGAATTTTAGTTGCTGTTTTTTTCACTTTGTTTCTCTAAATCAGATTTTTTTTTAACTCAAGCTTTGTCACAAGACACAAAGGGTATTAAGAAGTTCATTTTTCATCATAACTCAGTCTCAATCTAAAATATAGCCTTTGAATGACATAATACAGCGGGATAACAAACTCTGCATCCCAGTTTAACAGACAGTGGAGCTTCTGTATATTTGAAAGAAAGCCTTATACACCCTTTAATATTTCAATACCGCCAAAGTTGATCTACCTTCTCTCTCTCCTGATAGACAGGACAAGCAGACATTACAACAGAGCAAGAGTGAAGCAAACAAGCTTCCTCGGGCAAACCTTTCTATGATCGCTGGAACAGCAGCTCTCTGATTTGCCCACTTAGCAGCTATGTACCAAGTTGTACCAGGAGGAGCGGGAGGCACAATTACAGATGTTATCCCCAAGCAGAAACACAGTAAGGATACTCGACCCTTAGTTGGAGCTGGAGTAATCGGCCTGGCTCTGGTGATTGCAGCAGTGACTGCGTGGTGTTACTACATAGCCTCTCTACGCAAAGCCGAGCTGCTGAAGACTCAGTTGCTGGATCTGAATAAGGATGGCTACATTATCCGAAACCAGGGAGGGTCTATTGTTTTTAGAATGGACTTCAGGTTGGTGATTTTCAATAGTTGTTGTAATGTGACCATGATGTATAATGATAAATATTTATATATTATATATATTGAAAGAAAAAGTCAATACATTCATGTCATTTCTGTTGTTTGTTGCTGTTGGTGTTTGGAGAGAGATTGCTTGAAAATGTAATGATACTAAAATCTTGGCAGGTCAGGAACATTGGATTTGGATTCATGCTCCAAAGAAGGGGAGATGCTGAGCTGCGGATCCACTACGGATAGAAAACTGAACTTCTTCATTGAAACAGTGCGCCCTAAAGGCACGGTGCAATGCTACCGTGTGCGCTGGGAGGAACTGGTTCCTGAAATTCCTGTTGAACATGCCATGACATACAAGTTTGCACACTGGTATGGCGGTGCAGTGTCAGCAGTTCAGCACTGGCCCATCTCTATTTCTGGCCAACAGATTCCCAAACCCTTTGTGACTAGTGACATATACTCAAACCGCAATGAATTTGGTGGGATTTTGGAGAGCTACTGGCTATCATCCAATGCTACAGCCATCAAGATTAACAATTCTGTGCCCTTCCACCTGGGCTGGAATGACACCGAGAAAACCATGTCCTTCCAGGCACGATACAATGACAGTCCTTTTAAGCCAAACCCAGGAGAGCAACCATACGCTGAGCTTAGCTACAGAGTGTGCGTGGGCTCCGATGTAACATCCATACACAAATACATGGTCCGCAGATACTTCAACAAACCAAACAAAGTACCCGCCAAAGCCATGTTTCGCCATCCTATATGGTCAACTTGGGCGCTGCATAAGACTGACATCGATCAAGAGAAACTCTTAAAGTACGCTGCCAACATCCGAAAGCATAACTTTAACTGTAGCCACCTGGAACTAGATGATCGCTACAGCAGTCGCTATGGGGAATTTGAGTTTGACCCAAAAAAGTTCCCCAATGTTTCATCTATGTTCCAAAAGCTTAAATTAGATGGTTTTCTGGTGTCACTCTGGATTCACCCATTTGTTAACTACGACTCAGAAAACTTCCATACTTGTGTCCAGAGGGGGTTGTTTGTCCAGGAGCCGACAGGCCAGCTGCCGGCGTTGGTGCGTTGGTGGAATGGCGTTGGTGGCATTTTGGACTTCACAAATCCTGAAGCCCGTGATTGGTTTTCATCCCAGCTACGTTCACTGCGCTCCAGGTATGGGGTGTCATCTTTCAAATTTGATGCAGGGGAGACCAACTATTTACCATGGAAATTTAGTACCAGAACTCCCATTCGGGACCCAAGTTTTTTCACAAGACGCTACACGGAAATGGCTATTCCTTATAACGATAGAGCAGAGCTGCGCAGTGGCTACCAGTCACAAAACATATCTTGCTTCTTCAGACCTATTGACAGAGACTCTGTGTGGGGCTATGAGTTGGGACTCAAATCTCTTATCCCCACGGTGCTCACAATCAGCATTCTCGGCTATCAGTTCATTCTACCAGACATGATTGGAGGGAACGCCTATCTGAACCGCACAGATGGAAATCGTGTGCTACCAGATCGGGAACTGTATATTCGCTGGCTGGAGCTATCAGCCTTCATGCCCTCCATGCAGTTTTCCATTCCTCCGTGGGAATATGACAACGAGGTGGTCGAAATAGCTCGGAAATACACTGCCCTCCATGAAAGTCTTGTGGCGCCACGGGTCCTTGAGCTGGCCGGTGAGGTGCTGGACACTGGGGATCCAATCATACGGCCCCTGTGGTGGATTGCCACAGGTGATGAGACGGCCTATAAAATTGACTCTCAGTTCCTGATTGGGGATGACCTCATGGTAGCCCCAGTTTTGGAGCCTGGAAAGCAGGAGCGTGACATCTACCTCCCCGCTGGTCGTTGGAGAAGCTATAAAGGGGAGAGATTTGATATCAAGGAGCCACTGCACCTCACAGACTATCCTGTGGACTTGGATGAAATTGCTTACTTTGTCTGGGTGTAGCAAGAAGGGAAGGTAAAATTTGACAAGATAAGCAATCCCTGCCATTTGCTTATAAGACAAGCTTCACAAATCTCCCTGCCCCTTCTGTTAAGCTTGAAAGATGGGATATTGCCGAAAAAAGGTTGTTTTTGCAACAAACTATGAAAACTTTCTGATATTTTATAAAATTCAAAAATGATTATTATATTTTTTTTAAACAAAATCCTTTCCATAAGTGATTTAATGGGATTATAGCAAATAATGTATTTTCAAGAGAAGACTGTTGTTTCTTTTCTGACTGGCAGCAACTGTAGCCATAAATGACAATAATGTGTTCATGATTGGAGTTAAAACATGATAAACATGTAGCACAAGAAAAGAAAAACATGCTAAACATCATAATTGCAACAAGATCAGCTGATAGTTAAATGAACAAAATATTAGCCGCCATTAGCTACTTTTCATATGAGAACAAGTCAGGCTGTTAAGTCAGATTTCCTCAAAGAATCGGCATTTCGGACATTTGTCAAAAAAAAAAGGGAATGTGTAATAACTGTGAAATAAGGCATAATTGCCAATCCATGTCATAAAGTACACTGTTTGTATAGTTACAGAATTTCCGCAGTGTCGTCTTGTCTTGAATCAAAATGCAGTGCACTTACCAGAAATGACGTCCAGGAAATTTGAACACTAATGTCACATTTCTTCACAAACATCTTCCAGCTTCTTCTATTGACAGAATGAACATTATAAAGCACCTAAAATGGAAACTAGTTTTATATATGTTACTCTAGTGCCCTTTATCACTCCTCGGCTGCCATTTTCACAGGCTTGAAGAGTCACGTAAGCTCTCCTGCTACGTAAGTAAGGGTGAGAAGTGTCAAGTGTTTGATCAACTTTTTTTTGCAATTTTGAGGAAGCGATCCATGGACATATGGTACGCATTCTTAGTGTGCATGCAATTGGACACTAAAATGCGCAAGATTTGGTGTGGAAGTATGCAATTTGAGGTATAGCAAATGTGTAAGGGTATAAAATAATACGGGATTTAATTTTTGTCTTAAAAAGACAAGATAAAACCTTTATATTGATAAGGAATATCCCTGTTTGATGAATGCTTTTCAGGAAGTCGGGGTTGGTGCTTCACTTAACCGGATAAAGGCTTGATGTTATTGTGTGTATTTGTAACAGTGTCAGAAGCTATTAGACCAGAATACGATGGCTTTTACTGGTCACTAAATAATTTATGCTCCTTCTCAGGTAACAGCTTGTAATAGCTACAGTGTTTTCTGAAGTGCCTGGTAATAGACTTTTTATTGTGTCTTGCCGACCTCCGAATGCAGCTAAACAGCTGATATTATGACATGATACATTAAGTTGTACAATCAGGATTTTGTTTTGGAGGATTTTCTGAAACCTGTATTCTTGGCATACAGTGTGGAAATCTGTATGATTTTAACAGCAATTTATTATCAAATTAAGTGCTGCAGTGTATTTGGTCTTTTGTTTAGTTGATGAAAACATTTTGTAACTGCAGTGATATCTCAAAGTGCCATATTTGAATAATTGATGCCATGCAAATTTCTTAATTTGCATTTATGCTACACATTATTGTAGAGAGGTGGTTGTTATTTTTTTTTGCCTATTTCGTAATTTGATTCTCAAAGGTACACCATGAAACATTTTGATGTTTGGAGATGAAACAAATCCCTCTCAAATATTACTTACAGTGTGGTATTCTCTTTATCTTTGGAGACTTTGTTTTGTGCCTATTTAATGTAATTTTCTTGTTTTCCTATTATGATCAGGAAATTTCTGGCCATCTGTGAATTTGGGGGTAGGTAGATGGATACTGAATTGCCAGGAATCAACAAATCCTACATAGTTCATCTTTACATTAAGTCTCTATGGCCTCCTTATGGTGTTGTCAACCATTTTTCAGCTGCGGCACCCTTTCGAAGTATCCATAATCTTGAGGAAACCTAGTCTAAATCTAGCAAAGATGGAAAAAGGTTGCAAAATCACATTGTTAATTCTTGATATTTTTCCTTCAATTGTATTCAAAATCCGTCCAAAGCCATACATTGACATTTTTCGAGGGTACGATTTTCCCCGCACTCTGCTAATTGCTCAATCGCCAGAACTTGATAGTCTGTCGCTTACACTTTTGCACACTTCATCTTTTGTGCTTGGTTGGTTGAAAGCATATTCCTTAAGTGACTCTGCTGTCTTTATTTTATTTTGTTACAGCAAATTATTCAAGTTTGATGTCCACATATGGCAATGTCGTTTTTTTTTTTTTAATGCTTTTACCTTTGTTTCCTTTTGTCCCTTTGCTGAGTATTTACTTTAAACACACTGCTTATTTGTTTGTACCTTTTGACATGGTTTCATCCCTATTTATAGCAGTTCTCACTTAGCTTTTCGGCCAAGCCAGTCTGAGGCTATTTCTGTCCCAGGTTGCTTTGCTTTAACAACAACACTAAGAGGCTGAATCTAGGACTAAATGTTTCTCTGCTTTGGGGACACTTGACCGGGCGTGTGCTGTTTGCCTCCACTAACTGTAACACAACATTGTCATTATTTGCATGTCAATGAAGGACAGCCCATATTTTAGCAGGAGTGCACATTTGATGTAATTTTTTGGTGAATTTATTAAAAGGAATATAATTTGATGTTGTACAAGAGCATTTTGTCGTCCTTAATTTTCACAGAATTAACAAAAGTTATCTTTAATAAGCATCACATATACAGTTAGTTTCCCCACAATATTTACCAGTAACATAGCAACAGTAACAGTAACATAATCCTGCATTTTGGATTCACTGTTTGAATCAAACAGCCTGACTTAAGTCTGATGAATAGAGGTGGTCTCGGTCCTCATCAAACTGTACCAACATGGTTCAATGGGTTTTTGGATGGTGTTAGGTTTGGAATCAATTTCAGTTACACTAGATAGACTAAGATAAACCAATGGTAGTTAAACATTGACCATGGTAGCCCACAGGGAGAAGAAGAGACATGGTATGTGATAGTGATATGGTCCAAAGAAGAGACAGAGCGAGGATACAGGGTTCACAAGCCAATCAATCATCATATAAAGGGACACACAACCCACATATCTGATAACAACAGGACTTAAACATGTCATGAAAAGTTTCCTTTTGCTCTAAAAAGATTGTACATGACACTAAACCTCAGCTGATCAAACGTGTGTTCTGGTGTTAATTTGCACTTCAATCAACAATATGTGGTATACTGCACATACTGTTTATTGCAGAGTGAGAAAGTCACAAAAGAAAAAGTACAATGCATCCACTGAATAACTGAATCAAAACAATTTTGCAATGCACAAAAGTGCTAAAACAACTATCAACATCAAACGCAAAACCGGTGACAGGCAGAATAAGATGAGTCAGGTGAGGATTTGTGTACTGAGTTCCACCTACTTTGCTTATGGGCCTCCTCTGGTTTGTGAAACCACTAAGAATGCTATAAGAGTGATCATACTTTTACTCAACCCCCTCACAAATAGAAGAGACGGAAGGACATCGTAATGACATGAGGTCAGTATAATGACCATACAATCAGAGAAACAATTATAAACCATGACCTCTTATGAGTCTGAAACACATGGAATAAAATAAGCCTGAGAACTCCTATTGACAGAGACACCTTTGAAGAACTTTTCCAGCTTTTTACACCTGGCTCATAATGGAGCAATAAGGAAAGGGTGGTGAAACAATTGTGCGGGTTATTTGGGTGCTGTGTTCAAATCAATAAATAATCTGCTGGTTTATGATCTGAGGCTAAAGAACAAGTGGTGTAGAATTGTATGCGTAGACACTAAGAATGAAAACAGATAGACGGTAGGAGATGATAGCAACAATATTTATTACAATGACAACATTAAGTATGATTATCATTTCTGAGCTACGTTATTCCATTTCACTGCAGTGAGATATGCGGTCGAACTACTTCGCTTTATTTGCCAATGCCTCATCTTTCTTCAAAATTGATCTCGATGCACAGCTTGTGTGGGGAGGACATACATTCATTGATTAGCTGTCTGTGTGCTGCACTGATCAATATTATTTTTCAGTCTCCTCCCTGCAATCACAGTGTTTGGTTCTGCCCATCTTTTTTCAGTACTGAATTCATTTATGCAGGAACTTTAAGGAAAATTGTTGGTTTCTGTTGAGAGGTCTATACCATATAACACGCACACACACACACACACACACACACACACACACACACACACACATTCAAACAGGGAAAAAAAAGAATTCTTAAACAATGCTCTTCATGTATTTTATAATACATATTTTATTATATATATCAGCATGAAACTATAATACAGGACCTTTAAAATATATACAAAAAACCTTCAAAATAAACACCTTCTCCACCTCAACAGGTTATTTGTGAGAGGGGTGCATTTCACTAGATATTGTCTAAACAATGACAAATAACATCTGTTGTTGTTTTCTGCCCGGTGGTAATGCAGACGTCCAGAAGGGTGCAGTGTAGCTTCATTGATAAATCCTCCTCTGACATGTCAGTTGTCCATAGTCCAGATGTTACTGTATGCACTCACACACCAAACAGGACAAGAAGTTGGCAGAACGCTTACCCACTTTCTCCCCCACCTGTGTGCCCACCTGTGTGTCCATCTGCAGAGAAGAGATTCCAGTTGTTCTGGTTTGGAGCCAATGTGTCTGAAGTACCTTTCAGTATCCTCCTTCTACGGACCTGTCTGGTGTCTGAGCTCCCCAATAAGTCAAATATATTTTACACACAGTCAGAGAAGTTGTGCCCTGAAGAATTATCATCATTTCAATGCAGATTCACACAAAAGTAC
>VRLP01000662.1:0-195844 GCA_009660295.1 Lophius piscatorius | reverse complement strand
TCAACCTGTCTAACACAGTATAACCAGTCCACTCAACCTGTCTAACACAGTAAAACCAGTGCAAGCTAGATCGGTGTTAAAGAAAGGCTCTTTGGTGGAAGTAAGAGACTGCATCATCAATTATAGTTTAAACACAGAAGGCAATTTGCGGGGAACCTATCATCTAAAATGGTTCACCATCATTCTTTCAAAGGCGTTTACATTGGGATATATTCAGTAGTACTTATACTAGGGCTTATTTATGGTAAATGCATATTTGTACAGCAGCAGTAGTTGAAGGGGTAGCGATCATAGTAATAACAGTATCTGTTGTATTGTTGTGCAAGCTTATATATATATTGCGACATAGCTGTGTATGCAAAAATGTTCATATATCTATTTAAAAACTATTCGTACAACTTTAAAGAAAACTTCTTTGGCACTGGATAAAAGTTTTTTTCTGAGAACCTTTTGTGCTTTTATTGAAAGTGAAGGTGGGTCGACAGGAACTCGACTACCGGGGAATGATGGTGGAAAGAAAAGCCAATCGTCATTTCACCCACAACCAAGAAGCACTCAGCACTTAGCGCTCATAATCAGTTGCCATGGTTTTATTCTGTTGTGTGATTATTTTTAAAAGCCCTGTGAAAAGCAGATTCATTTCGCCGCTGCTTTTGGAAAGACACAAAGGACACTTAACTCTCACTAGACAGAGTTACACATTTTATGTGAACCACTTATATGTTTGTTGTGCTGCGGTCTTGTCCGAGGAGTATTTGTGTTAGCACAGCCAGAGAATGTTACGCTTTGCATAGTGAAATAGATTTGGCGTTATAATTGACATGTTTAAGGCGATTATTGACATTTGTTGGGAGAAATGAGTGAACCAGCAGGGATTGGCTGATTTCCTCGTGATGATACCGAAGGTATTAAAGCCAAAGTCACTATGTTGGGCTCATTCCTGGAATCCTCTGCTTTGTCAAATATGGACACCCTCTTTACTTTTAAGAGTAGGCTTAAAACCTTCTTTGATCAAGGCCGGCTTAGGCTAGCTCTTGACTGACCTGGAATAGGTTTAGATGATTTCCCATAATGCTTTTCCCTTCTCCTCCTTCTCCTTCTGTATACATTCATGTCTCATTAATGCAAGTTACTAAGTAGGTTATTCATGATTTTTCATCTAACAAGGTCCAATGGATCATGGCTGGATTTGCTGCTGTGGACCTTGTTATTTGACACGGCCAATACTATTATTATTCCCACCCGCCGCCGCAGATCGGTTGTGTCCACTTAATAATGCAAAAACTCTTTCCTTGCATCAATGTAAAGTTCTATACACACGTAAAGGAAGGACTGGGTTGATTTTGGGAAATGTCAGTTGCATATTTCGGCCAATAGGGCAAACTTTGTCTCCAAAAACCTTCAGCCCATCATTTTCAAAAATTCAGTCCAAATTCAGAACATATGAATCGAATCGAGGAAATCCATCTTGTATTGATCATATTTTACTCTGATAGTTCATATTTGATTCCCTAGGGGGAGATTTATATGTTATACACACTTTTTTGGCCATAACGTCCAAACCGTTCATCCGATTAGTCAAAATGTGGCGACTAACACTGCCTTTCTGGCACAGTTTTAAGTATAATTTGAGGAGTTCAATCAGTGGGATTGCTTGTACAACACTTTTCAGTTATATACCATTACTGTTGCGGATGAAAGCGAAAGACCAGTTTTCATGCCTATGGTTTTCCGGTTTGCCAAACGCTGTTGGCGTCTTCCTTATAAGTTGACTAGAGGCCAGCAGTGACCAGGCATGCCTAAATGAGCTGACCTGACAGGCTAAAACAAGGGGAGGTCCATAAGCAGTGACCAGGCAAGCACCTCGCCACTTTTGCCAAGAACTGGCTCATGGGGGAACTTTTGGGTGTCTGGAAAAATAAAAATTTCGATCTACACTTTCTGCTCTTTCTGGAAAGATTGTTGTGGCAGCTTTTGTTAATTAATTAAATTAATTAAAATTGACAAGACTTAAAATATTAAAGGCAAATTGTTTTATTTGGCCTGGGTTGCACCACGAACCTATGTAATTCAGAAAACAACAGTTTTTTAATTTATCCGGCAGTGTTCTATTACACCGCTGTGAGACACTACTCCTAATTTTGATTCCAAATGAGTTCCACTCTGTAGTGCCGCATTATTCAGGAACACGATGTTTTTCCAGGGTTGCTTAAACATCCATCTGAATACCGTCAATTGACACCAATCTAAACAAAGGCATTGCATTCCTACAGCAAAAAATAAAGAAGGGAAAAAGAAGCAGCATCAAAATAGACTGAAATGCGCGTTGATTTGAATAATGCACTGGCTTGCCGGTAAATGTTGGGTTATTTAAATGTATTACTTGTACCAAAATGATTTGGTACCATCGTACATTCTCGGACTCGCTGTACATAAAATGTGGAACACATTGGCTGGCTATTGAATAATTGTATGTCATTAGATGGAAATGGAAGCAAAAGCAAACTAAACGCAGCCGCAGTTTAACGGAATCTTGAGTAAAAATGTTCTCGTCCACTTTCACATTAGTTCTCTTATTTTTGCAGTTGTGTCTCAAGCTCATTGTTGGTTTCAGTTTATTTTGTTGAGAAACAGACACAGGGTTGGCATACATTATCAAACTTATCTCAACCTATTCAGGGTATCCCTCCTCTTCTATTCCACCACATGTTAGAATCGGGTTCTGGATGGATGTAAAGCGGCTCAGTGCATTCATCAGCAGCTCCCTAGCAAACATACTGTATATCTTTGCTCCCTAGCGGCGTCCCAAAATGTAGAATTTGTCTTGCATAACCTTTATAACAGGGACACGGGTCCTTCATTTTGTTTACAGAGAGAGAAAAGGGATAGTATTACGGAGGGGGACAAAATGACTTTTCACTTCAATTAATCCCAAATCAAATAACCTGACGGAGCTGAACAAACAGTAATTTGTGGCATTCAGTAAGGGGGGATTGCTTGAACAATGCAGGGGATTGGGGGCTTTTTAGGTAGAATGATATGAAGAGCAAAAACACAATTAACCTTCTTGTGACTTTGGGGTTGTGCAAGAAAATATATTTAAGGAGAGGTTAAACTCCTATTTTTTGTATTGATTGGAGCATTGTTCACAAATGCAGGAACCTGATTGCGGTGCTTTTGTATTCGAACAACTGAACTTATAAACCCACAGAATCTGGGTGTTTGAATAATTGTGTTTCTGAGCTGGTGCCTGATGAATCTTTAGAAAGCATTCGTGGTATTGTAAATTTGTATCTCTTGGTTGGATTTGATCAGAGAAATTAATTGGATTTCCTGTAGTGAATAATTTGTCTGTCTGCTGTAGCTTCATGCACAGATATGTGCCTTAATGCGTACAATACAGACGGCCAGTCGAGCGGAGATATCTTTCATTAGCAGGCAAAGAGATCTAACGGCAGGAATGTCTGTAAAACACAGCTAATTAAAAATGAAAGCAGTGCATTACATATTCATTTAAGGAGAAGACACAATTACAGTTATGGCCACTTGAGACATAAAATGTCATTGACATGATATATATAAGAAACTCACCGTTTCTTATATATATATATATATATATATATAAGAAACGGTGAGTCTTCCATCTTATTTCCAGGGTTCAGGGCTGTTTTTGAAATATGATATTTAATATGAATAATACTGCATTTCATGAGAGAACACCGTTGTCATCCACGATGGCCAATTACGATTTTTTTCAAATCAACAGCAGTTTATATTTGTAAACTCACCAAAATTTCCCTTTTTGAAATAAAACCTTAGATTGAGAAATGTCTAAACATCGTGGAAACGCTAGAAATTGCCCCACCAACGGAAACCATTGTGAAAATTTTATGCGCAAGAATAATGTATGTTTGAAAGTGGTAAAAGACCACAGAGAACAGGAAATTGAAGCTTTCAATAGTGGATGAGTGGTTTTGATTATTATATATAATAAATGAGTTATCTCATTTATTATATGCCCTCATCCCCAGGGCACCAAAAACCAATGTATTGTTTCAACCCCTTGAAACACAAGGTATGCTAGTTCTCATGCTTCAGGTTAAACTCAAGTCGTTTTTCATGCAGGGAGGCTCTGGACGTAGCTCACACCGCCTCATTGGCACTTTGAGAAACTGTATGTAAGATGCTGATGGCGTGAAAAAGTGACATTGTTTAACAATGTAGGATGAGAATACATTTTCCCTGTCTTCCTTGAGACTTTCGACAAATTAGCCAACTACTCCTTTGGCGTTATGTGCTTTACTTTTTTTTGTTCTCATTTCACTGAGTTTTTAGAAGCATGATGAAAAATAAACAAATAATAAAGTTTAGAATGTGAGAAGGATATAACCATGGTCGACTCTTTCATTCCTCTCTCTCTGGCTATTGAATGTTTGCGGAACAGCTGGCTGGAACGACTATGATTACACTCAACATTGTGCTGCCTGTTGCAGTGGAAGCTCAATTTAGCTGTGTGCACAGTTTAGGAAAACTAAACTCGCCCAAAAAGGCAAGGTTATTATGGAATCATCGCCGTTGCTACATTTGTGTCCGCCACAGATTTGCCCTGTTAATGCAATTACTCAAAAGCTATGACATGGATAATTTTCTGCATATGATACATCAAGGAGATTTAACTTTTATATGTCATATTTACTCTTACTTACTAACAATAGTTCCTATTAAATGAATATGAATCAGGATCTACCTTGTATTTATTTACTCTAATAGATAATATTTCATGCAGTAGGGGGAGTTATTTCTTCGATGAAATACGGCTTTTTGGACATAACTTTAAAAAAATTCTTAATTAACATTTAATATAAGTGACCTGGTGACTCTAAATTGCCCGTAGGAGGGAATATGAGCGTGACCGGTTGTCTTCCTCTACTTGTCGGTCATGTGATGACCCGGTCGACTCGTCCGGTGTGTGCCCTGCCTCTCGTCCAATGTCAGTTCGGATAGGCTCCACCCCCCACAACCCTGAAAAGTGTAAGCAGTTACAGACGGAGACTTAATGAATAATTGGAGGCATTCAGTCAGGGCGGTTGCTTGTACAATGCAGGGGATTGGGGGCTTTTTTAGGTAGGACGATATGAACGGGGATGTTTCTGGAGCCGGTTTGTGTGTGTTTGCTTTAGTGAGACAAAAGCAGCTGGGTAGAAGGCAGTGGTGAAGAACCCAACAACAGCATGCATCTTTAAGTGGGTTAAGTTTTATGAGATGATACGGGAGTCCATTTATCATAGACCCATCCATGTGTAGACCTCAGCAGAATAAGTTTGGACACGTCGGAAGAAATAAGCGGTCGGAAAATGAATTAACTTACTTTTTCCCTTCTATATTGGGGCGCTGGAGTTTTATTCTCTGACGCCGCTGAATTCCTTCCTCGTACTGATTCAGCAGCCATAAACGTGTCCATTGGAATTACTGTGGAGGTTGCTGAAGGACTGTAACGCCGAACCATTGTGTACAGTAGTGCATGCACTATAAACCAAATAATGTACACAAAGAACCCTCAGGGCTCAAAGAGTCATTTAAGCAAACTTCCGTAATTGAGTTTTTCAGAGCTGTCATCTCTCCAAGTTCTCCACGGTTGCTGAGCCACCCAGCCTGGTATTTACAACAGGGTTCATAATCCATCCATCCATTTTCCTCCGCTTATCCAGGGTCGGGGCATATCCGCAACAGACCGAACAGGGTAATCAGAATGTCCTTATCCCCAGCATCACGCCTGAAAATCATCCAAAGGGAGGCGCCCTATCGAACGGCCAAACCACCTCAAGAAAAATAGATAGAATCTTTATTAATCCAAACATTGGGGATCGTGTAATGGTCCACAACCACATCATTTGCAAACACAAGAGACGGAATTCTATGTTCTCAAATACCAAGAGGAGAATCGCAGACAAGTAACAACCTTGCCAGAATTAAAACCTGACTGACTTTCTGCTGATGATACGGACGCAGCTCTTTCTTTGGCCCGATGGCTCATAGCAGTGGCGCCTGACCCACCGGTCGGGTTCTCCTTTCCCGCATGGAGGTCTAATTCCGCTATTATTGGAGCACAACCATTAAAATGTGGGACCACATCATCAGGTCCAGTTCCAGAAGGCGACGTCGGTCCTGGGGTCTATGAAACATTATTAATCTGACCCATTCCCTTACATCATTTGCTTTAGGACACTCTACCAGGGGCTGACGCCCTGGGTACCAGAGATCTAAGTATCACAAAGGGATGTGACGTGAGTAGTGGGTCTGGGTAGACACGTGTTTTACATGTTCTGATTGAACGGCTATCCTTTTGGGTGATGTTTACAAAAACTTTAACTCAAAGCGGTTAACCTTAACTTTCCCCTTTGCAGTCTTAATGGCTTTTGCATTTATGTACTGCAAATAAACACATGCATCATATATATTTGGTTGAATTTAATATGTCAGTTCTAGAGTAAAAATGGCCATCAGAGGTCATCTGTCCATCCATCCGTCCTTCCGTCCTTCTGTCCTTCTGTCCTTCTGTCCATCCGTCCATCCCTCCATCCGTCCTTCCGTCAATGGTGGATAGTAACTCAGTAAAGTAGAGATATGTGGTTTTCAGCGATGCTTTAAAACAGCTATGAAGATTGTATAGTTTCAATTACTCTAGAGCTAAAAGTAATTAGATTACTCCAACCTTTTGCCTTTTTCAGAGTTAACATAGATTGATTTATTAATACAGCGGAAAAAAAACAAAAAAAAAACATCTTATATATAACGAAACAACCTCAGATTTATACTTAAGTACAGTACTTGATTAAAAGTAAAACCTTTAAGATTTGCAACAGGAATAGGAATCACTAAACATCATAAATGTTATATAGTAAAACACTGATCAGGACGATTCTACTGTAGAATGAGTCCATTTATTTTTGATACCTTATGTACATTTTGCTGATCATACTTTCAGACTTTTACTTATGAAGGGTTTTAAACAGTTTTACTAGCGTGGTGTGTGGTATTAGTACTTTTACATAAGGGAGGGGTCTGAAAATGTCACACACCGCTTCCATCCATCTATCCATTGAGGTGGCAGCAAAGCAATGTATGTATTGTGTGTTGGGCCCAAATGCAATATTATAGTCACGGTGTGTGTGTGTGTATAAGTGTGTATATGTGTGTATGGTTTCTGTACGTGCTCACCTTTCTGAGGGTTTGCACGTGCGTCCGTGTATCTGCTTCCTCGAAAAAGAAAGACCAGCTGCTACATCAATCGCTGTGGGCAGACAATTCTTCACATCAGCAATTCTTATGTATGGAAAATGGAAATGAAAAACGCCCCTGGAACAACATTAGTTTCACAACACATGTGGGTGAGTATCTTTTTATACTGTATATAAATTATTCCAATGAATTTCTTATTGTTTAGAGCTTGTTCACCTGAGTGAGTTTATAGATGTGAGCTATCGCTGAAGACCTGCAGCCCTGCCTTCATGTTTGACTCAACCCTCAAGTTGTGTTCATGTCAGACTGACCCATTTACATTTCTTTTAATAAAATGATGGAATAGACTGTTTAGTCAACCTGAAATGTTATGGCCTTGAGCTGTTTTCTGTGAAAAGCATATAAAAAAGTATCTTCAATGAAAACACATCTTACACCCGCAAACCATTTAAGACATGTTCATGATGTTCAGGTCAATTTGACCCGAAAGAAAGAAATGCTTAAAAAGTGCTAGAGATGTATTCACACACACACACACACACGCACACACACCCCATTACACACAGACACACAGACACACACACACACACACACACACACACACAAGACGCAGGCAGGGATTTTGTAGCGTGATATTTTTGAACATTGAAGATTATTTCACAGTTTTTTTTTCACAGTTTGCCTCTCGCAGGTGCATTCTGGGTTGGGACAAAAATCTATGAATAGCAATAGATCACAAAGTGTCGGTCACATTCAGAAAAAAGAGTCTGTTTCCAAAGAGGTGCAAAGCTGCAATCAAAGGTGACAGAGACAGAAAGTGAGGTGGAAGATGGGGATAATGTGGAAACCTATTCTAAGAAAATAAGTGTGGGGTGGGGTGGTGGTGGCTGATGACTCTGCTGAGACTGAGGAAACAATGACGCTGGTAAATCTCCAAAGGCTGAGTGGAAATGGGGGACATGATTGAACGAAAGGCAGGTAGGGAATTATATTTAAGTACTGCAGCGAGACGATTGGTTGCCAATGCCGGGTGTCCATCGGATATTTGATAGGTGTACCGAGCTGATGAGAACAGCTGAAGTCTCAACTGACAACCCCGAAAAAACATCAGGAGGAAATAAGACTGATCATGTGTGAGAGTTGAGAAAAACAGGATGATATTCAAAATGTTAGTTCATTTAACGTTAACAACTTCTTTGCCCACAGTGGGTCAAAAAAGCATCAGAGCTCTGCCTCCGTCTGGGCCTGTTTTTAGATACAGGATGTGACAGAATCTCCTGATGGATCCATTGTGGAAGGACATCGATCTTATTCAATGTTGCTTTTATGTGTGATTTATGATGTGTGCTGCTTCCGTCCTGTCAAGGTCACCCCTTGGAAAAGAGATCCTTGATCTCACTGGGACATTTCCTTGGTTAAATAAAGGTTAACTAAAATCACCTTTTACCACACATCTGCATTCAGAGCCACACAGAAGAACGGATTTAACATTTCTGTTGTAGACTCTAGAGTATGTGAGATGTACTTCAAGCAAAAAAGAGGCATAGAAATCTTTTTTTTCCTGCATAACCTTTCACTGGAACTTTCATCACACTTTTTAATACCTTCTGCCTTTATTAAGATAAACTTCTGTCCAAGTTAGTCAAACTGATATGCGGGCGAAACTTTATGTTACAGGAGAAAATAACTCAATTCACCACCAAGCTTTCTCAAACCAGCTGGTTTTCTTTGTAATCGATATTTCTATTTGACATTTTCAAGAGGAGGTGCGGCTGAGAAAGAACTGAAGACATTTCTGATAAACATAAACACGTAGAACGCTTCTTTTGTATAGTCAAATAGAGTCAGTGAAAGCCAATCAGCTCATAGGAGAATGTTTAAAGAAAGTTTTTTGTTTCTCTGATCTTACATGATATACTTTCACCTCTCTGACAATTTGTCCGACAGCTATTATATGAAAGAGCCAAAAACGCGTTGGCACCTTCAACAAGTACACAGAAATTGTTTTGATGTGGCCACAGAGTGAAAACTGCTGCCTCTAGAAAAGAAAACCGGGTAAAGCATTCACCACGCCACAATCAATCTCGTTTGATTTTCACCGTGGTGCAGATTATTCCTGAAGTCAGTGGCGAGTGACTCAAAGTATTACCGCCTCCTGTCTGACACAAATTAATTAGTCTCACCCGTATCATGACAGTTTGGGAAATAAGATCTGTACTTCCACTCTTCTTGTCGCCAAAAGGTGTAAAAAAGTTTCTCTTGACTGAAGAGTGTGAAGGATTTGCGTAGTCATTGATATTAACAAGCTGTCAACTTTCATAAATGTACTCATATCATAAAATGAGATTAAAAAAAAAGAAGAAAACTCAGGAAAGCAGGTTTGCTAACCGTGACCACCGTTGGAATTTTGTTGGCCCATGTTGGACCGATTTATCCCATTTAAAATCCAAACCATGCGATTGCCATGTCACCTCCACAGTGTTTGAGGAGCACTTTTAATATACAAGAGGTTCCTGTCTCCTCATGGGCAGCAGCAGCAGCGGGTTAGAAGGACCTCAGGGCTAAAATGGTGGTTGTGCTGAGGATGGTGGACTGTTTGCAGGACTGTGGATTGCTAGAAGTTCACGAGCACACATCGTTTGATAAACTCACAGAGATGACTGTAGACACAGGTTCTGCTCATGCAAATATTTGAGAGTATGAACTAAGGACGTAGTGCTGAATGGAATATATATGTTTCTCACGGCGCAGCTACACAGGAACACAAGTTCATGAAGCAACCAGGAGGTTTGGTGATTTCGTCCATTAACTGTTTCTACTCCACATGACTTCAATCAAAACCTTTCCCTTTATAGTTTGGTTTTATGTAGGTTTGCTATATGCTGTAATAAGCTGAAAAGAGCGCAGGAACTTCCCATGATTCACTTGGCTTCTTTCTCCTGTCCCTCTCCTGCTCTGCACATTCATGTTACTAACTTCCCCAGAGTGCTTTCTTCTCTCACTTTATGGTGTTGTCGGCTGTGATCCTGGGTGATGCTTTCTGATAGCAACATTTTTGTTTAGAATTATATCCTGGAAAAGGGAATATTATAGAATCGCCATCGCCCGCGCTTTGCTCCCAGCATTTGTTGCAAATCCTCCATGTTAATGCGCTAACTCAGAAACATTGTGACGATTGTGAAAAACTTGATTGATTTTGGGTAAGGTCTGTAGCATATTTATGCCACAAGGGGGAGCTTTATCTTTTAATGTTTTTGGGAAATAATTTGTCAGATATTGCTCTTAATTTGTCCAAATGTGGTGCATATATAACAATTCAAGGGAATCTACTTTTATATATCATATAAACTCTAGTAGTTCATATTTACTCACTAGTTGAAGCATTACTACGGAACACGATTGACCATACCGCGGCATTAAAGTCCTTTCAGCTCCTGTTATGGTGTGTCGTTGTGATTTTCATGTCTACATATATCCCTATCCAAAGTACACCGCCAATAAAACGTTTTGTTTTTTCATAAAATATCAATGTAAAAAATAAATAAATAAAATAACAACAATAATAATAATAAATCATATTTTCCTCACCGCTGTAGGCAAACTCATCAGGTCTATGATTTGGCATCATATAAATACAATGAGTCCACTATTATTATAAGTATTAGAACAATTTATAAAAGGTAATAAAAATACCTGTGAAAGGATTACTTAATAGCCACATTTTAAAAAATGGATCTTCACCTGTGGTTTCTCCGTCGCGTCCCCGACGGAAAGGCTATTCAAAGACTTGTACTTAAGTTCTCAACCTGGAATTAGGATCAAGCAGTGGGGCATAATCAGGGGGTCTCAGCAGTAATTCACCATGGCAATTTCCTAAGAATAAAAGAAGTAAGTATATGCATTAGACTACGAATTCACATCCAAGGTGAAATACCAACAAAATGATCCGACTGACCAGTCCGTGAAATTCGTGTCAGTTAGCTTTTGTGCTAACAACAGGGTTACGTAAACTGCGATACTATGTGTTATTCTTTGATTAGACAACAGAAAAATAGACTTAAGGAGATCTATATTTTACTCTAATAGTTAATATTTTACTCACTAAGGGGAGCTTTTTTGATGGAAAACACATTTTCGGACATGACTTAGCAATTCGATCTGAGGAGTTGTACAATGCAGGGGATTTGGGGGCTTTTTTTTGATATACTCGTGCTGTCTGGGATGACGGGGCAGGACTAGCTTTAAACTGAACGGTGCACAGGCACATTGTTTGGACACTGCTATGTTGATGCACCAGAAACCTCGTCTTAATGGCAGGTAAGCAGATTCACAATGTGTTTAAACTCTGCCACCAGTCACCCATCTGAATTATTTCATGAATTATTTTCACTGATTTAGTGTTTCAGACCCATGTGGATCTTTCACTGCGCCTTTAGGATGGCTGCTGTGCTTGGAGTAATTTCACCCGCCAGACTTTTGGCGTCACTTTTGGGATGTGCGGGACAATACTTAACATTAATTAACATTATGTCTAACATTAACAAGCATTCTTGTCACCCTACTGGGGGATCATTAATAAAGTTAAATGGCATAGACTGGACCCGATGCTTACACACACTATTATTTTTATGGTCTCCTGGGGGGTTGTTGCGTTTTCTTAATAATATATTATCATGTAGTATTTCACCGACCCGCATCCCATCTGCTATTAATCAATATGATAATTTTAATGACCCGGCCAGCCCGGTCTGCAGACTGCAATCTGCCCACATCGTGAGGTCTATTACACACAGAGGGATGCACAGCAGCCCTCCTCTTCCTCCTCTTCCTCATCTTCAGTAAAATATCTCTGCATTTTCTCATATGCAGTCAAATTCTGTAGTTGATGTGCAGATGATTGGGGGGGGGGTTTCGGGTCTTGTGAGTTCATTTGAACCCAAATTAAATTCTGTTTATCTAACTGGTGGTTTCGATGACTAGGCCTATGCTGTCATCCCCAACAGCAGGGATCTATCCCCAAAAAGTCTCATACTTCCTGTCCAAACAATCGCTCTGATTGAACTCCTCATATTAAATGTAAAGTTATGTCTGCACTATTTTGGCGGTGGGGGTGTTCTTGGCCCCCTCTAGAATCCATCTGGCTTCTGGTGCCGGCTCACATTATAACACTATTCATAGGAGCCATACTTGAATGTACGTCCACACTCATCAGTTTTATAAAACACAAACTCGGATCAAACTTGTGTATTTCACAACCGCATTCAACCATAAACGGTCAATTCAAAGCACCTCATTAATTTAAATGTATGGAAATGATCTCACAGACCGATGGTTCAAATATGAAGATAGCAATTCTGCGACAGACATCGAGGTGTTTTTGGTGAGGCCATGATTAGAAATCACATATTATTTTTTCAAGTGCTATATTGTTTTAAGACATCCGTGATGTTGTGATCGCGGCAGTAATTACTGCCAAATATGACAACATCCTGCTGATTGCTTCACATCTCTGCTTGGATATCTTTTGACTCAATACGGTTAATGTATGCAGGGGGTGGAGATACTGGAAGAAATGGTTGGAGAAAGCATAATGGCCGAGTGCCTACTCAAAAAATTATATAAAAGCTAAAATTGCGCCTTGAGCTATATTGCATGTGCAGTATTAGAAGATACTATTACAGTCTCGTGAAGCTCCGTTCAGCTTCGCTTTAATGCCAATGATATCTTGGATTTCTACAATGAACGATCATAATGTCATCAGTTCATTACCATAAAGTCGGACGCTCTTCTTCGCTCTCGGGGCGGAGAATGGGGATGGTGAGATAGTGACCATTCTCTTGTAAGATATGAATAGGATCTTTTCAAAATTAGAAGGTTCTTATGCAAAAGTCATGACACAAGTACTACATTATAACTAATGTTAGATATTAAGTGACATCGAAAACACTTTAATATCTGTCTCCAAATTGTTCTTAATCAGGAGTCAGAGCTCGCTGAAATTGCAGATATTCTCCGTTGAGTATTTTTGCATAGCGTTTTCATGGGAAGTGGCGTACACCTATTTAATATGGACCCTAGCGCTTTTTGAGTGCTCGACTACTCAAAGCACTTCACTACATGAGTCAGCATTCATCTATTCACACAATGGTGGCAGAGGCTACCATGCAGGGCACCTCCGAAGGACGGGTAACTATATTCTTACACTAATGGAGAAGCCATTAAGAAGAAATTAAGGTTCAGTATCTTCTTCAAAGACACCTTGACATGTTGTCTACAAGATTGTATTGATTACAAGATGTCAATTTGTCAAAACACTGTAACAACCTAAAACGTGAAATCCCTCTCTGAAGGAACATGGCGGCCTCCTTATGGACCCGCTGAAAATGAAAAGGGCTTTTACTAAACAAACATTAAATCAAAAACTGTTCACCTTGAGCTGAAAGTACACACAAAAAAACATAGTTATGAATATTATATTCCATTTAGTCAAAGGGATACCCCTAAAGAGTGTTATGGACCGATTACCGTTATTACAACATATGCAGAATTGTCAACTTTAGGAAATAATTCAATATTGATAATTGTCTACGATCAATATTCAGAAGCTAAAATGTCATTATTCCAAGTGGAAAATGAACCAAGCACTGATGCTGGCAGTAGACATGGGAGGGCATGATGAATGGAGAGCATGGTCCAAAACAGCTCCCTTAGTGTTTCCAATGATAATTATAAGAGAATGGTGGATCCCTGGGGGCTTGTTGAAATTACTGACTGGGACACGCAGTGTCAACAGAACAATCACACACCATAGATCACTGTTAGTACCACTGTAATAAAAGGAATGAGACAAAGTTCTCAAAGTCACAGCCACCACCACTGAGCTGAAGACGAGGGAAAGAGGACTAGTCATTTTAATCAAAGCAAATACTTTCTACATCCGTTGCCATGATGGAGGAGAGAAAAATATATTGTTCATATCTGACATATTTCCAACTCTGCATTTGCAGATGTGAGATGCAAGTTAATAATATTTGTCCGACTGACAAATAATGACAAAACTGTTGGATAAAAAAATGATTATTGTATTATTGCTGTATTATTGAATCAAGTGACTTGCGAGAAAAAAAAACTTGACTCAAGAATGTCTATCTCAATAAATATCGTACTTTACTCTATTAGCTCATATTTCACTCAAACAACAGTATTTTGGCCTCAACTCGTAAACGGTTTCATGGATGATTTTCAAACATTATATCCCCATAGACTTTAGTGCGTGAAAGAACTGGATTGATTTTGGGAAAGGTGGGTTGTACGTTTCAGACAAACTAAGGGGAGTTTTATCCGCAGCATTTTTTTTGGATAAGGATTCGATTTAGTCCAAATTTGGTGCATATGAATTAACTCCAGGACATCTATCTTGTATACATCTTGTTTTTCTCTAATAGTTCATATTTCACCCACTTTGTAGAGCTTTTTTTTTTTTTTTTTTCCACTAAAAAATACTGTAGACACCTCAAATTTAAGTTGAGGAGTTCAATCAGGGGGACTACTTTTACAACGCAGGGGATTGGAGACTTAAGGAACATACCCTTGCTGTGGGGATGACATCATTGGCCTAGTTGGTTCCTGAATACCACTGCAGTATATAAATGTGTAATCCTCAGCTCAAAATGAGCATTAATGATTTCCCGACGTCTCTTATTTCTCCCTACACATCTCCTATGGACATCATTATACAGACTGATAGCGGTGTGTGTGTGTGTGTGTGTGTGTGTGTGTGTGTGGCATTACCAGTGGTATTAGTGGTAATGAAGGCAGCCTGTCAATCAAATGAGTGCATGTATATCAACAATACAGCAATTTTATGAGCCGGTTGATCTTGAGATTTCTCCCATGTTCATCGAAAATAATCGTCCCTAATTAATGTCCAATTATCAGGTTTCTTTCAATGTGGCGTTTGACCTTCGCCTGGCAGAGCCTCCTGAGATACGCTTAATGACGTTCCCGCTCCATTTAGCACCATCTCTCTAGGTGAACGTTCACCGATAATCAACAGCGTGGAACTGATCTCCAGAATGACGTAATATTTGACTACAGATGACTGTTTGAACTTTAATGGGAGGACGTTGCGGCGAGAACTACGCAAAATAGGAGTTCGGTCCTGGACTTGTAAGTGCGGCTATTTCTTTTCACTTTTCCATACAGATAGGATGATGGTGCGTCGTTTACAGCTGGAACTCCAGAGACTTATTGGAGAGAGAAAAATGAGAAGAAGAAAAAAGATTCTTAAGCAAATTGATTTAATCGACTTGAACGCAACTTTCCATTTTACTCAGAAATCTAAAAATAGTAATAATGTAAGTATACGTTTATAAAGTATAGCTCTTTTCACAAAGGGAAAACAAACAATCCATGGAGAGATACAACCAATAAAAACAAGGAAATAGAATATACAAAGTCAATGTGAAACAATGAAGTCATAAAATAACAACCGAGAAATACAAATGAAGGACATACAGAAATTGTCTTAATAATGATAGAATAAATGATGATGAACAATGGCATAAACAAAAAATCCCCCCAAAAAAACCAAACATGAGAAATTTGTCACAGGTAGACAATTGGAGTTTATTGAATGTGAAAGTTTTTACCAGCATTATCTTATTTTTTATTTCCTTTTTTTTGTGATGAAATTCCCTCGGCTTTTATCAAAAAAGTCACATTTAAAAATTTTAAAAAAATTTAAAAAATGATCATGCTGCTGTTAGTAACTTTATGTCGCAAATTTGAACTTTCACCAGGATCCTGAGACCCTCTAGCTCTCTGGCTGCTTCACTCAAATGCAGAGTAATCATTTCACAATGTGATTCTATGTAATGAATAAATGTTACATTATTAAATTATCATTGTCATTTCCTAGAGAACTCAGGGATATTGAGGAATTGTCTACCGCCGCAGAAGATCCTTCGTCTTAATGCGGTAACTCAAAAATTGTTGCACGGATCACTTTCAAAATCTACACCAACATACGTGTGAGTGCAAGGAACTACTGGAATGAATTTTGGCAAAGGTCAGTTACCTATTTCTGACACTAGGATGAATTTGGAGCAGATGAATCGACTCTAGGTGATCTATTTTTTACACATATTATATTTTACTCTAGTATTTATTTTACTCACTAGGAGGAGTTTTTTTTTTTGGGAAATCCACACCGTTTTTTTGGACATTACTTCAGATGTTTCTTCACATTTAATCTGAATGGTCCAATCAGGGGAATTGCTTGTACAACACAGGGGATTGGGGATTTTTAGGCCTAAAGCCTAGCTATTATTATCTTGAGTATTTTCCCCCTGGTTTCAATACATCATCTCTTATTCAGATTATAACCACTGACTTCACCTGTCAGTGGTTATAATCTTATGGCTGATCTCTCTGTGTGTCCATTTAGACCGTATTCTGATTCTTTCATTTTGACGTGAAAGTAACCGTAGTTACTTCGACAAAGCAATGCCGGAGAGAAAGAGTCGCAAAGTGAAAGTTAAGACCCACTAGAATAGAGACTCGGTACCACCTGTTCCTGTTGGGTCGGTTTACTGCTATTCCATCAACCTTTGCAGAAGTTCTACCGGTCCGTTTTGATTTCACTGCATACGACCTGTTCTCCTTCCTCTTTGAAGCTGCCTTGAAGTTTTGCGTTCACCTCTAGTCTCAGTCTTCTTATCAGTATTTTGTTTTCTAGCTAAAGCATTTTATCAATACCGTGAATATGATATGATATGATAATGATAAAATATAATCCCCCAGCCAAAAATACGTGCTTCAAAGAAGCTCAGAATGGATAAGAATTTCAAACGTGCACCTTAAAGTCAACCATTCGGTGTTATTTTCTACGACTCACATACCTTGGCAGCATCTGCAATCATTTCTTTTTTTTTTTTTTGTTATTGTACTCCCTCTCTTGTTTATCCTCCTGTCCTCCCTAACCTGGAGGGATTTGCTCCCCTTGGATAGGTCCAGAACCAGATGGTGCTCAAAGGCTTAGAGGTTCTGACTGGCGCAGTTTCTGATTTGTGCTTATCTGGCCGTGAGCTGCCTCTTGAGCTCGGGAGAACATCCGGGCCGGCGGTTCATGTCTGTTTATACAGAGCGCGGCCGACCTTTGGTTTCCCCGGCCTTCCAGTCTGATGCCGATGAGAAAGTTATCTGCCGCCGGTGCTCAGTGATGCAAAGCACTTGATTCTTTCTCAAACCTTTAAACCGCATGCATAAATGTATGTTTGTGTGCGTCTGGTTGTGTACGTCCTGTACACACACTGAGAAAAAAAAAAATACTGCTACAGCAATGTGTAGCAAAATATGTCATTAAAATGTGTGTGTATTATTTTTTAACATAAAGGTCATCAATTCCAGACTAGGCCTACGCCGTCGTCCCCAACAGCAAGGGTATATCCCCGAAAAGCAAAGAATCCTCTGCGTTGTACAAGCAAAGAAATGTGAAGTAATCTCTCCCCCCTAGTGGATAAAATATGAACTATTAGAGTAAAGTATGGTAAATATAACATAGATCTCAAGTTGATTTATATGCATCAAATTTGGACAATATCGCTCCAACGGTTTCAAAAGTATGTCAGAAAAACAGTATTTATTTATTTTTTGGCAAAACTTTACCTCTAATGAGTAATATATGACATACTGTATATTAGATAGATGCCCTGAAGTTGATTTATATGCCTTAAATTTTGACTATGTCGGTCCAACGGTCAGGAGGTTATGTCCAAAAACATGTTTTTCGTGAATTAGCTCTACCTAGTGACTAAAATATGAACTATTAGAGTGAAATATGTCAAATACAAGCAAGATCTCTTCAATTAATTTGGCTAAAATCAAATGCGGCCTAAATCCAACGGTTGAGAATTTATGGCCACGGAAATTTCCAGGGTTAAAGCCCCCCATGAAGTGTTTGAAATATACAACCAAACTTACCACGTTAACACAAAGGCTCCGTGGACGTGTTTATCGCAATGGCCATAATATCCCCTTGTCTTCTTGGCTATAAAAACTGAAATCATTCGGCGATGGTGCCCGGCTCTCACGCTGACACACATCAAACCACCGACTCCTCCGCAAGAAAAAATAGCGAACCGCTGAAACGGGCCGTTTAATATCATGCTTTCCAACCCTGAACAATATCCTCCCTTAACCGCAGCCGCGGCCACTCAGCCCGCAAGTGCTCCTGAAGAGCTGCGTGATAAGGAAAGGTGGGTGGGTAGCTAATCAAAACCAGAACGTGACGGAGATACCAAACCAATATGGTGATCACCTCCAGAACACAAAGACCACGGCGAGAGGGAGGCGATAATGGGAAAATGGGATTTCATTTTTCCTACCCGGAGATGGAAGGAGAAACGGAGCCCAGAGGCTTCTTTTCTGCCAGAGATTGAAGGTCCCATTAAATTAACAAATGAAATATTCAAATGTGTTTCATAATCGCAGCAGTGGTCAAGAACGGGATGTATCCGGGAGGGTTTTTGTCTTTTCCCTTTGTCCAAAATCAGAGGAGACGCACTCAAACAAATAAAGACTTATTAGACGCCTCAGAGTCCTTCGAGTTCACCAGGCAGAAAACGAAGCTCAAATAAAGTTGTGTAAGCTTTTTATTTTGTTGTAGCGTACTGACACCTCTCTCCGGTTACAATCCTTGAAGGTCGTTAAATTTAATATCAGTAATTATACGTATAATGATTGCATACATCTTAAATTTGTCTTATACATGTTAAATAACTTAGACACACAATTCATTTTTATACCTATATATTTTTTTCTTTTGCACATTTGTGCATTTGTAACATTGACAGTGTTTTTTTTTTAATATTTCCGCATTTTTCTATATATTGTTATTGCATATATGTTCATTTTGTGACGTCTTTCTCTGGCTGATACCGTGGCATTTAAATTTCCCTTACAGGGGAGGGATAAAGTTCTACCTGTCTGTCTGTCTGTCTGTCTACCTGTCTGTCTGTCTATCTACACAGTTTTTGATCTAATAATCATGTTCAGACCTTTAGACCTTTGCATTTTTTTTTTTTTATAAAGACTCTCCATCCGTCCACTCACCCCTATACTTGCTTAAAAATAAAATTCTTGCTAAACCAGTAGGTGACACTGTTCCCTGTAAATATATTTGACCTTGCAATGTGACTTTCACTGTATTTTTATTTATTTTTTCCCCCTTTAAAATATTCCATGGTATGAGAGGCAAGAGCAGAGGCAGAGGAGCGCGGGGACGAAGAGGGAGAGCCACAAAAAGAAGCGTTTTTTTGTTGTTTTTTTTTCTTTCTGGGTCAAAAATTGTCTCTTAGTGTGATTGATTTTTGTTTAAGAGAATCAACTCTTTGTCAAGGAAAAGGCCATCCTGTAAACTCCAAAAATTGCCAAGCTTGTATCGGAGACCATGTGCGTTTCAGTGTGCGTGTTTTTGCCAATGCAGCAAATACCTGGATTTGATTTTGTCCTGGTTTCGCTCAGGTGCTTGGTGCTGCTGTACTTTCCACACCCATGCATCAAGGCTGATGAGAGCAACATATTTCTTCCGATGGGGGATAGAAAATGAATTGGTTGCAAACAACCTTCAGAAATAGGACACCCATCAGTGCTGAAAGGGCCATCAGCCGTCAGGTGACTGAAAAGCACTTGGGTTTCATTAAAAGGGATGTCGAGACATACATAAAAATTGTGTGCATGCGTTTTCTGTACACTTCTAATCACATACACACTGTTTTTAGTGCAAATTTAATGGAAATCAATCAACTCGAGGACATCTATGTTTTCTGTATCACATTTTATTCTAATAGTTCGTAATATTCGTAGTATTTTGAAGCTTTTTTCCTTTTTTTAACCAAAAAATAAACGGTCTAATTTAGTTTGAATCATGTACATGTCACGAAGTTAGTGTCTTTATTTTTACCCACTAGGGGGAGCTTTTTGAAAAAACTTTTTTTTCCCCAGACATCCTAACTGTTCCACCAAATTTTGTGAATATGAAAACAAATCAAGGAGCTCTATCATGCAAATCGGACATTTTACTCTAGAAGTTAAATCTGTGCTTGGAATGGGGAGGTTAGCGTATGCATGTTAGTGTTTAGGCCCTTTTAAGATCAGCGTTAAAGATGTATAAAGATATGTACAGAGCATTCGGTTCGTAACGCCGTAAAATGAAGTTTTACCTCCAGAAAAGCCATGAAACAAACAAAAGACACAAGTACTTAGTAATTCCACCTGTGATCCTTTACTGCATGTTACCTCCCCATCTCCTTCTTCCAGTTTCCTGTCAATCTTCGGCGTCACTCTCAATAAAGGTCAATGTGCCCAGCTCCTAGTGAATAATATATGAACTATTAGAGTAAAATACAATCTATATAAGATAGATCTCTTTAAGTCTCCTCATGTGCAGCAAATTTAGCCGAAATTGGTCCCACAGTTAGGAAGTTCTGTACTAAAATGTATTAATTGACTTAGCTGTGTTTGTGCTGAATTGAAATCTGTGTAAAAGTATTATATGTTGTTGTAAATGTGTTGTAAAGAAATGAGTGCGGGTTGGCTCTATAAGGGGAAAAAAATGGCAGGGCAGACTAAATTTATTCCAATAGCTGCCATTGTTATCGCATGATGTCACACAGGTCAGAATTCACTCTCTCTTCTCTCCTTTTATCAGTCGTAGGTTGAAGATGTATTCCCGTGAACTCCTACCCTCTTACCCACACCTCTACATATCAAACTGCTGTTTGTCCTTGGATTTTCCATGTTACATCACATTTTTCTTTCTCTCTCCATGTAGATTATCCATCCTTCCTGTCTTCTCTCTTACTCTCTTAGACCCACAAATCCTTTGGATCCTTGATGCCACCATCATCCGCAACTTCATCCCCATCCCCCCCCCATTAACTCCTGAAGGTCAGCCTAATGGGGCCACTGGCAGACCGATGGAATTGCAATTTACCACAAAGGCAATTAGACATTGATTGGACAGCTTACTGCCACCTTTGACACTTCCACACATCCAAAGACTTACACTGCATTCCACAGCTACCTCTGTTTTTTTCTCACTAGAAATGTTCAGATTCTAAGCCGTTCCATCTGCCTTCAGCCGTGTTGTACCTCAGTCACTCCATCTGTCATCAATGCAGTCTCACTCAGCCTTTCCCTAATTAGCATCCCACTCACAGTGCAGACGACGTGGAAAATGTCAATCTTCTCTTCTACAAATGACGTCTTTCCATCCAACGAACGGGGATTTAATTTACACCAACTAAACCCTAAATATTGCTGAGAAACTGTTTCAAAGAGGTGTCAATCAAACTAGGCCTCTGCCGTCGTCCGACGCAGCAAGGGTTTACCCCTGAAAGGTTCCCAATCCCCTGTGTTGTACAAGCAACCCCTGTGATTGAGCTTTGTGAATTAAATCTGAGGTTACGTCCGAACAAAAGTGTTTTCCTTAAAAAAGCCGCATCTTGATGAGTCAAATGTGAACTATTACACTTCAATATGGTATATACTAAATAGGCAATCATCATAAAATTTGGACTAGATCGGACCAATGGTTGAGACATGAAAACTGATTTTGGAGTTAAAGCGCCCCCTGGTGTCAGAAAGATAAAAACAACCGTTCCCAAACTTGATCCAGTTGTTCCTCGCACTGGGGTCTATATGGTTATTAAATTTGAAAATGACCCATGAAACACTTTTTTGAGGTATCACGTTAACATGAAGGATCAGCTGTCTCTCGTGATTTTTGACCAATCCATCCACCCCGACCACCACCCAGCACAGGTCAGTAAATATGTACTGACAGGTCAGCTTTCTGTTTACTCTTTATCGCAGCAGCTAGAGAGCTCTGTCATTTTAAAACAAATATACTTGTATGTCATTTTAAGCCACATGGTGAGGGAGTGATCCTGTCACGGTTCTGTACGCACTTTAGAAAAAGTACCAGGAATATTGCTTTGGTTTAACAACTAAATATGTCCTCTATGTCGCAATGGTTCACATGCTATTGTCATACGCTCCACCACCCTGTCACCATCCAACCTTTGCAGAATCATCAACTTCATAATCTTATCAGCCCCATCAGTCTCAGTAGTGCCATCAGCCACCACCACCACCAGTGTCTGGAATCCACGGGATACTTATCTTGGTGTTGCTCGGAGCAGACAGGCTTGGATCACAATCTACTCGAAGATTCTAAGAGCCATTGACTTCCCCATAGCCTACTTATCACATATCATCGGCCGATAGAATTATATAATTATTCCAATATAAGGAGATCATTCAGACGTCAACTTTACTTTTACAAAACAGGACTAGTAATAAATACATCATTCAGGATGTTGCACCAATTATTAGAGAGCCTGGATTGATAGAAATTGTGAAATTCTTAGCACAAATGTTAAAGGACAGGCAACAGAGATTACAGGGATGTGTGAGTACATTACAGCTTCTGTTTTCTCTGAAGCGAGTATGATGAACTTCCACAGGGCGTCACTCAACTCAGAAACTCACAGCCTTCTTTAATCTACTGTTTTCCAGTAACTCATACAACACAAGAGGCTTAATTTAGGAAGCTGTCGTTCTGAGTCAAGGGATGTATGGAAGAACAAGGAACTTAGAGTTCCCATGAATTTTATGCATAAGTGTGTGTGTGTGTGTGTGTATGTGTGTCTTTGTTCAAATGTTCACACACTCTCTCCGCTCATTAATATTTAAGCAGTATGTCATTCCATCTCAATTAAAGTTGCTACATGTCTCCCCTGTTTCCAGGTTCCTCTTAATCTCATTACAGCTCTTAAGAAAAAAACAGAAAACTTCCATGAACATCAGCAAGCGAGAAACGTCAGACTGAGGTGAAATTGTTGATATATCTCTAACTAAAATTCTGACCTGATTTCGGGTTTTCTCTTGATGAATATGACGGAGGGAGAATCTGGCCATTTTCTGTAACCTCATCTCAGCTGATGTTGGGTATGAGATGGCGAACTCCCTGGACGAGTCGCCAGTTCATCACATGGTTGACACGTAGAGACAAAAAACACTCATGTTCTCATTTACTCTTGCAGGAAATTTGGAGTCCCCATTTCCCCTATATGCAAGGTTTTTGGACCGTGGGAGGAAGCCTGGAGAACCCGAACACATCCCACACAAACAGGGGATGAACACAAAAAGTCCCCACAGCCATTGGATTTGAACCCAGAACCTTCTTTTTGTGATCCACCATGCTCCCCACAAAGGGAGAATCATAAAATGTATGGAGATGGGGCCGTCCTACAATCATCAAATTGCAATTGTCTTCTTGGCCAATTATCTATTACATTTTTTGTATGGTCGCAGGAGGTCGGACCCGGTTCTCACTACAGTAGAAATTTTCATTCACTCATTCATTTTCTGTAACCACTTGTCCTGTCGAGGTTTGACATAGGGGCTGGAACCTATCCCAGCTAACTTTCGACAAGAAGCAGGGTACACCCTGGACAATTTGCCGACACATACAGACAGACAACCATTAATGCACAAATTTCCGGTAATGATATGAAATTGTTTTAGTACTTTCTTATTATTAGTTGTCATATAGGTGTCAGTTGTCCAGATGAAAAATAAATGAATAGAGCTCAACTGCAAAGTTTCATCTAAACAAAAAACGGCAACTATTGGAGAGAAGAGTATTGCTAGAAATGTCTTTAAGTGGCTTATTAATCCATACCAGCCTCCAGCCGCTTATCAATGGGCAGCACCTTCAGGGACCCACCAGCCCAACATTGAACTTTTCTTCAACCACTCGATGCTCTTCTCGCAGGATTTATTTTTAAATCCGCTCACACTTACCCTTACTGAACCGTGATCTTGCTCCCTTTTAAGATAGCAGCATGCGAGCAAGTCTTACCGACCCCCCCTCCCCCCCTTCCCCTATTGATGGGATGACCATGATGCTTTTACAGCCCACTGATCCCAGTTGCATCCTGTGGTAGCGCAGCACGCTAATATTGAGACACAGCATTCAAAATGCGGTGATGAGAGTAAATTCTAGATCACATATATGAGCCTGCTGAGCTGCTAGTATGATGAGATATCAAAAATGAAAGAGAGACTTTTCAGTTCAGTTTTAGTCAAAACAAAGAAACCGTTCTTCTAGATTACGATCCCTTTCAGGTCGCACATGTGGAGTTAAAACCAACAACCTCATCTCATGTCTCTAAGACAGCTTAGTCATTCAGAATAGTGAATGATTAAAAAAAAGAAAGAAGAAAAATCACAGAAAATAGAAAATAAATTATAGAAAATTATTAAAAATAAAATAATAATTGGCTGAAAGACCCAAATATTTTTGCCAGGAACATTTAATTCCAAAAAGAAAACTCTTGAATGTAATACTGCAGTAACACACTTTTTTTTAATTAGAATTTTTATCAATCTAAACATCAAATGAAATTATGATTACTTGTGCATATAACCGGCTTTACAGTTTACGATGGCTAAAAGCTGAAAAAACATGCTTTCTTTTCTATAAAGAGTAATTTAAAGTCAATTGTACAATTAATCAGGCAACCAACCAACCATTCAATCAATCAAACAATTACATGATCAGTCAACCAACCAATAAACAAACTAACAAATCCACCAACCAGATAATCAATCAAACAATCACACAATTAATCAAACAGGTAGAGACAAGAACAGCAAATTAGAGCAATATAGACCATCACTGTTTATTTGAAAGTGAAGGCAGTTTTCCCTGTTCATCTCTCAGTCTACATGCCTCGCATTTTAAAGTCACGTCTGTTTGTAAAGAAAATATCACTGGAGATCTGTTGTAGAAGGAAAATTGGATTTTCCCCAACATCATGAACAAATCTGTATAGATGATTTTCATCAAACAGCACCATGAAGGAGTCCATTATCTTTCTCGCAAAGCATCAGGTTTAGTTCTTTCTTGCTCATGTTTCATGTCCTAGACGACTGAAAAACGTGTTGGGCATTCTTCTTCTGCTCCAGTTCGAGTCTTCCTTTGGCCGTGTGTTAGTTTTATATGATGTTTGTTATAAAGTGTGTTACAAAATGGTTTCTATGTGGTGTAAAAAAATGTTCTCTGTCCCAAACCTCCGTTTCACCTTCAAAAATTCTTAAAACTATTTCAAAACTAGAAAGCGGTCAGAGAGTGTTAACTTCCACCAAGGCCCAACAGCTAGGGTATATGACAAAAGATGCCTTTAGGTGATATTTCATGCAGTTTTTGCCCCCAAATCTCCAAAAGTGCAACTTGAAATGGTTAAGAATACTTTTTTATAAAGTTTATAAAAGAGATTATAAAAACTCAAATTTCATAATCTCCAGGATATGCCAAGACCTAGGTCTGGATAAAATAATATTATATGTTATTTATATATATATATATATATATATATATATATATATAAAACGACTAAAGTGCCTTATCTCAGAAGGCTTGAGAAAAAATTACGAGACAGGGCACTTATCCCAATTTGAAACGCCTCTAGGATATGCCAAAACTCTGTGTCTCTGTAAAATTTCATGCAAATCCAGCCATTAATTTATAAGTTATTGCAAAAAGCACCCCACCCAAAAGTGCCCAATCTGATAATATTTGAGAAAGAGTGATTATGATGTCACGTCATGAGGTCATGACGTAACCTCACCAAGATTTAATTGCTTCCAGGAAAAGCCAAAACATACATCTGGATAAAGTTTTATTCATATGCTCCATTAAGTTTTCCTTTTATCTAGCATACAAAAAACAGGCAGACAAACAAACCAACAGTGGTATGCAGTTAGCCTCCTTAGCCGAGGTCAAAAGTCATGAGCTGAGAGATGTTACATTTAAAAATGCCATGTGCTGAAAAAGACATTGTTGTTGTTTCTAGTGTTAAGACTGCAAGACAACTGGTATGCTCCAGTCTTTTTCCCACACTGCTTGTTCTCGAATACGAATAAATAAATGCTGAAGCAGCTACGCATGTGCTACAACAGCTAAGTATGTTCCATGCACACCATATAATCTAACCTGAAATGTTCAATTTGCAACTTTGCCCTGAAGTGCTGTGTGATCCAAATGCTCCCGAGGAATGCCCGTCGTACTCGCACTGCTAAATAAAATTCACGTGCGAGCCTGGGCTCGGGCTTTTCTGTGCGGCACGAGGCAATCGATTACAGAAATGAAATGCAGGAGAAGAAATTATGAATATCAAAATCAGACACAGGGTGTATTCTTTTATGGGGATGACTTAATTAACAACATAAGGTGGCAGTATTCTTCTATAGTGCTGGTCTCAAGCCCCGATACATGGAGGGGGTTGTGTCAGGAAGGGCATCAACACGTGGTCACGCCTGAAAACAAGAGTCGAAAGAAGAATAAGAATTTGAAACAGTCAAAGTTTTGGGCATATCTATTGAAAGTATTAGAAAAACAGAGGAAAATTCCGACCACTTTCCAGCTATTGCGGTGTTCCTCAGGGCGTAATAGGAAATACTTACTTCTCTTCCGTTAGGCATGTTTAGTAAATTCCGATGAATAATACTTTTTTAGCATCGTATTAGCTGGAAAGCTCCCGATCCCCAGCGAAGCATCTAAAGTGGCTGGTTTCAGCGTGAGGACCCAGCAGCGTTACTCTGAGCTCCTTCCACTTGCCTGGAGGTCTTTGAGTTAAAGCTCTTTACAGCCTATGCGAGAAAGTCATTTCTATTTATGTGGAATCAGATTTCTCTGTTTCAGTTTTCTTGTTGCCTTTATGAATATTTGAGGGAAGTAAGTGTCTACATCAGCAGTACTTTGCAGCATTCATCTGAGTCTTTGGGGATATTCCCAGGGCCGTGTTCTCCTAAATTAAAATGTCACATAGTGGGACCATGACAAAGGGTCCAATTTGTTCAGGGTCCTGTGTTTCCCAAATTCTACATTCCCAGTAGCGTATAGTTCCCAGCGTAAAATATTAAACTGGTGGACAAAGGATCCAGCGAATATAGACACCCGGTGAGATAAATATGCTCTTAATTTAAGGCTACCAATGTTGAGTGTGAGTGTGTTATGTGGATAAAGGTAATATCTGGAAAAAAGTTAAAAGTCAGGACATTGGGTTTATTTTCTTAAAAAATAATTGGAAGGGAATTTTTATATTTCGCAGGCGGTTCTGGGAAGCCTACAGTTTTTGTTTCGGTTGGATGTAGATGTGGTATCAAGGCTTGTTATAACTTTATTTCCCAAGCCTCAACGCAAACATGAAGCATCTTAAAAAGCTCAGATGTAGAATCCTCCGGCTGCCCGGAGGACTCCACTTCAATTGGACGTGAGCTCAAGAGCGCCCCATCCGGACCTAACCGCTACCCCGAGATAGTGGGCTGACACCGCTCCATCTTTCCTCAATCAGGAACCTTACCAGAAGGAGGGCTCGATCCCCGGTCACATTTCCTCTGTGGTTGTGGGTCGGGTCGGCCAAATTTAACACACTGGACCTTTAAGTATGTAAGTTTGTAATGATTCTAACGTCTTTGTGACCTTACTCTGTCCACCAGGGCCAGCTGTTTTTAAAAATTTGTGAATGTAAATCGATACCAATCGTATCCAGCTATACTTAAAAGATTACACGTTATTAGCCATAAAAAAAATGACACAAAAAAAATATCATTATCTTTAAAAATATGCCTTTATGAGTTTAAGCTCACTATAAATCAATGCCAAGTGGTGCAATAAGCTCATTAGATTTGCACCCAACCACCTCTCATTAATTTGTTTATCTGCGACCTCAGCAGCTCTTGAAAAGTCAAGAAAAGTGCAGGAAACAATAAAATGGCAATGCTGATTCATGCCGAACCTCACTTTTAAAGGTTACAGACTTCAGAAGTTTGCACATATACAAAAACAAAATCCTGTTTCGGCTCTGTGAAGTTCTGACCAAACTTATAGATACAGTTCCATCTGTTTTCCTCCCACAGTCCCACAACGTGGACTATAGTTGAACTGGTGAGCGTTAAAGAGAACGTAGGTGTGAATGTGTTGAAGGTTAGCCATGATAAGTATGGACTTTGAAAGGAAAAGGAAATACTCCATTGTCGGTGAATGTCATCAACCTCGCCCAGAGGTATTCCCACACTAGGCGAGGGGCTTGACCTCGACATGAGGCTTTGGATATGTTTTTAAACACAGGAATACACCTACTGCTAATGTGTGTTTAGCTTGTACAGCAAAATCTGATTAGGGGATGTAGCGGAATGCTCAGGGGAGCTGCTGCAGCTGCTGCGCATGCTAATCAGCTATAACAATTCCCTCCATAGGACTCCTACGTCGGCACACAGAAATATAAAAGACTCCTACACACCAACGCATGAAATCTATAAACAAATGTGCACACATAAATACACACACACACACACACACACACAAACACATAAGCGTACTCCTACACCAGAAGGCCCTCCTACGTAGGTTAACTAATTCATGCTTGAGATGGAAAAAAACGCACTGAGCGGAATCAGACGGGTCCATCAGAACACAAAGGAATCAAATAGAACAATGGGAGCAAACGCCGATTGGCATCATTGTTTTTTCTTTAAGCTTAATCTGTCAATCAAAGTTGCGTACAATAAAAGCCAGTACGGCAACAAAACCTTTTTGACAAGCCGTTATTATTGGAGAGAAGTATGGCATTTTTTTTTTATTATAACTTGGTTTTGTGGAAGAGTTTGTGAAAACGGAATTTGGTAAAGATTGATTTTTGACAAAAATGTTTTTTTATGTTCAGTATCGGGTGGTTTCTTGTATACAGTAGTTTTGCATATCTTCCTTTTCAAAAAAGAGTAAGTGAAGTTCATTTTTAAGTATACTTAAGTAAAGTTGAAGTATAATTTCCGCGTACACTTCATGTTGCAAGTATACTAATATTGCGCTGAGAGCAAAAGTATACTTGTTATTATACTTTGTAGTAAACTTTGAGTACACAACTGAGTTAGAGCCTCCTTGTTCAGATAATGACTTTATAGGTAATATTTACTTCTGGTATATCTTGTAGTGTACTTTTACATTTACTAGTTAAAGGATTAAGTACAAGTATATTCCAAATCAGGCTCCTCTGAATACTTGTTAGGATATACAAAGTATACTTAAGTACAATCAGGTAATCCATATCGCATGTAAGAATATAAAATGCATACTGCTAATATTCTCTTAGGGCCTGATTTAGTAAGATCCCAAATAGGGAGAGCTAAATTGCATGAACAGTTTTACAAACTTTACATTTGGTATGCGGCCGATCTAAGAATAATTGCGTGAATGACGAATGATTTTGCGAGCACGGGTAGATAAGCATGATATTGCATATTCATTAAGGCAAAAGTACTAAATGGATAGGGTGCGCTATTTTGCCATTCTTACAGAAGCAACCCCGGTGCTCACCGTTAGTAGATCAACTTGCTCGTTTAATTGCAGGTGCTTGTAAGTTTGCCCCCGTTTTTATACACGCAAACCTTTAATAGAGCAGGCCCTTATTGTTTTAGTTCAAAAGCTGTATACTTATATTACATTTGAATAAACTTTTTTCTTTTGTATAGGGTTGACCTAAGGTAACTAAAATGTGCCTACAGTTGCCCAGCAATAATAAGTTGACTGTGCATGTGTGGTTATTCTCAGACTCCAGAGAGTTGAGTTATTAACATAGATTGAAAAAAATACTGTACAAGCTCTGGAATCAGTCCTTCAATATTTTCAGCCAATTTTGTGAGAAGTAATTGGCTTTACATCATTTAAATGAGTTATTGAAAATAGATGACAGCTTTCCATGCTAACAATTCTGCAAACTGTCAATTTCTTTAATGATTATGCACCCAGTTTATCCAAAACAGTAACATCAACTCCATTCTTATACCTAGCTGAACTCATAACTATCAACAGATTGCTCCTCTTAGTGGGTTGCTTTATACTCCAACAGAAGGTGCTAAAGTAAAGCAGATACTGCAAAGCAATTAACAACTAAGCCTCCTCGGGGATCAACACGGCGGGATATCAGAAACACACATTTCTTCGAGAGAGTTGACCCATTAAAGTACTAATAATGCCTGAAAACTTTTCCCAACTTTTTTGCTGCTGCCTCAGAGCCTACGTGTTAACGCGATAACTCCAAAGCACTTCATGGATCCTTTTCAAATTTCATAACCCCCAAAGAACTTAGTGTGAGAAAATACTGGAATGATTTTGGGAAAGGTTGGTTGTATACTTCCGACACTGTCTCAAAAAGTTTTTGGGCAACAATTTCTCAATAGTTGGTCATATTTAAACCATATGTGGAGCATTTTAATTGATTCAAGATCTATCTCGTATACATTGTGTTTTTATCTCTCCTCGCCCTTACCCTCCTGCTTCCCTCGCTTCTTCCTCACCTTCCTTTTCCCCGTGTCCTCGCCATCCATCTAAACGACATCTTCAGTCAAAGGGGAGGAGGAAAGGGACGAACACAAACAAGTGAAGCGGCTCCTCCGTTGACAGCCTGTTGGCCGTCCGTCCAAACGCAGGTCAGGTGTGAAATAAGAACTTCTCAACCAGAACTCTTTCTTTTCCCGACACCAGTGTGTCACTGCATGTATGTAGGATATATGACTTTATGCACCATCTCACATAACATAAGCTAAAGTCTAACATCCACGTGTCTTCAGACTGCCTCCTACTGACTGATCTCAACATCTGCTTTGACAGGGAGTTAAAGGAGGGGTTACGTTTGAGTCTTAACTAATAATATTAAATGAAGTGAGTCTTTCAGCTGAATTCTGATGAAGATGTTCAATGTCTGGCTGCAGAGGTTAAGCACAATGAACGAGTGGTTAATTCACTGGACGTGGTTCTGATTTGGTGCTCCTTGGTTCCAACACTATTAATTAGGTGGTAGATTCCTGTAGGGAGGTCTCCCCCAGACCCCTTCTCTGATTCTGCTCAACCGCTCTCATTACGGGAAGCGCAGCCGCAATTATCTCGTAATGGCTCTTCATTCTGACTAGCTCCCACCCCAATCTTTTTCCCCTCTTTCCTCCAGTGACACCTCCTGCCAGCATTTGACCCTCTCTTTATCCCCTCCACATCAGCTTCATTTCACTCCGCTCTCTGAAACCTCTCATTTCTCCATCTAAGACCCTCAGGCATCCTCTGCCTCACCTGATTCCCCGTGTTTTCTTTTTTCTTTTAGGGCTCATTGAATCAACAAGTGATCTTTGCACTGATTGAACGGAAACTATTTTTCATCGATGGGTCGTTGAAGCATGCTCAGATTTGAAGCGGAGGCCAGAGATTGAACACGAGCATGAAGTCTGAGCATATATGTTATGACTAAATGTAAGATTCAAGTGGCAAATTGGTACAACCTGTCTCACAGCCTGGCTCAAAGATGTGCAACAATGATGGGAGATCAATGTGAGTGAGTGTCAAAAAAAATGAAGTGATTCATCCATAAAAGAAGACAATGAATTGGGTCACAGTTTCTCAACCGTTGCTCCTATTTAATCCACATTTGGTGCTTATGAATGGACTCCAGGAGATGTATATTATAGAAATTAAAATTTATCTTTGTAGAATTGGTCAGTACGGTCTCTATTTCCACTAAAACTGGAGAGGCGTATGGGATTTCTTGGCCCCCTTGAACCGCAGCTCTTTGCAAATTAATCAAACCCAGTGATGCATACATAAAGGTAAAAAACCCTCACAGACGCGCCAGTGGAGGGAGATTGACAGGACGCTCATCTACTTGCCTGAAATCAAAGTTGGTTGCAGCATGGATGCGTGGATTCGGGTGCTGTAGGCCCCTGTGGATTGCTACTCACCTGAAAGCCACAGCATACCAATGAAGACACACACACACACACACACACACACACTGAGGAATACTTGTCAGACTTGATGCTTTGGGATTTTTCCTATTTGGGAAAGAGCCTTTATACATGAGCAACACAGCCAACTGACTGACACTCATGCAGATAAAAAAAGCAAAAAAACAGAAAAGAAAACATATGTCTTGAATGAAACACACTTGACATGTAATTATTTATATCTCAGGACATATGTAATGCAAAAAAATACAGCATTAGCATAGCACAGCAGAGAATAGCCTTCATCGGGAAAATAAACATGCGCATGTTTAATTTTGTATGGGCATTAACGAGTAGGGAGACGAGCCAAGCTTCCGCACATTCATCTGGCAACAGGACAAGAGTTTTTGTCTTCTCTAAACTGGAAATCAGGTTACAGCAGTTTGTTGGATAATTGGGTTTTTGAGCCAGCTGTCGCCATTTAAACATAATTCATTACTTAATACTTACATGTCAAAGAAATTACACTCCCTAGATCAATGTTTCTTACTAAAATATACAATACGGTATGATAATCAGCCGTAACATTCTAATCACTGTCAGGAGAAATGAATCACATTGGTACATACTCATTATGATGGCACCTGTCAGCAAGTGAACATTTTATCAACAAAGCTGACGGGCTGGTAGCAGGAAAAATTAGCAAGCATAAGCATCTGAGTGACTTTGACATGGGCCATATGATGATAACCAGACAACTGGGTTGGAGCATCGCCAGAACCACATGTTTTGTTGGGTGTTTCTGTTCTGAAGACAAGCCGGTTGTGACAGTTTGATGCTCTGGGCAAAGTTCCTCTGGGAAAACTTTCATCTGGATGTGCTGCCTTTCATCTGGAACTTAAGATGACATGTACGATCTAACCTCAAAATTGTTGCAAGCGAAGTACATCCCTTCATGGAAACTGGCTTGAGGAACACAACAACAAGTTCTAAGTGTTGACTAGACCCAAATCTTAATCCAATGCGGGAAGCTAGTCCGATCCATTGAAACCCCACTCTTGGTACAAGATACCACATAACACCTTCAGAGGTCTTGTGGATTGAATGCCTCGATGGGTCAGAGCTGTTTTAGCAGCAAAAGGAAACAATATAAGGCAGATGGTTTTATTGTAATGGCCATGTGGTGCCTAAACGTTTGAACTGTATATACCACAATGTCGGATTCAAGCTCTCTCATGCGTTAGCATTAAAAGCTGAGAGCGAAAAACAGTTTGTGTATTATACTGTATTTGTATAGTATATTAACCCCTAATCAGATTAGGGATTAATATACTATAAAAAAGCAATAAAAAATGTATTGCTAAACAAACCAAATGTAAAATGCTGCTTAATTGGTCTTTATTATTATACCAATTGAGTTACATATAACGTTGCATCTCAGTGATTTAAAGAAGAACAAAATGACATTTCGGCAACCATTATTTTATGTCCCGTTAGATTCAATTCAAACGCAGGGATTCATACAGAAACAGCCGCAGAAATTACAACTGAGCTCAAGATGCATTAAAAATGAATGAATGTCTCTTTTTATTTTTTATACAAATGGAAAGTGCCCAGCCCTCATGGGTTTCCAGGGTTCCGTTTGTCAACGGTACTGTATAGTGGAGTCAAACAGAAACGGAAAATCTGAACTTGAAGAATTATACATGAATATATCCCCAAAAAGTCGTCGATCCCCTGCTTTGAACAAATAATCCCCCTCATTGAACGCTAACTACTAAGTTGCCCCTAGGGTCAGAAAAAACACAGACCATTACCAAAAGCCAATCCAGTTTTTCCTCACACTAAGTTCCATCTGGATATAAAACTTGAAGATGATCCATTGAATTGTTTTTGAGTTAAGGACAGTGTTTGTTTGTTTTTTGGAAAAAAGCCCCCTCTAGTGAGTAAAATATGAACTACTATCATAAATATTAGATCTCCTCAAGTTAATTCACATTGAACTAATTACTACTAACTGAAGTTGGACTAACTTGAACCGACAGTAAGGAGGTTGACTGTGTTCTTTTTTGTAAAAAGCTCTCCTTAGTGAGATAAATATGAACTATTAGAGTTAAATATAATATCTAAAAAATAGATCTCCTCTAGTGAATTCATGTGCACCAAATTTGCAATTAATCATACCAACTGTTGAGAAATTATCGCCCGAAAGCCTTTGGAGACAAAAGTCCCACAAGTGTCAGAAATATAAAAGCAACTTTTTTCCAAATCAGTCCAGTTCTTTCTTGCACTAAGGTCTTTAGTGGTAAAAAATTTTGGACCATCCGTTGCAGGGGTTTTTGATTAATTACACTAACACAAAGGATCTGCGGCAGCAACAATGACAATTCCATAATATCAATCTAACTAAACATGAGCTTCGAAAATGGCTGGAGATGTTGGAATGATGGTCAGTTGCATGAAAACATTCTTGTAGTAGAAGACAATCAAGTCTCTATTATATCAAACTCATCACATGGTCTACAGGCATTTACTGACCAGGACAGGAGGAAACCCCGTCCTCTAGCTGAGGGGTGGGGGTTCTACTTCCTTCACCGCCCTGAAGCCCAGAGCGCTGTCAGTATTCATATCTGCAAATTGCTTGAGGGACTTCGGGTCGAAAAAGCCGGGAAGGAGGTCTAGCAGAATTTTCAGATAGTCACACGAGTTTCCACAGGAGATCAAGTCAACAGAGAGAAGTTGGCAAGCTCACTTTCACAACATACCAGTGAAAATTACCTACACTAACCACATTAGGAGGCTTTTTTTTCATCGATGAACTCGCAGGTGTTTTGGGATATCCTCAGTTTTATTGGCTAACCTATTAGCCGGTTTTCGAAATTACCTTCTGATATTGAAGGATGACTTTTGGGGTCCACAGATTAACTCACGCCTCTCTAATGTAACCCCATTTATGAAAACCTATTTTAGGAATGTGGCAAACATTTTTTCGTCGTAAAAAGGTAGAGGCTCACGAATTAATCAAAATTGGACAGTTTGTTTGAAGAGATTGATGAATTTTCCCATCACTTCTACCTAAATTAAGTCGTCTCCAGGTCCCGTTTCTTTTTTTTCTTTTCTTTTTTAGTGGGATTGTCTCTTGGCTCTTCCCCCACCACCTGGCATACAAGAGTGGATCACATGTTATAATTAGCTTCTACAGTGGCTTCTATAAATGGGCTAATTTGTCCCCTGAGGGTGAACTTAAGCTTTGCCGAGATGTGCTATTGTGTTCACCTTCGTTTGACATAAATGTGTAATTAGAGAATAAAATGTTGATTATTACGATTTCCTCGTTTTCTTACAGAGTAACTAGGTGACCATATAGATAAAAAAAACTTTTTTATTTTTTATTTTACTACACTTAAACATGGAAATGTAATTAGATTACTTCACAATGCCCCCTATGCATAAACAAATATATGATGAACATTTTTTAAAGAGATGTGTGAAATTTATATTTCATTAAATCCATGAAAAGTTGAGGATATTATGGAATTCTGAAATATTATGTTTGGTTATATTTTTTAGAACCCCGGGAGAGTTTTATCATCAAAGGTTTTTGGGATATAACATCTCTACCGTTGATCCAGTGTTGGCCAATTTTGGTGATTATGAATTTACTCGAGGAGATCTAACTAGCAAACGTCTTGTTTTATCCTGCCAATTCATCTTTTGCTCACTAGGGGGAGCCTTTTTGTAAAAAATGAAATATGTTAAAACATTGTTTTTAAAGACAGATGGTTTGATTTAGTCAAAATTTTTTGTTTATGAATCAATTCGAGGAGATCTCTCTTGTATTTGTATCGTATTTTACTCCCTGGGGGTGCTTTTCCACAAAAAATTACTGTGGACATAACTTCCATTTTAATTATAGGAGTTCAGTCAGAGGTATTGCTTGTTCAAAGCAGGGGATTGGGGTCTTTTTGGGGATAAACCCTTTCTGTCGGGGATGACAGAATAGGCATAGTCGTTTTCGAAGAAGCTGAATTCTAACATGGGTTTGAAAAATGAATTATTCAAAATCTGAGACAGCAGAGCAAATATGCCAACAAACTCAGAGAAGTAGCCCCGCAGCCCAAGTCCAATTAACCCCGGGATGTCATAAACTTACTGTCTTTCAAAGTGTGAGTCACACAACTCAAATTAGTTTTTTAATTTGTTTCCAACCGAACAAAGTGTGTGGATGACCTCTGTTATGGTGCAAAGACCGAACACATCCGTGCTTTATTGCCCGTACTACAAATCTCAACATTTATGCCACCCAAAGAAGCAATTCTGGTTAGGAATGATCACATGACTGGTTATCTGTAGTGGGAGTCATTAGAAAAATAATGAGAAATGAGCTTGTGGCATTTTGATGGTGACCTTTTGTTTCTTGGGAGCCTTTTCATAATAAGAAAGTAACTCAATTTCCCTAAATTAAGTATTTTGTTCACATTGTCAATTATTCATTTCACCAATCTACTTTGCTGTCTGTTATGGTTTTCGTCTCAAGCAGGGAACATCGACGCAGAAACACGGTTTGAAAGTGTTGCAACATTCAAATGTGTTTACTATGCACAAAGGGACGAGTCAACCCATTTTCATGTGGCTTCAAGAGGGTCTGCTCAGCCCAAAGTTCAAAAAGGAACAAAAGCACAAGTGATTGTTTGATTCCCTAAGTTCTTCGGCACAAACTGAGAGACTCTTCAGTGGCAGATCAAAACTTTGCTTGTCATTGAAGAACAGCAACAACAAAGACGACATAGAATGTGGATTTTAACCCGTTAAATGACACGAGTGTCCGTTTACATGCTTTGGAAGGTTTTTTATTGAGTTCGGAACGCTTTCAAAAAATCTGTATTATTTCATATAATCTCCACTGGCAGATCTATTTTGAGCAAACTGATATAAAAACAAGTGAGGAAAATATCTTCATGTTGTAGAACCTAATCAACAAAGTTGTTATGTATATGAGTTTTAACTGAATCTGAAAATATGTGTTCCTCGGCAAAAATCGGTCAAGCTGAACTATTTTAAAAATTAGGAAAAAAAAAAAGAGGGAGCATTTTATCAATCATTTCAGAAATATGTTCCATGAGGAAAAAAAGTACAATCATTAACTTGACCCTCTGGAATTACTTTGCATGTGAGGGTCCACACCAAAATTTATTTTTTCCTGGATATATGCTCGAACGGTCGGGATATTATGGAATCGTTATATCCGCCGATTCAACCGATTGGTCGTGTTAACGCGATACCTAATAATTAATGCCCACATAAACCTTAGAGCGAGGATGAACTGGAATGATTTTAGGAGAGGTTGATGCTATATGTCTGAGCTCTGTCTCCAAAGACTTTCAAGGCATAATTACCCAACTGTTGGCCCAATTAAGTCCCAATTACTGCGTATGAATTCACTCAAGGAGCTCAATCCTGTGTGTAGGTTGTATTTTACTCTAAAAGTTCATATTTTACTCACTAGAGGGAGATCCTTTTTTTTATTTATTTTTTTTACAATGAACACTGTTTGTTGGACACAACTACCTTCCCATTATTCCAATTTAGTCCAAATTTGGTCAAAGTAAGGGTTCTATCTTATATTTATCAAATTTAACTCTAATAGTTCATATTTATCTCCCTAGGGGGTGCTACTTTTTCAATTCCCCTGTATTGCTTGAGCAATACATCGGATTGGGGGCTTCTTTGGGATACACCCTTGCTGTCAGGGATGACAGCATGGGCCTAGATTTATACTATTTTTCTGCGTTGGTTACAGTTTGCCGGTAGAAGACCAATAGATTTGACTACTTAGTGAATAATGAAGCAGAGTGTGTCCCTGAGAAAATAAGAAAAAATTGCACTAAAGAATAAATTGCCTTTTAAAACGGACTAAATGGTTTTCTAATGTCTCAATGAAACACGGGTGAACTGCTGCAGCGATCTTGTCCTCTAGATACATTTGTCCATTCCGTTAAATGCTGCTTTCTTGATCTGCCTTGAAGACGTATGGATGGGTGGGAGTGTGGGAACCATTATAGTTTGATTGTAAAAGTAATATGGCACTCTCAAAGGCTTTTAGGCTGTATTGTTTTATTGTATGGTATGCCACATGACTGCTAGCAAGACGCAATATAAAATAATATTGTTTTGTATTATTTATTCTCAATTTTCAGTAAAGCCTGTGGCAACAAAGTCTATATATTTTTTGCGGAAACTCTTGCAGGGCCAGTGCTCTGTGGTTTAAAGAGGAACATAGGAGAATATCAGCTATGCTAAAAAATACTTATGTCATTCCTCTTTTTTCACTCTGATCATTGTATACACATATTTTATTGTTGGTAAAACAATATTGCTCACTCCCTGCGTCTGTATTTTGCAGAACAGAACAGCTCTTATTTTATGAAATGCGATGAATATCGGCTTTAACATGCTGACAAATACGTTTTTTTTTTGTTTTTTTTTTACGAGGAAAGCCGTTCTGTTACTGGTTATTTAAATAAGCAGGCAGCAAATGAGACAGATCCCCCTGAAAACCCAAAGATCCCTTAAGTAGTTCTCCACCTCAGCCCTCAGAGAAACTCAACTGTGGCCCCTTTGCATTTTAAATGCTGCTAGAAATGTTTAATGCTTTAGAAATATTTCACAAGCCCTTAAATGTGGGCTCTGATTCAATTTCCTGACAATCCACACGAGGGATTTACTCCGTGTAAGACATTTTGTTGAAAGCTTTTCACCCGACTTCTTGTTTCAACCTCCCATGACAGTCCGTGGAAAAAACACAACGCTGCCAACATGGTTTTACATTTCAAAATAGATACTGACATTGGAACATGAGACTAAGAAAGGGATTATTTTGCCTTATTTTTCACCTTTTAGGCTACAAAGCAAACTTAACGACAGTTTTCCTGTTTAGTATTTCCACCTGCATCTTGCCCCATTCATGCTACCTGAGCTCATGTCTGCAGGAACTATTACTCTGTCACTGTGAATAATACAGGTGATAATAGCTACAACAGCCCTACTGTGATGGATGGTTTTTTCTGGTGTAAGAACCAAAGAGAAGCTCTCTGCTGTGACCAATAGGTTTCAGTAGGGACCAAGATACTTAAGACAACCGCAAGGCCCCTATTGACTCCACTGCCTTGGGGCCATCTTCAACTGTGGCTGCTTATTCTTATGGTCTCCATTAAATACAGAAGAGCGGCATTGTGGGTGTTTCCTTCCTGTAGCTTTGTGACTCCATGTCTTCAATTCATTCTGAGCTTGATACGATTGCATTTAAAAACCTGATATTGTGGGACTCTGCTTTGTGAGGAGTTTTAGGACCCTCATTAAGAAGCAGTAAACGAAGCAGGGAGTCAAGGACGCTGCTCGCCTGCTGTGAGCGCCGCCGCCGCTGTTTCTACTCGAGCAATGTTCGCTACCGCAGTTTGCAGCTTTGCTCCTTTTCTTGTTCGACCTGCCTTTTGACACACCACATACATTTTGCACTATTAGTTTCACACCTTGTCGCCTGCCATCTTTTAATATTTTTTTTAATTTGTGGTTTTGCTTACCTGTTACAAACCGCCTTTGTGACCTACCTGTTTTGCCGCTGGGAGCCACGTCTGGGTCCTCAAAGTACTGACAAGTCTTTCCCACAAGAGATCCTTTTGACATGTTACTACTAACATGTCCTTCCAAGTCTTGACAGTGCGACAGCAATCGGAAACACAATATTAAAACCTCCAAGAAGATGCAGCTAAGCATAATTCAAGCATTATTAAATCTAGTATTTACCCATATTTGTGATATCTCTCTATGTCTGTGGAGATCTTTTGCATATACACTGTAAAAAGTTAATTATTTGATGAACTCAACAAATAATTCAACTGGTAACGCTCAAATTAATAAGTTAGATTCAAAAATACTTAATTTGATTTAGGTGAGTTGAAGTAATTTCTTTTGAGTTCATTAACAATTTCTCTTTGTACAGTCAAAGGTCAGCCCCCAAAAGCATAAAAACTTTCCTCAATTCCTCAAATCTCTTTTAAAATGTAGTACTTCCATTTAAGTTTCAGACTCAATAGTACTTAATTCAATTGAAAGTTGCCTTTTTTTGTTAGTGTGGAGGTGAAACAAAACATATGAGAGTCAACTTGAGAGCTAATGATCTCTAATTCATAAAGAATGTATTGTTGGACAGCAAAGAAATTCTCCTCACATAGTTAAAAACATTTACATGTCTTACACAAAACAAGTTTATACACTACTTGTCTCCGTCCTTTGAAGACACAATTATGTCCCATATAATCTACGGAGCTGCAAAGTCACAGAGTATTATCAGATCAGTCTGGTGAATCGCCATTTTCCAACAAACTGATCCGTTCAGTGTCTGGATCCTCCGGCCGCAATCTGCTTACCGACATTAATAGGAAGCTGATACTGAAGCAGAGATCATAGAAGCCCTCAAATGAACGCTTCTGTATTGCAAAGATATCTGAAAGCACTTTAGGTACTTCACTCCTCGTATTACAGCCGGTAATCCACAAACTGCATTTGGTTTGATTATATTATATTAGCTCCTCGAGGAGAAATGGCACATTTTTTGAGACTCATCAGACACTTTTGAACACATGGAAAATATAATTAAGGTTTTCTGGTCTATAATGTCGTCATACATCAACAAGGGTAAACCCCCTGAATGAACCCCCGCGTTGTATGAGCAATACCCCTGATGAAATTAGATGTGAAGTTATGTCCAAAGAAGAGTGTTTTTCATAAAAAGAGCTCCCCGTAGTGAGTAAAATATGAACTATTAGGGTGAAACATGATATAAACAAGGTAGATCTCCTAGAGTTGATTCATTTGCAACAAGTTTGCACTAAATTGGACCAACGGTTGCAAAATTATGGCCTGACATGTTTGGAGATAAAACTCCCTCAAGTGGTGCAAATATATAACCAACCTTTCCCAAAATCACTCCAGTTCTTCCTCGTACTGAGGTCTTTGTAGATATAGAATTTGAAAATGATCCATGAAATTGTGTTTTTGTTCATTAACGTCAAGGACCTCGACGCTTGACGTTACATCAAGCGGCGATGACGACTCTATAATATCCCCGACCTAAATAAAAATAAGGTTCCAAATATTAAGAAGATAATAATAATAAGATAATACAAATAAACTGAATGACAGAAATTGCAATGAAGATGATATCCAGTGCCATTAATCAATGTTTATTTCTTCATTTCTTGGCTCTGCAGATCTACTTATTCACTGCGGTATTCAGCTCATCTTGCCTAAGCCTGAAAAACCAAAATAAATAGGTTATAACCAAAAATCCGAACCAAGCGCAATGCAATCACCATCTGCTGGAGAACATGGGAGCGAGGCAGAAGCAATGGAAAATTGGAGCCTGCTGCCGCTGATGAGCTAAGAGGAGGCGCCCAGCAGGAGCTCGCTGTGGCACGGCGCCATTGCAACATTGGCCAGTTTTATGACGCCGCATACAGTTACCAAATGGCCTTGAGACGGAGCCAAGAACGGCTGGCTGACCGAGCGAATGACTCCCCCTACGCAGCCACATGGTGTAATCAGAGAGCACAAAAACACGGAGCTATACGCTGTGGAGGGAAGCATATTCACATTCACATCAGTTGTCAGGAATCCATGCATGCATGCGAAGACTATTGACCAGACTCGCTTCTGCTCAACCGGCCAATCATCACTCAGCGGGCAGCGGCGGCGGACGCCGACTGAATGTTCAGCCTGAAATATTCACCTTCTAACGAGTTGAGAGAAACTAATTTGTCAACTCTATCGAGACGCTACAGATGTGCAGATGTTCAGCGTCTCCACAGGATGAATCCTAATGACTCTGCGAAGCGACTGATGCTTCCTGCCGCTCTGCCGAGTTGGGATATGTATTTGTTTTTAAGTGAAACTTTTCAAATATCGGAAACCAGTGAAGTGTGGTAGAAAGATTCACGTCTCCTTCTGGATGTCCTGAGATCAAGTTTTTCATCCCCCGACATGTCCTGCGTTTTGTTTTTGAACAGCCTGACAGTATATTGCAGTAGCAACAGTTGTGTTGTTGTATGAAGTGAGCTGGATGGAATCAGAGCCTGTGATGGAAAAGATAGCATTAGGTGGAGTATGCACTGATCAGCCATAACATTCCAGCCACCTGCCCCATTATCTCTGCAATGCAATGTGTGTTCTGACACGTTGTTGTCACAGCTGGCTTCGGATTTTCTCAGCAATTTCTGCTACGTGAGCTCTTCTGTGGTTTGGACCACAGGGAATAGTCTTTGTTCACCATATGCACTGATGAGCTGCGTCGAAAACCCATAACCATGTTTTTTACGGGTGACCAGTTGTCATTCCCTTTATCCCCGATGTTTTCTCCCCTCAAGCTCCATGAGCTAATAAATATGTATGGACTATTTGAATTGTAGAGACTGACAGGACAAAGTAATTTGCGACTTTCTAAAAAGCGCAGGACAAGGGAAAATCTGAAGCACGTTAGAAAAGCTGTTGTAGTCGTTTACAGTTGTATTTAGTGGTGGTTCTTATTGTCTGCTTGTGGTGCGATCGCCCAGAAATGCAATCTTCAAAACCAAGTCTGAACAGGTTCTGACATTGTTTGTTGGTTGCAGGCTCTGAGTGGCTAATCTGGAATAAAACTTAAAAATTCCTACTGCGATAGACTGGTTGTTGAGGATGGGATGAAACTCGATCATTCTCATCTTGATGATACCACAAGGAGGGGACTCAAGGGAATATGAGGAGGTCGCGGTTCTCTTGGATTATGGAAAGGGGGAAAAAAACTCATGATTTGTAGCACAACAGAATGGAAGATGAATAAAACGGAGAAAAATTCCGATACATTCTTTAGTATCATACCAAACCACTGGGGCTCTTTGCAAGTTAATGCTGCAATTTCTTGCAATTAGCTCACTATGTTTGAAGATTACTAGCTTCAATTACATGAAACTGGCTGCAATACTATTATTTATTTTATTATTCATTATTTAACCACGACAATGTGTGCGTGTCCATGTGTGTACACGTGTGTGTGTGGGATATACTTTGTAAGGGCATTAGGGAGTAAGTCTGTTTGCAATCCAGTGGAAACCTCATATATGTTATCCTGCAAATTCAGTTGAGAAGGTGAAAACCCAGAGGGGGGTTTGTCTTTGAGGATGCGGTGTTCCAATCGGCAGAAACGCCTACTGAGTGGAAGAGGAGATAAGGCCCTCACTTCAAAGCAGCTGTTGCTAAAGGGAAATAGTGACTTTTAAGGCATTTCAAAAAGAATGACTCATTTTGAAATGAGTATTCCTCTTATGCGGGGATGTTTTCATCTCTTACTCCTATGTTCGGTCCTATTGTGCAGTGTTACAGTTTCATACAACAGAAAAGAGAAATGCTCATTATTGCATCTATTCTAGTGACAGGTTCAGTCAGTAGGACATTGATTCTGAAGGTGCTGGTTGTCTATGTTTCTCTTTTCATCTTTTCATTTACATTTACTCTGTCAGACTTCATGTGTTTCATCCGCAGCTGTCAATTGAAATTTCACCCCTCCACGACCCTCCAGCTCCACATGACTGTCAAGTTTCTGAAGATCCATCAACTTTGTATTTTAATCAGCCTTAGCAGCGTCTGAGTCATCTGGACTGAATCGGACTATCAGTTGGGAAGTTATGTATGGAAAACAGAAAAAAAAGAAGAGAAAAAGCTCCCCCTATTGAGTGAAATAAGAACTATTTGAGTAAAATAGGAGATTTACTAGATGGTAATCTCCTTGGGTCGATTCATTTGCACCAAATTTGGAGCTAAATCAGACCAACGGTTGAGAGATTATGGTCCAAAATGTCTGAATTTAATAAATAATAATAAATAATATATTCAAGATGAGAGGGTATGATGCTTTCTAAAAATCTTTAATATCAACATGATTGTAGACAGTAGCGTGAGAGAATCAACTTGTGTCGTAAAATCTATAGTTATATTTCTTCCTGTATAATATTTTCACAAGTAAAATGTGCTGGAGACAGCTGGGCTGAAAAATGGGTCCACTCTAGCCCTACTAAATAGGGAGGAAGAATAAATCCGAGGAAGTATTGGTATCCTGCCAAAGTATGTAATACATACAGTGATTGGTGTTTTGTGTTTTCTAATTTCCATATCAGAGCTGCCTGCTTGCAAAGTGCTAGAATCTCTACCTCTGATGAGGTGTCAGCATTTCAATATGTTTGATCACCCGATTTGTTAACCGACTGCATCTGCTTTTCTTTTCCTTCTTCTTTTTTCTTCTCTCTCTCTCTCTCTCTCTCTCTCCCGGAGATGGAAGTGTTGGAGAATGTTTGTTCATTCATTTGATGAACTGCTGGCATGTTACATCTGTTATCTGTCATGTTTGGGGGAATAATAAGAATGTCGCTGGAGCGGAAGAGAAACACGAACCCTCCAATATCATCAGGGATCTCAAAATACAGCCATAGGGAGGCAAAGAATCCAATGAAATATAATGGAAAATATCTCAACAGAGGAAGAAGATCAGCATCATTGTTCTTTCTATTATCCGGATTTTCATTCCCATGCTGTCAGGAACGATGCCATGTCGCCAATTACACTCAAGCGTCACTACGGTGCGTCAATGCGCTTGAAAAGCCACGATGAAAAACGATATGAGGCGAGAAGCATTGACATTCCTAACATGCATGCTGTTACTCCCGCAGAAGCTGCTGCTCTGCTGCCACGTCCTCCGTTTTCATGCTGATGGATGCCCCAACGCTTTCATCCGTATTCTTCTTCAATCGCATTCAATTAAGGCTGTTATGAATATTCAAAAACTCCCACTTAAGGAAAAAGGTAAAAAAAAACACACAAAAAAAACAACAATACAGTAAGATGTTGACATAATTGCATTTATGGAGGGTTTTAATAATGGATGTGACTCCGGTGCAGCTCTAAAGAAACATCTCATGCGGAATGTGGATCTTTTTTCTTTCTTTCTTTTTTTTTGTTTTAAAGCAAATTAAGAATAAAAAAAAAGAAATAATTAAAATATCACCCCGAAACAAATATTTAAAGCGATGTCTACCTTGCTTAAAATACCTTACATCCAGCGAAACGTGCCAAACTGTTCCTTTAACGATCCCCGATTTGAAGCGCTCGCCGTTTTTATGCGTTTTGCATCGCTGCAGATAGATGGCATCGCAGAACGGCGTTGGCTCAAACTGGGGTGACGTGCTGGGCTACACAAATCTCCATCTAAAAAAGCCCTTTAACTGGCTCTCCATGCAAACACCCACTATTTTCGTTCAAAGTAATCTCCCTGGAGAAATACTCCTTTCAAAGTCGACATTAAATGCTCATGGCTTTGTCCTTTGTGGAGGGATGGGGCCCACTAATGCTGCCCCCCCCCCTGCCGCCACACTCTGGCTTTGTGCCTGCTGCGAGAACTTTTATCTTTCTGCGAATAACAGTCAAACAAAAAGGAACATAATCGACTAATTACAAAGGATCAACAGAGACCGTATGATGTCATCTTTACTTATTTGTTCGTAACTTTTTCTTGCCCATTGCAACCGTTTTTTTTTTTTTTTTTTTTATGTTTTATTCCATTATATCCCGGAAACATCAGGGAACAAACTTATCCACCCCGGTGATCTCCGCCGCTGTGTCCACGTCCGCATCGCCGTCCGCTGCAGATCTTTTGTGTCAGCACGATAAATCAAAAAATATTTCATAGATCGTTTTCATATTTTGTATCCTTGCAGATCTTATTGAGAGGAAGAACTGGATTGAATTTAGGAAAGGTCCGTTGCATATTTTTTGCCAGTAAGGGAAGATTTATCTCCAAAACTTCATTTCTCAGCTGTTGGTTGCATTTAGCCCATATAGATATTGTATGTTTTTCATATTTTACTCTGTTAGTTCATATTTCAACTACTAGGGGGAGCTTTTTAAATAATTTTCCAATTTTTAGACATAACTTACTAATGTCCTAACTTGTATTTGTCATATTTTACTGTAATTGTTCATATTTTGCTCCCTAGGAGGGCTATTTCTTTTTTATTTGTTGTTGCAAAAGACACTGTTATTTGGCCGGTACTTAATTTGTTGTTATTTGGCGTTATATAAATAAAACTGCTTTGATTTGAATTAAATTTTATATAAGAATACAGATTTAGACATTTGGTTTATTGCGTTTGTACTTGCATTTTTGTATTTAATTTATTTCAGTTTCTAAGTCATGGTGGCCCAGTGGGTAGCACAGTCGCCTCACAGAAAGAAGGTAGAGGGTTCAAATCCACTTCTGCCCGGCCTTACATTCTCTCCCCGTGTTTACGTGGGTTCTGTCCCGGAACTCTGGCTTCCTGCCACCGTCCAAAAATACAGCATAGATGGAAAAAAAGTCACTCTTAGATGTATATATGAGCATGACTAGTTGTCTGTCTCCATGTGATGAACTGCAGTCTGTGACCCTGAACAGGATAAATGGATAGGGAAAATGAATGTGCCCCCCCCCCTGCTGAAACTAGCACTGGACAAAACCCATGTACCCCCTGCAGTACCGCAAAAGGACCACTAGGGCTACTGCACCCTCATTTGAAAACAATAGACTCAACCTCTGTGTTGAAAAACATCCTGCTTCAACTGCAAGATCCAAATTTTGTTTCCTGATTCTGATTGTAATACGGTGACCAGCTACTCATAAATATGTACTGTATATGTATTTAAGTTAGCGTATAATTAAAAGTAATCATCTATGGATTTGTGTCCGTATGTTTTCACAGTGCTTTTTTTCCATTCCTTCACATTCTAAAATTTCTCCTAAAGCAAAGAGCTTGTAATTCTCTTCTCCCACACAAACATTCTTCCTCCGTACAATTACTTGTTCTCTCTGATCCCTCAGAAATGAAATTAATTTGAGGCGCATGACGCCTTCCTTATTGAAATATATTTCTGGCGCAGAAAAGGGATTTTGTAATTATAGACTGGTCGGTGCGTTAAATACTTGGCATCAAATGCCGAAGAGGAAGATTAGGGACGAACGAGAACGCATGTTTATGTGACTCCTATATTTGCCGATGATCCCATGCAGCTCGATTTGTTCACTAGAGTTAAACTCTCAGAATGAAAGAAAAGAAATCACTTTCAGAGTTGGCACGCAGATATTATCACATAGATTTATTTCCGACTACAGCTTAGCAAAGAGATTCTTCTAAAAAGATAATCATCAGTCAACAGTTTGCCTTTGTCCCGTTTCTGTGCTGTTAATGTTGCATAAACGAGGTCGCCTGGTGCTCATTCACTGTGTGAACGAAGCTAGTGAAGCTATTTTGGACATCTCCAGCCATGTAATTTAGCGCTAATGTGGCTAATGTGCCGTTTTCTTGGCTGTGTCAGATATGCAGTCCGGTCTGTTGGGTTCAGCCTCTTCCTGCACTTGTCTTTGCTCTCCACAAAGGCAGATTAACACATAATTATACAACATTTGTGCTCAGCTAGGGCACCCTGTGGGATCCACCTGGCACACGCTGCCCACAGTGTGGGTTTCACAGCGCCTCTCTTCCTCCACACATGCTACTCGCAGGAAGAGGAGGTCATGTTCAATCACCCTGCTTGTACTTCATGGGTCTTTGTTTGACACATAGAATCGTTGATGCAACATAGTCAGAGAGGCATGTACAATTTTCCACTTGTGCTTTTTTTTTTTTTCAGGCTTCAGAAAAGTTTCACCTCAATAAATTCCGTGGACGTCATCAGAACCAGGGATGAGGTGTTTTTGTATATTGGTGGTACCCCCAACCAAAAGCATGTGTGGTCCCTTAATTCTGTTGAATTGTCCAATCCGTGTTTATAATCGTCCTACATATGCAATGACAATAATCATCAAACTTCAAGACTATCAAGAAGCCAAATATTCTTAAATTATAATCAAACTTTCATTAAATAAGTAAGACATTTTTTATTTTTTTAAATCTGCTTGTTGGGTGAGAAAATTTCTCGTTTTTTTAAAAAGAATCCCCTGAAACTAGACAATAATGGTAATAGTAATAGTGCAGTGGGCGGAGCCTGTGAAGCTCCCAGGAAGTGTTGAAACGAGAATTTTAGTTCCTTGATTGAGCTGATTTTAAGAATCTACATCTACATCGAAGATTAGAAAGGCCTTCGTTGGGATTCCCGACTGCAAGGGTTTATCCCCCAAAACCCCAAATCCCTTATGTTGTACAGCATTAAAGTAAGTTATGATATATAAAAGATATATCTCCTCAAATCTATTCATATGCACCAAATTTGGACTTAATCGGGCCAACGGTTGAGAAATTATGGCTGTAAAACTTTAGGAGATAAAGCTCCCCCTAGTGTCAGAAATATGCTGCCGGCCTTTCTCAATATCACTCCATTTCTTCCTCGCACTAAGGTTTATGAGGGTATAAAATTTGAAAACGATGCATGAAATAGTTTATGAGCAATCGGTGGCGGCAATGAGGATTCCATAACATCGCTGACCTTTCAGGAGTATAGGGTTATAATGAATATTAAATATGCTAATTAAGCAATATCTCATAAAGCAAAACATTGTTTGGATTGTGCCACACATATACAGAGCACTCATGTACAAAATAAAAGCAAATAGCTTTTCTGAATATACAAATATCAAACCAGATCCTTATGAACTTTTGATGCGTGTTGAAAAAAACCAAACCAAAACATAATTAAGTGCCTGATTAGATTAAATATTGTCCTTTTCAAACGTACGTTTGTACAAGGATTTGACGTTGTTAAGGTATATTCTTCAACATCCACGCATAGGTGTGGATGTTGAACCATATACCTTTCTCTCCTCAGAAATTGCAAGGTAATTTTCTGGTAAAGAGAGGACCCTCATGGCGTCCTTATCTTAATTTACACGCACACAACGCGAGGGGTTTGCGTCGGCCTGCCTGCTGCAGTCCTCCGTGTGAAAACCGCACCAACGCGCCTCACTCATGCCTCACAGACCTTGAACTCGCTGAGAGCGCTCGCTGGCATACCCAGAGAAACACGGGTGCACTGATCCTGAAGGTGTATGTTTGTGTGGGTGAGTTCAGCAGATGGCGAGATGATGCGAGGAAAAATCCGGGAGGCCTCATCTTTTCCCTGTCTGTGTGTTTTTTTTTTTCTGTTAGCAAAGGTATCAAAAGGTGCATGAATGTGTTTTGTACGCATCCGATGCAATAAAGATATGTTCTATCTTCATTTTGTTTAATTATATTTTATTTTTGTATTTCATCATTCAGGGCTTCAGTCATGCAGATAATTAGAAATGGGAGTTATGCAGTAATTACTCGCAACAGGCTCATTCCTCTCTCATACATATGTATACTGATTCTATTCTTAATGCACAGACATTAGAAAAATGGCCCCCCCGCCTCCCTCCCCCTCAGCCCACGCAAATCTGTATACGGAACACGGGTAATTTTCCTGAAGTTACTGCGCTTTATGGTTAATTAATAATGTTATTCGTCATAAAAATACCCATTATCATCCTCAGTATGTGAGAAATATGGATATGATTATATCCTGGAAAAAATTGGGGATATTATGGAATCGACTTTGCGTCTGTTGCAGATTGGTCGAATAGTACATATTTTACCCACTAGGGGGAGATTTTTTGTTGAAAAAAATTTTTTTTTACTCAAAGCTTCTCAACTGTTGGTCTGACTTACTCCAATTGTTTTGCATATGAATCAACAACATCCATCAATTTTCTTCCTCTTATCCATGTCGGGTCACGTTGGCAGCAGGCTAAGAAGGGATTTCTGGACAACCCTCTCCCCAGCAACACTCTCCAGCTCATCTTGGAGGAACCCGAAGTGTTCCCTGGCTAGATGAGACATATATTCCCTCCAGCGGGTTCTGGATCTACACAAGAGTCTCCTCCCAGTTGGACGTGCCTGAAAAACTTCCTGAGGGAGGCGTCCTGGAGGCTATAAACCATTTTACTTCTTTACTTTTGTTTTTCGTGAAAAACTTCAAATTTAATTTGAGGAGTTAAATCGGGCGGGCAGCTTGCACAACGCACAGGATTGGGGGCTTTTCTGGTTTATACCCTTGCTGTCAGGGCTGACAACGTAAGCCTAGATTAAAAAAAAAAAGATTTCCTGCACTTTAAAAATCTAGATAGCTGCTAAAAAGTGTGACTTTGATTCATTGTTCCTTCCTTTAATTAGCACAAGTGAGTTCCCGCACACTTAAAATGGGTTTAGCCTCAGGTATAATTAGCGCAGGCATTGCAGAAACAGAGATGATGCGATAAGAGAGATAAGAAGCACACATCATGATATTATCAGAACGTAAATGTGTTTCAAGGCTACAAAATTGATAGAAAAATGTCGAAATGCGGCATCTGAATAATGCATGTGACTGTACTTCAAATTCCTTCATATCATCGCCATGACATCCCTGAATCCATTCATCAGGGAACATTTAACTCGTTTTCTCTTTATGCTCGCCTCGATCTCTACTTTCCTTTTGTTTTATTTCAGGAATGACCCATTTGCATGAAGTCTGAGCAACAATCTTTCATGGTTGGCAGCACATACATAAAACCAACCACGCTGCTACATTTATGCTCGCACTATAAATGTTTAACATTAAAGGGCATGGTTATTATGCATGATGAATACAGCAAAGTGAATCTGGAGCTGTAGGAAAACAGTGGAAATTATGTTTGCATATGCGTTTGTGTCTTCTTGTTTGTGTGTGCGTGTGCGTGTGTTTGTGGGTGTGCACTTTGACCTCTAGTCCTAGTTGATGAATTCGTATTTGGGTTTGATGTCAGGCATCCGTTCCTTAAAAGGATAAACCAGATGGGTCCATCTATCATGTTGAAAATGGCCTGTTGTTCTGCGTTTACTCAAGTTTGACTCATTAAAACTGGTCGGAGACCCCTCATTGGTATTCGTATCGGTATTAACGTACATAGGAAACCTTTTTATTCTATCTATGGGGGATGATTCCCCCAGGTCAAGGTGAGAGTCAGCTTTCAAACTAACGCAAAGGGAGGAGATGAGTAGAATGGGGAAAAGGAGTAGAGGATTTCAAATGGCAGCAGTGGTCACCTTGTGACAGACAGCGTGAGCTCAACCTTGTTTCCTGGGTGGAAATAAAGAGAGGGAAGCCATTACTGGATTACTAGAAAGAACTGGATGTGTGTACGTGTGATGGCAGAGGTGTGTATAACGACGAGGTTTCTCTAAAGAGGTGGAAACCTCAGCTCAGCGTGTGATATGTTCTCGTGAAGGTTTGTTGTTTCTTACATATAGTTTATAAAGCTCCTATTACAGTGATGAGTTTAAAAACTGGAGAGGATGGAGAAACTTTTTTTTAATGTGTCAGAAATGAAAGCTTTCTTTAACTACCCTAGGCATTTATTCAAGATTAAAAACACGTTTTTTGCAACAAATGTTAAAAACTCTCCTCACCCGTAACCTGACAAAGAGATTTAATCAATTATTATCATATTGGCCTCAGCAAATCTCCAAAAGATTTGTCATGTTCTCTTTTAACTAGCAGTTTAGTTTTAGTTCAAGTGCTCTTATTTTGGAAGGAGTAGAGCGGAAGTTGACATGGCCAGTGAGCTGTGGGTGTTCTGCATTGATAAAAAAATAAAGTACGAGCAACCCTCTTTTGTGTTTACACTACTAGACTTGCATTTTTTTAAATTATGTTTTATTTTCTGGTTTCAAAGTATAAGCACGTGTCCTAAACCCTTCGCTACACACTCACACTCACATACACACACACATACGAAACCATACCAAATAATAGTTTCAAATCCATCCTCGCTGGTAAGTTTTCTAAGGCTTCACGCTAATTGCTAAACTAACAAGCTATCTACTGAAGCTGAAATGAAATTTATAAGGACAAGGTTAAATAAAATGTAAATTTTTGATTTCTATTTGAAAGTAGATGCAATGATTCAGCCTCCCCTTTACCACCATAACGCCACACTCACCTTTAAATCACTAATAAACCATTATAAGCCACATGTTTCAACTGTCAGTACAAATTCACTATTTGGCAAGCAACTGGTCATTGTCTCCATTTTTTTATCTAATGAATTATAGCACCTTATTAATGATTTATAAATGTGTAATAACCTATTTTTAGTCTTATTAGAAAATTGCTACTAAAAAAGGTATTTATGCAGTTTTATACTTGATGGTTTTATTTTGAATCTGTCCTCAGGAGCAGGCAGATGTGTGTCGAGAAACAGAATTATTGTGATTCCCCACATCCGTCGTAAGGATGTCAGCGGTCATGGCAGCTCCGGAATAAATTGTTGTTTTTCAACCACCGAAACTGTCAGAGATATCTATTTTCCTGAAGGATATGAAAAATGTTCTCTGATAGCTCATGAATAATGACCCCTCACTTCCTCATAATGTTTTTCTTCTTGGAAGTAATCCTGCCCATTTTTCAGGGGGCCGCTTGTTTGTGCATGACGTGAATTTAATGTCAGGCAAAATCCGTGTTTTTAGAATCACGACAGTCACACAAGAATTTTTCTAATTCTGTCTTGAAAAAAATCACCCTGGATTCAAATATATTTTAGATTTTCTGATGCCACTACCCATGTCCACAGTTGAACGCAAACACATCGCCACTTTTTAAAAAATGCGTTTAACATGGACGCATACATCAATGGAAAGTCTGTTGGATATCACTGAGACAAGGGAGAGACTCATCTGTAGGTCTTATACTTTTTGCGTTTAGGTGTACCACACAGTTTGGTAAAACTAAGAATACGTCTTGAGAATGTCCAGGGGAAATTCGTTGACAGTGTGTTTTTATACATCGCCCACAGACAGCATGCTGTCTCTCCCATTAGCTTCCAAGAGGAGACAAGATGACAGCTATAGCTATGGAATGTAGCAGTTTCTAGTTACTTCATATGCTTTTATAAATAAATCACTTTATATAGTGACCAGCTCACACCTGTCACACATCTGTCGTACAGCATTAGAGCCCGTCTGCAATAAGAGGGGTTCCAGCTTCACCATCATTCTCCAGAGGGGTCCCACCTTTGCTGTCAGATTCCAGAAGGGTCTTGCCTTCAACCATCACTTGTGTTTGTATATCCCCTAAAAGTGGAGAATATTACGGAAGCACCGCCTCCACAAGTACATCAGTCGCAGATCCTTCCTGTTAATGAGATAACTCATACCCTATTTCATGAATATTTATTTTTTAATACCCTCATAGACCATGAACTGGATTGATTTTGGGAAAAGATCAGTTATATATCTCTGCCACTAGAGAGAGCTTTAGCTCCAAATTTGCTGTTTTTAGGGCATAATTCCTCAACTATTGGACAGGTTGACTCCAAATTGATGCCTATGAATCAACTGCAACGATCTCTGTACTTTGTAAGTATCATATATTACTGCAAAAGTTCATGTTTTACTCACTAGGGGCAGCTTTTTGTGATGGAAAACACTGACTAACAGGCATGTCTGAAAAACGATTTCATGGATCATCTTCAATTTTATACCCGCATAAACCGTGTGAGTAAAAACTAGAATTTGATGATTTGGCTGACAGTGGGCAGCTATATGCAGTGCCCAGAGAGCGTATTGCGGTTCGGGGTCTAGCTCAAGGACCCTTCGACATGAAAACTGCTGGAGCTTGAACCGCCGACCTGGCGATTGGGAGACAGCTGCTCTACCCGCTGTGCTACAGCCGCCGAGTTACAGTTCAATCAGGGTGATTGCTTGTACAATGCAGGAGACAGGGTTTTTTTCTCTTGTTCTTGCTACTGGGGAGAACAGCATAGGCCTACTTCTCAAAAGTGATGGCTGTTATAGTGACATTGAGTTATTCCTCTCCAAGGACGAGAGGACAAACATGATGTGTGAGATAACCTGTTCCCTTGTAAGTAAGAATTATGCCCTCACTTCTTACGGCTTTCCCAACTTCAAACAGTTTAAGGGTTCAATTTAGGAGGAAATTCCTAAAACTCATTTTCATTTGTTTAGTTTTGGCGTGTTTCAACATGTTTTTGTCAGAATGCTCTGTGAGCCTGAAAGGTTGCATTTAATTTCCCTTGCTTCTCTGAAAAAACATTTCTCGTTTGATTTGAACGACTAATTTAAAATACATTTAACATTTGTTTCTCGCTCAGCTCAACAGTTTGACATCACCTCATGAATTCATTAACATATCTCACAACTTAAATTTGAGCTGATGCCTCGTCTGCATCGTAAAGTTTTTATTTGTCTTTATCTAAAGCTCAGGCTGTGTAATGCATATCATAGAATTTGCCCCTAACCTTTTCAAACAACCCCTTAAACACAGCAACCTGCATGCCATTAGATTTAAATGTAACAACAAACACATCCATATCTTTTATTCCTTATTATATTCACGAAAAAATATATTGAAATATTAAATCATTATCACAGCCGCCACTTTCCGCTGTAGTTCCTTCGTGTTAACGTGATAACGCAAAAACCGTTTAATGGATCACTTTTAAATTTTATACCCGCATAGACCCTAGTGTGAGGAAGAACATGAATCATTTTGGGGAATGTCAGTTGTATATTTCCGACATTAGGTGGAGCTTGTACAACGTTGCATATTGGGGACTTTTCGGGGACATACTTTTTCTGTCGGGTACAACAGCGTAGGCCTAGTTGATTAGTTAGTCAAACTCAGTATGCAATCAAGATGACTTCACCTAAAGACCTCTCTCTGTCATAAAGGAATTTTGTAGTTCCTTCATCAGTACATTCATCAACGCTCATGTCAGTCAGTGTGTGCGTGGTATCTGAGTGAGTCGACTGGGAAAGGCGCCGAGCGTTTCCTTTCTTTATGCGGTGGATCGCAAATTGACCACACAATCAAATGTTGCAACTTAATGAAGTGTTCCATCGGATTAAGAATATTACAAGACGGGGTACGTAGTACAGTTTAAGGCAATATCATGGTTGTAGCACGCTGTAATTAGCATTTATATATGCTGATCTAATTAGCGATAGTTATGACATACTGTACGAAAGTTCTGTCACTTAAAAGCTCTATGTTGTATGATGGCTAACTAATTAATAATTGCCTGACAATATAATCAACATTTCCTGTAATAAATAAAGATGTATATTCAAATGTAATAACCTGACAATTGAAACTATTTCTACTTCCTCACTGTAGAAATGGAAGTTGCATGAAGTCGATTCACACTGAAAAAAATGATTCTGACCCCAAATCATTTTCACATGCTTTAATCTGATTAAATTCAACGATTTAACCGGACCTAGGCTGTTGTCTCCACAGTACTTTTTAAAAAAAAGATAACCCTAGGAAGTAAAATAGGAACTATTAGAGTCAAATATGATACCAGCTAGATCTCTTGGTGACGATTCATATGCACAACATTTGGGCTTAATTGGTTAAGAAGTTATGTCTGGAAAAGTGTCTAAGCTCCCCCTATTGAGTGAAATATGAACTATAAAATAAAACACACTGTACACAGGATAAGTTCCTCAAACGTTTTCATATGCACCAAATTTTGATTAAATTAGACCAACGTTAGAAAACGTCCCCTACTGTCAGAAATATACAACTGACTTTTTGCAAGATCAACCCAGTTCTTCCCTGAACCAAGGTCTACCTGGGTATAAAATTTGAAAATGAACCATGAAATAGTTTTTGCTGTGCTGCATGTACAACCGTGGGAACCAGGTAAAAATCAAACGTATTTTTCTCTCTAAGGAGAAATTAACATCGCCTGCTTGCAAGCAGAATCTTACTAACAGCATGCAACAGAACAAAGCGGCAAAAAACCCAACAACACACAGGTGCAAACAAGAAGGAGGGGCGGGCTCGTGCAGGGATGTTCCGACGGAGCAATTCAGTCTCAGAACCCTCTCAGCACGCTCTCATGGACCCCTGAGTGACAAGCACACAGCGAGTGCGAGCAAAGAGATGGACAGACCTGGTAAAAACTTTATGGATTTTTTGACGGTCCACCAGCCCACCAGGATTCATCTTGTGAGCCGGCACACACAAACACACCCACACACACACACACAAATACACACACTGATTAAAGACACATACGTACACCCACACACACATACACAAACCCATTATCAGAAGATCACCCTGTTCCCGACTTAAATTCAGTCTTCTGCCAGCCCTAATCGAGACCGGCAACAACTACAATTATATCCAACTACTCATTCTCCAGTCTAGCAGAAAATGGTAATCAGGTATATGGTCTGTATATGTGCTCAGTATATGAGAGTCTGATTCATTCCCTAAGCCTGGAATGATACGACAAACAGATGCAGTACATTGAGTAATATGTTCATCCACTGCAAAGAGATGGGCCCTCAACAAGCAAGCCAGCAGCAAGACACACAATCACAAACCAACACACACTCCAGCCCACACATCACACAGGCACCCACATCGGGACTGGCTGACAGTATCTTTGCTCTAATCAGAATCTTAATTAGTCTGCTAGCAGCGTGCCATTAACATATATTCCGTCTAATTAACTAGGGACACACACATACAGAGGCGGAGAGGCTGAGAAAGAGAAATCAAAGACGCTTCTTGAAATACTTTAAGATGAGGAAATAAATGAACAAAGCAGACCAACAAAAAAAATTAAGGCCTTAAACTGTCAGTCTCATTCTGCCTCACTGGCTGAAAAAACTCATTTGCTTTGCTGGGCAAAGGGAAGTCAGCCGAAATAATGTTTTTGCAGTGAGGCGCTCTGTTCAGGGTAATATTTCTGGCTTCAGCTGTGTTACCTAGTTCTCTCTGCATATTTTTATACTTGACAAGAGAATAAATGAAAACAGACAACATCAGACATCTGTGAGCAGCGGACAGGAACCAATCCCAGCATTGGCTGGAAAGGTTTTTGTTTTTTTTAACAAAATAACAAACAATCTCTTCAACCGTCAGTCCGATTTAGTCCAACAATTACTGATATTTATCGACTCGGGGAGATCTATCTTGTATATATCATATTTTACTCTAATAGTTTGTATTTTACACACCAGGGGGAGTGTATTATGCAAAACACTGTTTTTCAGACATTACTTCATAACCCCAATATGAGTATCAAAAAGGGGAGCGCAAACAAAATTACAGTGCAAGATAACTAATCTCAGTTACACCAATTTATTTTGGGTCTTGTCATGTCTACAAGCTAACGTTTCGGACTAGCGACCTTCTTCAGAGCATGTAAGAAATTGGAGTTCAACCTAATCTTGATCCTCAGATGAAAGCATACTTGTGGACGTCCCCTCCAACCCATGATCTTACATAACTTCAAAACCATTGGTCCGATTTAGTCCAAATTTGGTGCTTATTATTAATTGGAGGAGATCTATCTTGTCTGTGTCATATTTTATTCAAATAGTTCATGCTTTACTCAAAGCGGCTGACCTTTGTTATGAAAAATACTGTTGACTGTCTGTCGGAATGGGCATGGGTCATCATTAGCACTGACTGCCTGCGGCTATGTAGCCCCTTTATGTAGAGGTTACCATGCAATGTCTGTTCTGTCATCTTTTTTATCAGAACCAGTATTTACTTTTTCAGCAGTTTGTCTTGCAATACTTCTTCTGTGGGATCGGACATCATCAGCTAGCCTCAGTCCACGAATGAGCCATGGGGGCTTATGACCCTGTCGATGATATGAATTATTGGTACGCATTGTTGATGCTGTCTGAAAAAGTAAATTTCACAGTCGCTGTTATGCTTCCTATTCAGTCTGAGTTTTTAAAATTTTATTTCGTAGTAAAAACAACAGCAAACAGACAAGCTTCAGATACAGTGTTACGACAAAGCCTAAAGAAGCTTCAAAGAGGCCGTACAGAAAACTAGTCGTTGTTTGTTGTCGTTAATCAACACACCGGTTTTTGATGCTGCTTTTTCGCGTGGAACTGTGCTGGAGTCCTTGGAGCTTCCTGTGGCTCTGGCTGCTGCTGGGGAGGGTATCAGCACATCTGTATGCTATGACACGAAATGCAGCATCTTATTTAGGTGTCTTTCATCGGTGAGTCATTCTTCAAAAGGATGCTGGTGTGAGATCTTCACAAACGCGGCTTCGCTTTGGATGATTTCAAATAAAAACCATGATGCGGTTCAAACAAAGACACAGGCACTGGTGTGCTCGAAAAGAGTGTAGGAAATGAAAGATGAAAAGAGCATTTTGCATTTAGACGCCAAAGCCTTTGTTGTCATTCCAGGCTTGCCTACGGTTCTGTGTCGTGACTCATGTTCTCCGGATCATCCTATACACTGCTGCTCTATTTCTGCACCGCCGTGGCTCGGTTTCAGCTCTCAGCGTCACCCTGCGCTTGTATAAAAAATTGAAGAGGTTTTTTCGGTGGCATGGGATGTAGATTCTTTTGATTAGGCTGACATTCACTGTGCTACATATGCAGTTTGAACATCCGATGTATTCCAACAATATCTTCCGAAAACAAGGCTGGAAGACGGTGACTTCCTCCAGAACTTTGGACGGTTTCCTGTGGTTTTTCTGGCACCTTACATAACCTGATTTTACTCCTTTAGAAGAGACGCTAATATATTCTAGAGGGTCTTATCATGTAGGAATTCTTCATATCGGATTTTCCTCATGACTGCTGTTTTCTAGAAACCACACTTTTCTCATTTGCTGCACATTAAGAGCTTCATATCAGTAAAAAGATTTGAACTGGACATTCGTGACATGCCTGTCTGCCTCGTCAACCACAAGACCACCAGAGTCCTGATCTGGCTTTGCCTTTTATAGTTAATGGTGTCACAACACATCGACCTGTCCTCCTGGGATCATGTCCATATGTCTATGAGTGAGGCTGCCTCGGTCACGTGGTTTGTTGCCACGAGCAACTAAGTGAGACACACTTTCTCTCTGTGTGAATAGTTTGTACAGTCCTCTAACCTCTGAGTTGGGAAGTTGGACCTCAAATGGAACCATCCATCCTTCCATGTCCTGGATCTGTTAATCCCTTTACAGGGTCCCAAGGACTTGAACCGATCCCAGCTGGGATTGGTCTGTGTCATTCTCATTACATTGGTTGTCAAAAATATTTTGATTTTAAAAGGACTTTGATAAACTGGTAAAACTCCCCAAACCGCAGAAACAAATTCAATGTCGACTAATCTTACTCAGAAATGCTCACAGACTCGGAACTGTATACAATATTTATTGACAATGTATCCAACGTCATAGATTTTCATAGTAAAGACAGACACTGAATTTTACAGGGCTTCTCTTGGAGCGGGTTACAGCTCCGGGTTTCTAGGAATGTTTTCATGAGTGGCACATACAAAGTTTCCCGGAGGTGGAGGGTGCTAGGAGGTTCGGAGGGACTGACGCTCCTCGGAGTGAAGTCCAGGGCAGCAGGAGGCTAAGGCTTCTTCTGTGAGTGTGTGCAAACGTCCACGGTCAACAAGGTGTGTCCTTTCGGCTTTTCAGGATGTCAATCTGTCCCGTCCAGGAATAAGAAAGCAGCCATTTTCAAATCTCGCCCAACCCAGGTTTATTTTTTGTCTTAAGGGATCGTCAAGGAATTTTGTAAGCACACGTCACTGAGTTTATCAGAATCCCTAGAGGACAGAGTAATCAGTCCGTAGTATAAATGTGGAAAAAATCGTCAAAATTGGGTTTTTTCGCCAAACGACAGTGTCTGCAGGAGTATATAAGTAGAAAAATATACGAAACAAAAAAAAGTGCTGTGAAGTAGAAACACAGATTCCGAGTGAAGATCTTAGGAAGCAGACTTTTCTTGCCGGTGTTGTCGTGCTTTGGAAACACATGACTCTCACTCAAAGTTCATTTTTCCAAAGAGTGGAATGCGAATCGTAAACTTTTAAAACATATTTAAGGTGTTTGGATTCTGCTTAAAGAAGTTATGCTCTAGGTAAAGTTCTTTTTGAGTAAATATCTTGGATTTGAAGTTGTAGTTGTGGTTACGGAGTTGCACGTAGCATGGATTGTGCCAACCTGAGATGGTTTACTTCCTGGCCGAGACAAAGTCATTATTTACGACGGAGTATTTGAGCCACGGTGACGAAAAGAAACATTTAGATTACGAGAGTAAAGTCGTAATATTGCGAGGCAGAAAAATTTTAATTTTTCGAAGATTCAATATAACAAGAAGGAAAAAAAAAGCTCTACAGGTATTAAGTCGGAGTTTTACGAGGAAAAATTTTTTAACTGTACGAGAGAAAAAGATGAAATAGTCAGAGAAAAAGTTGTAATTTTACAAGAATAAAGTTGTTATTTTTGTTATTTTAGGAGGACAAAATTCCCGATTTTATGAGAGAACGTGAAACTTAATTATGAGAACAAAGCTGAAATATAAAAAAAGAATAAAGTTGTTATTATATGAGAAAAAAAGAAAATTGTGTTATATTTTGAAGAAACAAAGCTGTAAGTTTTATAAGGATATAGTCATAATTTTGCGAGAAGAAGCTGCAATACTACGAGAAAAATGTTGTAATTTCCCGAGGAAAACGTCGTAAATTTACGAGGGAAAATAACTCGTAATTTTCCAAGAGAGAAATTTATTTAAAAGTTATTTTTCCATATTTAAGTCATAATTTTAGCAGAATAACGTTGTAATTTTAGTGGAATAAAGTCTAATAAAATTAAAGACTGTTCTAAAAAGTTTGTAATTGTAGGAAATAAAAAGTTCAATATTCTGAGATATAAACCTATAATTGTTACGAGAATAAAGTCATAATTTTGGCAGAATAAAGTAAACTATCTTAACATTATGAGAATAAAGGGATAAATCTCATTTATCATTTATAAATGATGAATTCTATAGATTACAGGGGAAACATCAGAAGAGTGTCACGAGGAACGTGAAATCTTCTCGTCAAGCTACTGAATATTATAATATAAGTTTGACAAAAAAAGAAATATTGAATCTTTCGGCACAGTCGGAAAATGAACCACTTTTTTTTTCGAGTGCGATTACAATTTTATTGTCTAAAAGTTTAGCTCTTTCATTTTTCAATGTGGCCCTAATACTCAGTCGTAATGACTACGTCTTCATCGCTAATCTCACTGTCCTCGTCATCGTTTGACTCTTTGTGCGCGCGTGTGTGTTCTAAAAAGTGTCGATGAAGTCGTGTGTAGCTGATCATCGGTACAAGAACTTGTTAGAATATTGCCGACAGCAAAGAAACGCTGCAAAAGAACATCAAACTACATTCATGAATGCATTTTACATTTTGGCAAAAAAAACAACGATAAAGAAAAAATTGACAAATCATCGAAAGAAACAAAAATGTGATCAAGTGGCTTTGTAAAATAGAATATTTACATTATTTCACATCAGCATTGACATTCTTTCAAAATTACAGTTGCATTATTTTTAAAATTAGTATAAATGACGTCATTTTGTCTTTTCTGTGGAAAGATTATAGGCATTTATCTACAGGAATATTACCTTCCAAATTGCTGATATAATAATATACTATATGTGTATGTACATTATTTAAACGGGTTTTTTTTTCAGGACATGATGCCACGGTTGACTTCAACTCATTTTTTCCATAAACTGCCAATATTGAGATTTTCTTGGGATCGTGATTCGTTTCTCAATCCCTTCCCATCAATATTTTACACCTGAAGTAGACAAATCAAATTTTCGAGAGATATTAAAAGAAAAAGAAATATTCTCAATCAAAGCAACGTGAAGGGAAATAGTCGCGATGAGAGCGATGTAAACGCTTGTGAGGTGAGTCGAAAGTGTCGGGCAGTTCTATCGTCCTTTAAAAGCCACAAACTGTTGGAGAAAAGCAAAAAAAATGTCAATATTAATAATATCATAAATATGTGCAAATATGTGCGTCATACCCTACACTGTAAAATGAATTACACGTGTATGGAAATGTGTGTTTCATATCAGAGGTGAAATACACTCAATAAGTAAAGTTCAGCTTCTATCGTTACAGAGCATGCAGTGAGACAGTGTCACATATGTCGCTACGTTTCAATAAAACAAAGAGAATATTTGGTGATTAGGAACTCACTCACGCCTCCACAAGCCAAAAATAAATAAAAGACCAAGAAAAAATGTTTGTTCGTCCGACGTGAACTTAGTGCTGCGATGAATGATGAATGTACGGCATCCCAGAAGAGCAGGACGCGTAGAGAAGACGTGAAACGCTTTTACCAAATACCAAACAAATGTACACTTTGGAAAAACGTTAACAAGATACGTCACGTAAAAAAAATAAAAAATACAAAACAAAAACGGTTATACTAATGATTCCCATATTTAAAATTTTTTATTTTCTATTTTTTTTTAATTATGTAAAATTGTATTTTATATTGTAATTTTTGTATAATTCATAATATACTTTTATTTTGAAGAACTGCTTCAAACTTGTAAATTTGTTCCTGATTGTAAATATGTTTTAAATCAGTTGTTTTTTTTTAACTTGTAATTTGGTAGGCCAAAATGTAAATTTGTTTTTGTGATGTAATTTCTTATTTGAGATGTAAATTTGTTTTTGTGTTGTAATTTAGTATTTGAGATGTAAATTTGTTTTCCCTTCTGTTTCAGATCTGGTAAATATCTTTTCAAATTTATGATGTAAACTTGTACATTATGTTGTAATTTAGTATTTCAAAATGTAAATTTGTTTTGGCTTTGGTAAAAGTGTTTCATATCTTTGAATTTTGTAGTTTTGTTTTAAAAATGGTTCCTTTCTTTCATGTTGTAATTTTGTTCTTCCAAAATAAAAATTTTCTTTTCTTTCTAAATTCTTTTTTAAATTTGTAATTATGCTTTCTAAAAAAAAATTTCTGTCGTAAATTTGTATTCCAAAATGTAACTTTGTTTTGCCTTCGATCAGCTGTTTCACAACATTTCGCTATAAATCTGTTATGAAAAACTTGTTTATTACGTTGTTATTTTGAATTCCAAAATGTAGATTTGTTTGGTAAAACTGTTTCATGTCATGTAAATCTGTTTTTGTTTTTTCCGATTTCTAAACTATAGTGAGCTTTTCACATTCTTAACTTTTTAAACTAAAATTATAATTACTTTTACATTTCATGAAGTGTTTGAAGTGTTGTGAATTTGCACTTCTGAGCCTCCGTAGAACAGCGATAGTAGAGGTTGTTATTATTATAGGTTATTAAAGCAGTTCGTTCACACAGACTTGCAGGCGATGTGGTAAATCTGGGTGGAAGGATAAACTCTATCCGTCCTGTAGCCTTATTTCATTTTCCTTTTAAACCGAAACCTTGTTGTGACTTAAACACAAAGTGTGACTGCAGTCGTTTTAATAATTAATAAAGACTCTGTTGAGAGAGCCCTCATAAGCCCCAGGTATGAGAAGAACTACGGTACAGCCTCTATGTGTGTGTGTGTGTATATGTGTGTAAATCTACCTTGTGTACACACAGGTCAAATAAACAGAATCATTACTAAATAATCATCTGTAATAATTTCATTTTACTCCTTTGTTTATGATCAGAAACGTATTTTAAATCTGGAAAAAATTTACAACTAAGTGATTGAATTGTGATGTTGAATTTATCATTTTATATCTCTGGAGATGTGTGAGCTGAAATAAATTTATGATGAACAGTTAAAAAAAAGAAATCTCTCAATTTTGATATATGTGTTAAAAAGCTGATCTTTGATGATTTTTGTGCTTTTCATGCATTCTGGCCTTTCAAAAAACAAAAGGAGTTCTTCTTGAATCATGATTATGGCCTATAAGGTTCCTTTTCAGCTGTTGGGAATATATATATATATTTATATATATATATATATATTTTTTTTTTTTTCTTCCTTAAATCCATATTTAAAAAAAAAAAAAAACTTTGGGGAATTATGTAGGTCATATTATCAATATGATGCTATACAGGTGATATTTACATATTAAGTTTTTGAAAACTAACGACCTTCTTTAGATTACGGTCCTCTCCAAAGATATCAATACTACGTATTAATACTTTGGGGTGAAATACAATATCGACAATTAGAATATGATGTAAGTATAAACAATTTTGAGAGAAGATATTTAACTCTCTTTGAATTGTTGGATACTGGACAGAGCAGGATATTCTGAGAATATTATTTGGCGGTAGTTTTGCTTTACGTGACCTTTGAACTGGCTGCTTTAGTGCAATCTGAGTTGAAACCTGCAAGTTGTTGTTTTTTGTTATAATACTAAATCACACCTAATTAAAACGATCTATGTACCGAGAGAAGTTCTCCTTTTGCATTATAGTAGAAAAAGTGGGATTTATTTCACAAATGACGTTTTTTGTGTGTTTAATATCACGTCTGATATAATTATTTATATAAAACCCTGTTAACGTGACCCGGCTTCGGCACGACCAGGTCAAGTCAGCGAAAGTAAAACGGTTATTTTCAAATATGTCAAATTTATCGATGTGCAATGACATGATTTGGCAATTAACTTTGCATGCTGTTGATCTAAAATGATAAAAAAAAAACAACATAAAACGAAATGCAAATAAACAATAAAAAAAAAAAAAGAAGTAAAATCACAATCGAACAAAAAAAATGTGTAAAAGTTGAAACAACGACTCAGAAACAGGCACCTTATATGTTCATAATCTCTCTTTTCTATAAAGTTTACACGTGTGATTCCAGGTTCTGAAGAGTCCAGTCCTGAATGGACCAATCCAGTCCAGTGAAGATCACATAGAAAATTAACCAAACCGTTTACAAACAAGAAAATGAGCAAAAATGTTTTGCTGTTTGTTCTTGCCCTCTTCAATCTCCCCGATGTCCTTTTTTTTTTTTTCTAAATTCCTTTAATTGACGTAATAAAGCCAGTAAACGATGTTGAAGAAGGAGAAGACGGTGGGGAAGATCATCCTGGACCATTTGTCGATAGAGTTCACATCAGACAGGTCAGGGATGGTGATCTTTAGCTGAGAGGTGCACCTCCGTAGTCGGCTCTTCTTCTGGGTCATGTGACACTCCAGCGTGTTTCGGCCGTAGTTGTGCCTGGCTAGGCCCGCTTTGCGGTACTGTAGCGTGGAGCTGTCGTATGTCAGCATGGTGTTTCGTGGATCATTGAGACCCAGAGCCAGCTCCGAAACGCCCATGTCGTTCTTAATGTCCAGGGTGCCCAACAGGATGTTTTCATGCGTGTCCATCTGGAGGGAGAAAAGCAAGAATTTGTCCGAAGGAATGAAACGGCCCTAAAATAAGTTCAGTGTGATCACAATCATATATGTATCATAAAAAAGGAGCAAAATCGTTTTTTCACGGTAGAAAATCAATTAACTATGGATGGAACAATAACATCGTATTTAGGGTTATTGATAATTATTATGATTGTAATCTAGATTTTTAGTGTTTTAAAAACCCATAAGTATCACATACACAGTTCAAAACTATGAAAAGCTGCTTAGACAGCTTTATTCCGGATTTCAAACTCAACAGCTTAACCCACTCTGCCGTTCTGAGGTACCTTATTCTTTTGATCGCCGAGTCCGATTGCTGCATCGTCTACGAAGATCGGCTCCCACATCGTATCGTGGCCGTCCAGATCCCTTTGTTTCATTCTTGCATACAGCGTGTCGTCTCTGCCAACTACGTTTCCCACCAGCCACTGCAAGCAAACACAAATTGGAAGGACACTGAAGTGAAAATAAAATCAGTGCTGGAGCGTTTAATTGAGTTTGGTAAAAGACTTTTGGATAAGTCCACTATCACTTTCCACTTTAGCCTTCTGCTGAGATCATGCTATGCTAATGAATCCCTTTCCATCCAGTGCTAAATGATATTTTGTATTCAAATCATATTAGAATGGGCTGCTATGTTATGGAGGTCAGATTAATTCTTGACTATCATAATTCGGTTCAGCTGGGATCATAAAATGGAAAAGTGTAGACTGCCTTTTTTCAAACAGAGAGTCCAGAAGTTCAGAATCCTTTAGCTGTTTTTTTTTTCACCTGACAGCAGATCAAACAGAAGTAATAAAAGCTTATTAGGCCACCTTTGCTCATCACTGTGATGGCAAAAAACACAACAACAAGAAAGGGCAAACATGAGGTCAACACTTCATTTCTGGTGTCAGCTCTTCCCTTTGTATTTTATTAATCTCAGCTATCATAAGTGATAATAATTAGTATACCCTCTATAATCATGTTATTACATTGTTATACACAGTATACTCTTGTGTAGTCAGCCATTTGTGAGGAGAAGTGGCAGTCCTTTGAATCGCCCGGGGATCTCACTAGGGTTCCGAGTTTAGCTTTAGCGGACCCTATGACATGCAGGCGTCAGGGGTAGATCGAACTGCCAACCCTCCAGTTGGGGGACGATTGCTCAATCTCTCGAACATAATTAACCCTGTAAAACCCAAATATAGAAATAACAAAAAAAATAATTTTTTTTTTACCATTTGGATTTGGAATTGAAGAGCAAATGCTAACTAAAAGTTAACATTTGAAATATTGCAAAGGCGGGGCTACATTGGTTCCGAATTTCTGTGCTTTCAGTCACATAAAATTTCATTTGCAGAACAGAAGATATTGGATTTTTTTTTAAATCTAGATCAAGGAAAGCCCATCGACATAACGTGCATGCATTTTTATTTGACCCAGATTTCATATTTGGGGAAACTAGATCTAAATACCACAGAAAAAAACTATCAACCCAACAGCAACAGAAGAGTATTAACCTATTCTTACCTTGTTTGGATCCATCCTCATCCTTTCATTATTGGCTGTAGCCGACTTCTGAGCTGCCTTTTTCTGACGCTGAGGTCCCCGTCCGAAGAAGATGTAGTTCACCAGTGCGTACTCCAACAGAGCCAAGAAGACGAAGACGAAGCAGCCCATGAGGTACATGTCTATGGCCTTGACATAGGGGATTTTGGGGAGGGTTTCTCGCAGGTGGGTGTTAATGGTAGTCATGGTGAGCACCGTGGTAATTCCTGGAGGAGACGGACCATATTCATCAAACTATGATGGGAATGTTAAAGGAAGAATCTTTAAACCAACATTTAGACATACCCAAAGACTTATTCTTGCTCATATCCAAATATTCAATTACATTTTTCCACAACTGTGACCTCATTTACAATCAGTGTCCTGATCAGTGTAGTCCTGTTCTTCTGATTCTGTCCAGCCGATGTTAAGGAGCATTCAAACAGAATGGATGACAAAAACAATCTGATACATTCACCCTGCACCTCCCCATAACTACCCAGTATCCGCTGAATCAGCACATTCATCGTTCCCCACTCTCAGCAGAGTTATCAGCCACCACCACCACTACCAGTGTCTGGATTCCAAGGGGGGACGTATCTTGTGGTTGCGCAGGGCAGACACCCCTTCAATCACGATCAATACGAACAATGTTTTAGAGATGATGATGTCAGCGAACGACTAACTCAAAAAGCAAATGGATAAATTCCAGTGGTTTTTAAATGGAATTTATCCATTCAAAAACAAATGGACTCTGTGGCATATCAAAAATAACTTCAGCAGAAGTCCTCCAACTACACAGAACTATCTAAATATAATTAAAAAGCACAGTATCTGTGCTTAGTAGAGTCTGTTTTCCCAGAGGTGCTTTGACGTGCACATAAGTTAATTCTTAGCTAATTAAAGTGAAATTGACCTGCTTTCTCCGAAGGAGCTGCTGAACCTCGAATCTGACCTGTTTAGATGTGTGCAAGAGAATTAATTAGCATCACATTCTGATGAAAGCTACGACTGCTTCGCTCATGTATAAAGACAGCTGTGTGTGAAGTCACACAGCTGCTGTATGACTTCAGCAGCTGTGTGATGTCACGTGTTAATAAACATAAACTAATGTACATCCATATGTTGACCATAAAAAAAAACCCTGCAGTATAAGTCCTGCTTTTCCTGTACAATCCTGGATGCAATGATGTCATATTAAAACTACAGTAAAGTACAATTTGAATGTAGAGTAAATGTAAAATTAGGGTAATGATTTTTAACAATAAATGAAATGCAAATTTGTTTGGGCAAATGGAAGGGGGCAATGCAAAAATAAAAAGAATGCTCATAGCTCAAAATTAAAGTTAAACATTTTATATAATAGTCTGATTTAAGATTACTTCTCTATGCCTTTATTTCAGCATATCAGTTATATAAATTATGACCCTTCTATGTAATTACCCCAAATAAGTTAGGTTTAAGTTTAATCAAACCTGCAGCAGCAATAACATGAAATCCTACATTACTTTATCATTCCAAATGTTTCAATCCCTCCAACTGTGAGACTTTGTGATCAACCTGGTTCCATGGCAGTGCCATGATATCTCATTAGGCTTACCAGGGCCCAGGAAGCCCAGGTTCTCACTCCCATGAATACAAACTCTGCGTTTGGGGAAGACAAGCTACAAGACGTGCACCCGAGGCGCCGGAGCGATTTGAAATTCAAATGTCAGCCTGGTCTCCTTCATTAGCAGAGATACCTAGAGAGAGAAGTTGAAGCCGTTTTTTTAACACCTCACCCAGCATGCTGAGGGGAGGGTTACTGTAAGATTGACTCTGCATATCAATGTGTTAGATTCATACTTATTATGAGTGACACACTAACTCCGGCTAGTATTCATTTAATTTCAGCCATTTTTGTTTTTCTACCAGTGCATCGGATCTTGAATGTTGTGGGCTAACAATAGTGCGTCACTAAAATATCTTTTAACATGCGGTAAGAAAATAAATGAGAATGGAATGAGATGCCTGATTGTGAATTACATGATTCAATTAAAGCACCTGTTGCGTATCTGAATCTAAAACTCAGATGTACAACATATCCCGCTAAGAAAGCCGTTTCAAGACCATCTAACAATAACACTACCTTTATAAAGTGTTGGTTTACAAACAGTTTATTATTAGTTTAGTAATTAGGTAAGAAACTATTTATAAATGATCAATACGCTGTTATAACTCATTAGACAAAAAGGGCATCCATGAAAGGTACTTTACAATAAGACTACCCTTATAAAGCATTTATAAATGGTTTATATCTGGGTTGTTAAATAGATGGTAAACACTAAGCACACCATTTATAAACAATTAATAGCAACTTATTATACATGATTGAACAATCAATACAGGTTCACTTTTTGTCGCTGTTGCCCATTTTAATGTAATGGGTTATAACAGCCTACTAATATCTATTTATGAACTTATTTATATTTGCTTTGAGAGCGCTAATGGAGGAGTATAGAGAGGATGAGAAGGCGTTGCATCGTGCCTTTGAGGATTTGGAGAGAGCATAAAACAGAGATGCCGAGGGAGGAATTGTGGGATTGCATGAGGAAGTCTGGGGGGACAGAGAAGTATGTTAAAGTGGTACAGGATATGTATGAGAGCAGCATGACAGCGGTGATATGTGGAGTCAGTTCAAAGTGGAGGTGGGACTGCACCAAGGATAGAATCTGAGCCCCATCTTGTTTGCCATAGTTATGGACAGGCTGACAGATGAGGTCAGACGGGACGCTCCGTGGACAATGATGTCCACCGAAGACATAATGATCTGTAGTTAGAGCAGAGAAGAGGTGGACGTGAACCTGGAGAGATGGAAGTATTCCTTATTGTTGAAAGTTAGACACATGACCATTTCTTAATATTATGTTAGCATTGTATTGCCGGAAAAGAGCCTTGTTGTAAAGCATCCATCAGATATGGATTACTAACTCTATATTTCTCTAGGAACACACAATATGCAATTGGTCAGTGGAAATAAGGAAAACATTTTGAAAAATAACACAAAGGCTGAAGGGAAATAACTTTTATACTTATCTAAAGACACACAATATGCAGTTGGACTTCTGGATCTTGCCAAATAGTGAACCCATAGTGATTACTGAAAAATGTATATTGTAATAAGTTGTATAAGTTGCATGTAATAGTTTATCAATGGTTTATAACATGTTTATAACCTTAATTGTCGCCGTTATCATAATCCAATTATAAACTCTCATTGTAAAATGGTACTTCCTGTTTCTATTGAGGATCTCAGTGAACATTTATTTAATTATTCGGCAGCTGTTACAAAGCCGTCAGGTGACCAATGCTCAAATTAGGAATCGGGCAATTTCCCTCAAGCTGTTGCTGCAGGAGCTTTACAACAACAACAACAAAGGATTTCTGCAGCACTGTGGGCATTACAGGTCAGTTTTAATGCCTCAAACCAGGTCGGATTAAAGTAGTTCCTGACTCTAGTGTAAACTGGGGGGGATTACCGAACATTTTCCCAACTCTGCCGCCCGCCTCTATTATAGAGCATTACCTTTTCTTTTTTTGTTATTGTTGTTGTTTTTTTAATATTAAATCCCATGCTTGCCTTCCCCCTGGATCACTAAATGCAGCTCAGTCGTCAATCAGTGAAATTGCCTTGTCTTCAAAAGTGAGGGATGGGTAGACGGATGGATGAAGCTGGGTCGATGGTGCTGTGTGAAAAGAAGGCAGGGAGCTCTTTATAAACATGGACTAAGCTAGAGGCTCGATACGGACCTCACAGGCTACATGGCTTTTACATAATCAACAATGACAGTGGAAAATTGTGGCTCCCATGAAAGCACAGGGACCCCCAAGAAAGAGCGGAAACCCATTCCTTCCTGTGTGGAATCCAGCAACGTCTGTTCTACAGGGTGGGACCTCTCTTTGTGGACCAGTGCAGCGCTAGTCTGGATCTGGATAGTATGCAAAACACAGCTAATATCAAATTAATTTAAACTACCTTCTTTCTAAATTCTTTTGATAAGATAATACTATGATCCAATAGAATTGAATGAGATAGGAGTTTATTGTCAATTAACACTGAAAATGTATTTTGCCTCCTTGGGCAGATCTGATTTCCCCACACCGACTGAAGAGACAGTCACGTATAAGACAGCTTTCATACACACTAAAACCAGACAATTTAAAAAATCCCCGGATTTGCATTCTGATCTCAATCCCCCGAGTTCTGATTTTGCTTTAGCAGCAGTTCTTCAGCCTGTTGTTTTTAGACCGAGGGAGGATAAATATTCTCTTGGAGGTTAGAGGTCTGTATTCTATCTTATCTTGCCTGTCTCCACCCTTGTTTCAACATGTCCCAGCAGATCGTTGTATATTTGTATTTATGGCCTCACCTAGAGCCACTCTGGCAGCAGAGGCGTCGTAGTTGATCCAGAAGGAGACCCAGGAGAGGATGGTGATAAGTATAGAAGGCATGTACGTCTGCAGGATGAAATATCCGATGTTCCTCTTCAGCTTAAAGCTCAGGGACAGACGAGGGTAGGAACCTGCAGACGGGATAGCAAAAACAAAAAAAGTCAGTAGAGGTAGTGCTTGGTGATGGATTTCCAACAGCTGCAAGGTATCCATCATGCTATTTTAAAGATTTTATTTTCAGATGCCCTCATATCAGCACGGGTTTCTTACCGAATCAAAAAAAACTCATTGTTGAGGTGAGAGAATCAGAATCAAATGAAACAGATTCACATGGTAGGCTGTCATCCTCGGCAGCAAGGGTACTGTATATCCCTGAAATGCCCCCAATGTCCTGCGTTGTACAAACAATTCTCGATTCCCGATTGAACAATTCAAATTTACTGTAGTGTTTTGTCCGAAAAAGCGTTTTTTGTAAAAAAAAAAGAAAAGAAAAAGACATTAAGCCTTCTTAAACCTTCATAAATCCTTCTAATGAAAGAGCCGATCTATCGACCAATAAGATCTGCTATTTCTTTCTATTATTTCTGCTAATGTGAGCACGAGCCACAGAGAATCTCTGCATTATTTCTTTACGAAGTGAAGAAATACCTTGGGTGGAAAACGACGGCGTGGAGGAGGCAACTGTGAATATCTATTATCCGTAATGACAACAATGAGATTACCCATCGTTGAGGTGACACGTGTATTGGATAAATGCCAAAGCACTTCTGCTGACATTTGCATCTCTGAGGGTCGGTCATTCTCTCCTTCATAACGATAGACCACACTGTAAAAGGGAATCCCCCGACTATCATGTCTGTATGAGGCTATAAAATCACTCTCACTCGGTTGAGTGGCCCCTCTGCTTTAAACCTCTGTGGTGTCATCTTTGAGCAAACGTTAGAGTGGATTTGTTTTGAAGTAACATATGGTGCAGAGCCATGAAAGTCATGTAAAATCCCAATTTGAACCCTAAGCATGGTCTTTTCCAAAACCCTAAGGAAACCCATTTCAACTAATGAGAGGGGGGGAAAAAATCATATAAGTCATTATAATGAGTAATGGGCTAACTCATCATTATTTGAGCTAGTAACTCGTTATTTGAAATAGTAAGTTGTTATTTTGAAATAGTAAGTTGTTATTATGAGATAGTATCTCATTATTTTGAGATATCAACTCATTTTTAGAAAGAAACTCATTATTTTGAGATAGTCAATCATTATTTTGAGATGGTTACTCATTATAACTGATTTACTGCTAAAGTCTAAGTGCTAAACACCAAAGCACACCTTCACAAGTCTTGTGGAGGCCAAGCCTCAAAGGTTCAGAGCCATCAGACGTCAGATCTACAAAATATTTGGTATTTGGTTATAAAGTTATGGCAGATTGGTGTCTTATGACAGAAGCATGTTGGTCCTGCATGAACAAAAGTGATGCAGGAGGGAAAGTCCGAGCCCAAGCTGCCGTATTTAATGTGTTTTAATATCCAGAGACACACTTGGCGGAGTTACTTTCATGCATGTTAATGGAAGACAAGCTTCCACACGCGCACACACACACACACACACACATATATATGCTAACACACAGTGTGCATCCATCATTAATAGGGATGTGTGGAATGTGTGACCCCTTCAGTCTCTCAGCTCTACCCGTACATGCTGCGCTCTCCTTCAGCACAGGAAGCGTAAACTGTATTCAGTTGTACTGCTTACATTTCCCTGCTTGCCTGACAGATTCATGAATAGGAAAATGCAGCAGAAATGAATATTTTATCATATGAGACGGCATTCCTTTTGTTTATTGCCGTTAAATAAGTCATAGTGTCTTATCTCTCCGAGGACAGGGTTTCATTAGAAGGTTTTTATTCGGGTTCGTACATTTACATAACGTTTTGCATTTCTGGAAATTGCTGATTTCTATTTTCCTATCAGTAGGTGCACACAACGTACGAGTCAATATTTGTGAAATGGCGAATTGCCCCGTTTAGAGTTGCACGATAATAATGAAATCTAATAATGCTAAGATGCAGAAAACAAATAAATGGGTTTTGAATGGAAATAAAGGAATAGCAACGTGGAACATTCTTTTGCTGGTATTATTTATTTCCGAGCGCTCGTAATTACCAGTGGAGAAGACGACGTTCTTGGAGATGAGCTTGTGATCCACGATGGAGAACTGTGGCAGTTCGATCTTGTCCACTCCGGTCACGGCATTCTTTCCTCCTCGCCAGTAGAACTCGATGTCATCTGTGGTGTAGCCATCTTTAGATAAGGTACAGAGAACAGGAATTGTTAATGATCTGTATATATGCTCATTATCGCGTCCCATCTGGATCTCGTACGGCCCATTTAATCACGTAGCACTTGGTCAGGGTTAGATTTGTCGTCATTTTGCATCTGGCGAATAGAAAACATGGCGATTATTCTCCATTTGTGTACATACGCATCTATAGTATGAACACTGTTACTTGCTACTGTTTGAGGAAAATAAACTCGATTTGATGATACGGGTGAGAATAAATATTGTTTAATGATACTGTCAAGCAGCAACTCACTCAGTTTATGTGGTCACAATGAAAAGTGACCCCAATAGGATGCTTTAATATTGCTAAGAATGTTTTATATTCAAAAGTATCCACTTGTGTGCTGTGCTCACTCATTGGACTGACCTTGGAGAAAACGAGGAACATGAGTTTAGACATATTTCATTTATTGGAAACAAAGTGAATCCACCAGACTAGGGCAGATGAGACACATTGACACAAACAATAATGATGAACGAAACTAGGCCTATGCTGTTGTATTCCCAACAGTAAGGGTACATCCCCCCAGAAATCCCCTGCAATTCCTCTTATTGTAATTTGTTATCAATCCATACTGCCTCAACCTAACTATTTCTATGAAGTCAGCAATACGCTCTAAGATCAAATCCCATAGTGACTCAATAATGAGGATATGTATAAATATATATGTAAATGTAGTAAACTTGACAGATTTGTATATATACATACATACAAGATAGATTACCTTGTGTAGATTCATATTTATCAAAGTTGAACTGAATCGGACTAACGGTTAGGAAGTTATGTTAAAAAATAGTGCTTTTCATAAATAGCTCCACCTAGTAAGTAAAATTTGAGTACAATACTATTGATGCAAGATATGTCTACTCAAGTGGATTCATATGCACCAAATTTGGACTAAATAGGAACAACAGTTTGGGAATGATGGCAGGAGATAAAGCTCCACCTAGTGGCCAAGATTTGCAACCGATCTTTCCCAAAGTCAATCCAGTTCTTGCTCCCACTAAGATCAAGAACGTTTGAAATCCATGAGCTAGTTTTTCAGTTATCAAGTTCACATGAAGGATCTTCAGCAGACTCGAAGGCAATTACGATTCCATATAATACATCCAGAGAGCCATCTCACGCTGGAACATTGGGTTTGTGATGGATGCACTGAAGTCCGACAAAAAAGCACCTCTCGGGTTCAGAACAAATAGAACGTTCCTCCCAGTCACGCCCCTCCAAGTTTCTCTTTCATTACCAGCATGGACGATGAAGCTGAACTGAAAGAGTCCCAGACACCAGGAAGTTTGATGACTATGCACAGTAAGAAAATCATCTCATCATCATCATCATCATCATCATCTGCAACTTGTTTTTAAAAGGAGTTCTTAGGGGTGAACTCCAACACAGAGGCGCTCAAATGGGGAATTGTATTAACACACTCGCCTGGCGCCTCCCGCCCTGAGTCAGTGTCACTCACTACGATGTAGTGTTGGTTTGTTCACTTTGAGAACTGTAGCACCCAGACATTGGCAAAATGGATCATTACACACCAGATAAGTACGTTTATCATACATAAAAAAGCTGGTTCAAACTGAGAAACCTTTAGAAACGAGTCATAATGTAGATAAGAGCAAATGGACGACATTTTAAAAAGGTTTCACTTCTCGAGGGAAGGGTTGTCAAGTGTTCTTTTTTTCCGCAACAATGACTTTTGATGAGTCAGATTTGACACCTTACTGAATCAGCACAGTTTGAGCTACAATTTGATCTTAATTCAGTTTGCGATATTATTACACCGTGGAATTCAAGCATATTATGAAATAATCATCTTCATCGCACATCCTTTGTATGACCGCGATAAGTCAAAAACTCTTTCATTCAAAATCTTTTCAATCAATTTTATACCCATATACACGTGTGTGCGAGGAAGAGTTGAATTGATTTAGGGAAATGTCGGTTTCATATTTCCGCCACGAGGAGCTTTACCACCAATATTCTTTGACAGCATAGACGTAGTTATTATTCGTTCTCTCAATGTGACAAATGTGATTTCTATGAATTTAAACACGTTGCATCACCAGGTCTAGAATATTACTTTGATCCAGATTGTCCTTAAATCATTAATTTCATTGTGCGCATTAAGTCCAAACATTACAGTTATTATCGATGACGATGTCAGTCTTTTTCAAATGTACTCCTCAATCAACTTATAAGGCAGCCGCAGCAAGAACACGCGTCGATGTTTTGTATTCTTGACAATGATTCACATATGAAAAAAACATGTTAAAACTATAAATTATGAAAACAAGTTCAGCATGTAACTTTCCACATTGCAGCTGAGGGACCCCTATATATGGACTAAATATTATGTTTTGTCCCACGAGCGACTCAATTATTAAAGAGCAAAAATTATTAAATAACTAGGCTCGGCATCCGTTTTCACCGCTAAAAATGAGGAAAATCTGCAAAGGGACTTGGAGCATGTCCATTAATATTAACATCAACCAAATCTGCTCGCTCCTCTGTGCTCTTTTTTGGCCACACCAGTGGAGCCATGGACAGCAAAGCAGTGGGCAGGAGTAATAAATGATTGAGTAACATGGTACATGGCTAGCTCAAGACAAGTACTACTGCAAGAAAAAAAAGTCCAAAATATTCATTAGACCATGAAGCTTGCTTCTTACATAAACTGCTGCTGTTGTCATGTCGGCTGAGATCAGGGCATGAAAGGAGAAGTGAGGGAAGAGTTGAAGAGAAGAAGGCAGACAGGAGACAGGAGATTTGGAAAGACTTTAAAAAATCTAAGCCTAGGATATATACCTGAAAACCCTCTAATCCCCTGCATTGTACAATCAGTTATCAGAAAAACAATGTTTTTTCTTAAAGTTGAGTCACGTTCACCAAAACAGTATTCTTCTGAAAAAGCTCCACCCTAGTTAGATGAAATGTGAACTACTAGAGTAAAATTCAATAAATACAAGATAAATATCAAATTAAATGCTAAATTCATATTTGCCAAATGTGGGCTGCAGTGAACCAACGGTTAGGAAGTTGTAACCAGTCAAACATGTTTTTTTGTTAAAAAGCTCCAACCAGTGAAGGAAATGTAAACTATTAGAGTTAAATATGTTAAATACAAGATATGAGTCAAATCTGGTCATATGCACCAGATTTAGACCAAATTGGACCAAGTGTCACAACAAAAATTGTCTTAAAATCTGTGTTTTTTGTAGAAAGTGCCCCCCCATCTGAGTAAAATATGAACTACTAGAGTAAATAAGATGTACAGAAGATAGATCCCCTCTTGTCAATTGGTACGCACAAAATTTGGACTAAATCGTACCGTTGATTGAGAAACTAAGGGCCAAAACCGTTTGGAGATAAAGATCCCCCTAGTGTCAGAAATATACAACCAAATTTTCCCGAAATCAATCCAGTTCTTCCATGCACTCAGGTCTACCTGAGTCTGATGGATGCGATGATGATGATTCCATATCACGCCGACTTCTCAGGGACATAAAAAGGCAGCAACTAAAGCCAAGTGAAAATGTATAAGCCAGTTAATGTAGTTGAAGGCCACTTTCAATATTATTTATGCCACAACAGCAATAAAACCTGGCATACTCTTCAAAAAACATGTAGAGAAGACAAACACAAATCATTCCTCTTTTCCATTATGGCTTCAAAATGACGGCGATACAATCCTAATTTATCCTCTTACAGCACAGATACATTTCTATACTCCGCACTTAGCAAGCCACCAGCAGTAGATTATCTCCGAGTTCTGACAGCTCATCACGCTGAGTGTATCGGAGTGTGCACCCGCTCCAACTGACAGGCAACCGGCCAAGACTTGCAATACAAGTTTCTGCCTCAAGACAAACGACTGAATGCTGCGATCTCACATCAGGATACTGATAAAAGTATCCCGTCACTCCCGATGTGCATGTGTACTATTTTAGGCAACAGCAGGAGATGGATTACAAACAAATAAAACACTGTAATGTTTTCAATAAATAAACACACGGCGTAATCCCATTACTGACGGATACAACAGTTGTAAGAGCTGGATGCTTTCATTTGCATGCATGCATGTGAGATGGGTTTGCATGAGCTAATCATCTGATTACTTGAGCGGATGTGTGTCGATTCTTTCTTGAACTGGTGTGTGCGAACCATCACTCTTTGTAATATTGATGACAGGAGAGATTTAATAGCTGTGTGTGTGTGTGTGTGTGTGTATGTGTGTGTATGATGACTGTGATGATGGGGCCGGTCTAGTTAACGGTAACCTAGCTTACGCTGTGGTCCCCGATAGCATGGGTATATCCCTACAAAGCCCCCATCCCCTGCGTTATACAAGCTATCCCCCTGACTGAACCCGTCAAATTAAATGGGGGTAAATTCGGACTCAATCCCACCAACAGTTAGGAAGTAATGTCAGATAAACAAATTTTTATCAAAATAAAAATGTTCCTCCTAGCGAAATATGATGAATAAAAGATTTTTCGTATGCATCAAAATGGTTGAAAAAATATGGTGATAAAACTCCCCCAGTGCTGGAAATACAGAAATTTCCCAGAATCAATCCTGATCTTCCTCGCACTAAAGTCTATGTGGGCATGGAATTTGAAAATAATCCATGAAATAGGATCTGGGGCAGACGCAGATGCAGCAGTCTGGGGAAGGACGATTCCATAATAACCTCAACTTTTCAGGGAAATAAAGAATGAACATTAACTGAAGGGAGGTTGTATGCTCTTTCATTCTGTTCTTAAATGTCCATCTATCTTCACTCATTCTTTTCTTTTTTTTTGCTCCACCATACCCTCTGCTTAATTAATACTTGTGTGACCTATTTAGTTTCAGTGAATTATTAAAGCCGACTCTTTTGTTGCTGCTTTCAGCATCTTCACACTCTGACATTCCCCTTTTCGCCACACAAGAGTGGAGTGATTCATCATCATCGTCACTTTAAATAAGACTTAATCAAGAACATCTCGACATTTGTTCCACAGACAATAAGTCTGGCATGGTAAAAGAAGAGTAATATGTTATCTTCTCTCAGTACCAGTAAGCTTGACAACTGCATTTGAACGAACTGCAGACGATTAAGTGCTTCTCTGCTAAGTGCAGACTATCAGGAAATTATATTAGCGGGGATCGAATGGAAAAAAAGGTAGGCCAGGTCAGGGGCAGAGTGAAATAACTCAATTTTGGATACATTTCTTAAGTGATCGAGCCGCGACTGAATAATATGCTCTTCTTGAAATTCAAAAATCGAAAGACTCCCGCTGACAAATTTCCACAAACAAGAAGGTCATTTATCTTTTGATTTATGTCTGAAATGTTTCTTGATCTAAGAAGCGGATCTCTACACATCAGGGTGTGTTTTTCTCTGCTAAATAGAACTGCTGAAAAAATTTAACACTGTAGAAGAAGTTTATTCTTCATATCTATTTCCTCAAAATTGGAGTATAATGAAATCATCATGGCTGCCACTTCTGATTATTCCTGTTAATGTGAAACCTGTGAAAAAACTATTTCAAGGACATTTTTCTTAATCAATGGCTCCATAGACCTTGGTGTGAGGAAGAACTAGATTGATTTTGGGAACGGTCTGTTGTAAATTTCCACCACTATGCGGAGATTTATTTTCAAATTCACAGCTTTTGGCTCATATTTTTTAACCGTTAATAAAATTTAGTTCAAATTTAGTGCTCATGAATAGAATCAAATAGAAATAGAAATAGAATAGAAAATATCTTTCTGGAATAGATCATATTTTTCTATAAAAGGTCATATTTTACACACTAGAGGGAAATTTCGAGTAGAAAAAAAACATGACAACTACTTAGTTAACTGTATTTATCTTCATTATTGACTCACAGTGGGATTTTATCGTAGAGTATATTGCCTGTGTGAGTTGGAGCTAACTTATACATCTCTGCGGGGTTTGATTTACTCTTGGGTTCAACTCCAACACTTAAAACCATTGGAACGATTTGAAAACGTTAAAATTATGTAAATGGGAGTGAAAAGCAACACCGAAATGTTGAATACTGAAATTCAGTTCAGTTCATGCCTGATTCCAGCACAGTAACACATTTTTACTCCAGCACCATAAGGAGTGAACTAATATATATTACAGCATCACTCCAAATGGGGCGGCTAACCTGAGTTCAAAAAGATTATTTATGTCATATAAAAACCTGCCAAATCCTCCAACAAGACTGGTAATTCCATAAGAGAGGGAATATTATCGTGGAAGCCATTACAGAATCTAATCTGCTCTTTATGTTCCTTATTGTCCAGCAACCTAATTCAGCTTTAATGCATTGTTTGTGCATCGCAGAGGCTGACTTTGCATCAAAACAATCTTGTTTGATTCCCAATCTGCATAAAATGAACTGAAAGTAATGCAATATGAGAGAAATACATGATGTACAATACATCACGGACGAGAGAGAACTTTTCTTTGGCCTATTTTCTTTTGGATATTTACATTATACCGCAGTATAATGTAAATATCTACCGTGAAAATATTTACTTATCACTTCCTCTGTGGCTTGAGATCCAAAATCATCCATTCAGAAAGAAAAAAAACATATGACAGTATTTATGTGGATATGACAGTATATATTTTAAATTCACTCACTCACTCGGTGCTTCTCTTGTGGATTCCGAATTATGGAAACATTGAGAGGCTAAAAATAAATGAAATTGTTCCTGATAGCATCAGAGGAGATAGCAGTACAATACCAAAGCTCCTGGCTTTAGCCACGACCAAATCGGAATCCAAAGGCCTTTTTATGAAGGCTATGAAACAATGTCTCAGTTGATTTGTTTTAATGGGCAAAAATGGATTTCAGAGGGAGATAAACAGACTAGTTTGCTATAGCCTTGGGCAAAGACAAAACAAAAAGCTTCTTTATTGTTGAAACAATGAATACAATATTCCTTCAAAAATTAACATTTGATAAAACATTATAAGCTCTCAAATTTAAGGTGAATAATTTCAATAAAACATACATTTTAAAGGGCATGTAGTAGCACTAATAACTAGACAGCAATATTCTCTTGATACTATGACCCTTCATTATCTGACTAATTGAGTGGGGAAATATACCTCTGGAATTTAGAATCACATTGGTATCATTATTAGTTTGATACTTATGCAAGAAAATTATCATTCTGAGATGAAATCGGGACAGTTTCAGTTCCGATTTGATATCAGTGTAGAGTCATTATTATTCAATGTCTCATATGCTCCATATTAATCTGAACATTCTAATTCACTTGAAATGGATAATGGACTGGATAGGGATACAGATTTAGAGACTATGATGTGTGGTAGATCTAATGGAGATTTCAAACATGAGCCATTTTTGACAAAGAATTAGAGGCTTGAAGTTAGAAGTCAAAATCTTGAAATAACTCCTATCTTGCAATGCTGTAAAATGAATCAACCAACTGGTGGACAGAACAACCAAAAAAATCAACCAACCATCCAACCTCGAACAACTGACTATCCAACTGAATGACCAACCAATTAACCCAACTAACTGACGAATGAATTATCAACCAACCAACCGACTGACAAACCGGTGGGCCAACCAACCAACCAACCAACAGACAGTCCGACTGAAGACACAACATACTAATCCACTGACTGAAAAAGCAATCAACCAACCACCCAAACGACCAACCGGCCAACCAGTGAATCAACCAACCAACCAACTGACTGACAGGTGGACAAACCAACAAAAAAACTGGCTGACCAGCCGACTGACCGACTAACTGTCTGAAAGCACAAACAACCTACTAACCTATTGACCGACCAAGAAATCAATTAACAAACCAACCAATGAACTAGTCGACTAACCAACCAGCTGATCCACTGACCAACTGCCAGAACAACCAACAAACCAACCAACTAATCAACCAACTGTGAGACCGAACAAGCAAGCAACTAACACACTGACCAGCAAAGCAATTAACCAACCAATCAGCTGACCAACTGAAAGTCAGACGAACCAACTCCCCAATTAAACAACCAACCAAACGGCTGAGGGATCGAACCAAAGAGGAAGTGTGTGTTACCTGAAATTTTGCCCTAAAGTCGTAACCACAAATTTCAACTTGACCTTAGGCAGTGGAGCAGTGGTTTTGGAATCCTGGCTCCACAGGAAATGCATGTTATCTCAATTCTCATTAAGAGACGAGGAACAAATGTGTGGGTGCTAGACGAGCAGTACGAACACACAATCATTAATCATGACACACACATGTTTGCATGGGCAAAAATATCCTCCCACACAGATGGACACGTCAAATCAAACCCCCTCAACAACTGCTCGCCTCTCACTCTCCCGCGTGAGCTGACAGGGCTACTCCGCTCTTAAATATGTCTCAGATGAATTTTTGATTCCACCCAGTTCAAAGCTGCTTTAATGTTTTTCCTGGCATCCAATTAAAAATGTCTTCAAACTTTTGCAGATCACAGCGTGCCGCAGCCGACTGCCTGCCTGGAAAAGGACAGAACATCTAAAGATAAGTTAAATAAACAAGCCATGCAATCCCATTTGTAGAAACTATCCGCACCCCAAAAGATGTGTGTGCTTTCTAAAAGTGGGTTCTAATGGGCCTAAACATCAAGAGTGGGAGATAGACCATGGAAGTGGCTCTGTCCATATGATGTGCATCGCTGGTGTAGAAAATACAACTATTATGTGGAAAAGGTTCTGATATGATATGATGGTTTCAGTGAGCCCACACACATCAGGAATGTCACACATGTGTGAAATAACAGGCAGCAATGCGTCTATCTCTCCCTCTTCAGTGTATAAAGAGCCAGGCCTACGCTGGCGTCCACAACAGAATGGGTATTTCACCGAAAATCTCCCAATCCCCTTTGTTGTACAAGTAATTCCCCTGAATGAACTTCATTATTAATTAATTAAATGTGTCAATGAACATCAAATTCATATAAAATCAGATTATGAGGAATTACTAGATTGATTCCGTCGAGTTAATTCATATGCACCAACTCTGGACTCAATTGGACCAACGATTTGGAAGTTATGTCCAAAAATCTAATTTTTTTTTTGTTAAAAAAAGCTCCCCTTAATGAGTAAAATATGAACTATTAGAATAAACATGATATATATCAGTGAGATCTCATTGAGTCATGTGCTCAAAATCTGGACTAAATAGGACCAACAGATCTTTGGTGATGAAGATCCCCATAGTAGGTGAAATACGGCCCTTTCTCAAACTCAATCTAATTCTTCGTCCCACTCAGGTCTAAAAGGATTATAAAGACTGATAATGACCCATGAATGAGTTTTTGAATTGTCGCATTGTCACGAAGGACCTGCAGGCGCAGCGGCTGCGGCAATTACCATTCCATAATTTCCCCGATTTTTCAGGGTTATAAACAAACATGATGTCATCATCCGTGGCATGTTTGTTTGAGTATGAGAATCTGTCACTGTCTGCAAGTTTTAGCTCTCTCAAAGTAAATTGACTAAAAACTCATAACTGGCCTTTCTCCTTATGAGACATCAACATCAGACCTTTAAAAGCTAATGTGGGTGAAAATGCTTCAGTGTAGTATTCAACGTTTAACGCCTGAGTAACCCCACTCCTCCTGCAATGATTTATTGAAAAGGGGCACAGCTGCTATATTGTGAACTACGTGTTTTACTGCAATTGACCTTCTGTGAAGGTAACTACTATACAGCCTTGCGTATACAGTACAGATTGAACTGCAAAGATGTAACAGTGACCTAGAACATCTGGTGTTTAACCCTTTTAAATAACGCAGTGAATGGTATTTCCTTGTAGAGAAGTAAAATGGCCCACTAAATACATTGAAGTCCTGGGTTATGCATGCATCATGTGGCTTCTGAGCAGGTAGTAACCAAACAAATGCAGAATGACGGGCCTTGGCTTGCAGAGATATAAACCTAACCCCTATCCATAATAAAAATATGCAAGAACCTAGAGCGTATTTTTTGTTGTGAAGTCCTTGTAGGAGTAAAACTATTACAAATAACAGAATACTCTGAGTTTTAAGTGCCTTCTAGAATAATACAACCTCGCAGCAAGAGTGTAATGTTCTTACTGCTTACATCAATCCTAGTTATGGAATATGGTCATAAATATGTCGACACAGACTTCAGCTGTGGAGAAAGTGTCCTCACACTGTGCTGAAACAATCCGTGGGTAATAAACCTGGACTGAGACGAACACAGTGTGTAGAGTTTCTCTTTCAGAATTAACCACAGCTTTTGGATATCTTGGCTGTTTTAGCGCTGTTTCCATATGCCTACCTTTGCTCTAATTAAAACCTGTTATGATGTAACGCAGGGGCCGCCTTGTTGGTCACCATGTGACATCGTCTGCTCCCGTTAAAAGTTCCCGGCTGATTTTTTGTCTTAGGCTGAGTGTGCATGCAGCCGGGTGACACATTCCTGCTAATGGTTTTCCATCTATTCCGCTGAACTACAGGCTATGTCGACAGGCAAGCTGGTGAGAATGGAATTTTAATACAACTTCACAAATGTTTTATGAGGAAACAAGCCGTTTGCTAATTTTGTTCAACTTAAAGGAAACCCTCAATGTAAGATCGTATGAAAACTCAAACTCTTTGTTTTTTAGAAAACACCGCAGTGTGGGATACCAGTCTGCAGCTGGTAAGAGCCTTGTCCACACCGTGGTAGAGCTCAGCTTGAGAGTTGAGGTAAGGAGTTCAGACAACCGGAGAGTTCTTGGCATAAAGATGCTGCTGCTTCTAGTTGAAAGGAGCCAGTTGAGGTGATTAGGGCCTTGGGGAAATCGACTTGGGTGCCTTGCTTTGGCAGTATTTGGGCTCATATCAGTTGGACAGGATTGGGGGTAGATAGGGTACATCCATGCTGGAGGGATTACATATATCCTCTTGCCTGGGAAAAACTCAGAATTTGCCAAAAATAAGCTTGAAAGGGTTTGCTGGTAAGAGAGATATCTGGGACATCTTGCCTAGTGCTTGGCTTACTGCCATTGATGGATGGACCACTGTATAGACATTGGGAGGAGAGGTGAGGTGGTTATGTGAAGGTTACCCTTTGTAAACAAGGACTATGCTGTCATCCCCAACAGCAGGGTATATCTCCCAAAAAAAAACAATTCAAGCAATACGCCGATTTAATTCCTATTCAAGTTATGTCCGAAAAACATGTTTTCCATAAAAAAGCGGACAATTTTGGAGATAAAGCTCCTCCTAGTGTTGAAAATAGACATCCTACCATTCCCAAAATCAATCCAGTTCTTCCTCGCACTAAGGTCTATGTTGGTATAAAATGTAAAAATTATCTAAAATATAGTTTTTGAGGTACGATCAGCGGTGGCAATGGCAATACCATACAATTCAGACTTTTCTGTAATATAAAACAACAAAGGCTCATTGAAATGCAGCAACATAACTTCTCCCTTCTCAATGTTTCAGTGAAGAAAAATCACCACCGACTGATAGAAGAGCTTTGTTGGGGAGAACACAGAGTGCTCCTGTAGCCATGATTGACCCATGATTGATCACTTGATATGAATGAATGGTCGTTGTCAACTTTATAGTGTTGCCTGCCCTCAGACCAAAACACGGCATGGATTTGTGGTCACCTGATCCGACTGTTCCTAAACAGTTTTGAAAGAAAAATATCGTGGTGTCTGACCCAAGCAATACAAAAAAGGGAGACGCAGGTGAGACAGGTAGACAATCAGATGTGTGAAACACTGGAGAGACACAGAGATGGAGGAGGAGCATGAGTGAAAACACAAAAAGACCACATTGAGACAGGAGGTCTAAATAAATTATACGCCAACACTGAACAGTAGGACTAAAAGGACAAAACAGATCACGAATACAGGAAGATTGAACTCACACTCATAATTACATAGAGACACTTTCAAAATAAAACCATTAAAACACAAAACACCCAACCATGATTTTAACAATAAAGAAAACACCAGATACTAAAACCCTATTGACATAAAAAAAAAAGGTAACTAATTTTGAAACTACACATAACTTATACAAACAAAGAAATAACCAAATATAAACAGGCTTCTCTTATCTTTCATACAACAAGTACCAGAACTGTGTACATTAGACAGGAAGTAACAATTAAACTTGCGCCCCTGAGTTCATCCATTGTCACTGAAGACCTCATGCCTGCATACCATCCCAACCACAAATGATTAAAGACTTTATAAGATCTGAATCTATGATGAAATTCAACATCAGACTGTCCATGTAGGGAAATAAATCATGTGTATTAATATTACTATCCATGTTAACTCTCTCATTAATAATAGTAATAGTAATAGTAAATGGTCATATGTAGCACCTTTCCGGCTGCTCCAACACTCCAAGGGCTTTACATGATGAGGCAGCGGCGCTACCTGCACCTGCTCACCACTGAATGAACACGGGTGTGAATGTGTTTGGCAGAGGCGCCACCTGCTCTTCCCAAGTGGTGCCCTTCCACGCAATACATCAATGGAACATAGTTTAATCAAAAACCGTATGGGAAAATTAAGATAAAGTTAACTAAGGCAGTAGGGTTTTTCTCTGTTCAACAGGTAGGTATCATCAGAGCAGGATCTAAAATGACACGTGCTCGGCTCTTGGTATATTTGATTAATTTTAAATGGACTGTATTTATATGGCGCATTGCTTTGGGGTCTGCTCGACCCCAAAGCAATTAAAAACACAGCGAGCACAGCAAGCCAGCCCGCATTCACACATTCATTCATAAAATGATGACAGAGACCGCCATGCAAGGCGCCACCAACTCATCAGGGGTGGTAACCATTCAACCCATCATGCACTCACCAACTTGGCGTTCTGTATCTTGCTAAAGGATAGTTCAACATGTAGACCTGATGGGAGGGGTTTGAACCACCGACCTTCAGAAGCATAACTGGTCCACGAACTGAGCCACCATTGTCCCAATAGTAAAGAAGATTGATGGAGATGCAACAAAGGCTGTGGTAAATGGTAGGAACCATAAAGGCAGCACAGCAGTCATAAGAAATCCCTCCTGCCTGTAAATTGCTGTAATTTGAAACTAGACTGCAGCTTTGAGCTTTTGACATTATTTGCGATTACTCTCCTTTATCCCTTCAGCCCCATTGAGAGTGTAAATCCCAAAAGTAATCATATAGGTGTGACAAGATGATCTAGACTGCGTGAATCTATTTTACCTACATGCACAATAGCGTGTACAATGTCAGCTTGTTTTATAACTGTTATGGAAAAAAAACATCGTTTTCGAACGTTTTTTTGTGCAATAATACAAGAAAAACAGCCTGCGTGTGTTTATTTGAGTTGATATTTTCTCTCTAGAAGAGATTATGTTCAGGTCCATGCATGAATATCTAAGGGACATAATGCTTCTACTTTTACCATTGGGAATTAAGAAAATTGGATGGGAAGGCTTATGTTGAAAAATATTAAAATTCTCAGTAAATCCTTCTGCCACAGTTGAGAACAATTTACCGGGACCCACTGCGGACCTAGTCACACTTTGGACAAGGGAAAAAAACAAAACTGAGGCTATACAAGCATATAAGGGTGAAGAGACTCACAGCTCTGACAAGAAACAACAAATAAAATAAACATAGCAGAACAAGATATTCAATAAATAAAGGCTGGGACTACTCACAGCTCTCGATCTCAAGTGTGCAGTTTTGCTCATCCAGCGGATACCTTCTCAAGTCCATCATGCAAGCAGCGGTGGTGGTGATCCTGAAAACACATGACACAAGGACGTGTTTAATTCACAGCCTCGTGACAGAACTGACAGACAGCACATCCGTTGTTTGTTGTGTTCTGTAGGGAAATAACAGGAAACATATCCAGCACCTTGTCCTCAAATAAAAACACCTCTTGGTTGCAATACAAAAAACACTCTCATCTGCCTTAGAGATAGAACAAAACCTGAAAGGTTATATTTTTTTTTAACTAACGGACATTGCGTCATTGAATGAAGCCCTTATAACAACATCATACACAACATTTCCTGTCCATGATTATATAAGCCTCCAATCTTCAGAACCTTTCCAGGTGCACGACGGATCATTTGATGGTGTGGGCGTGGTGACACTGATTGTGGGAACTCCATTGGAGATTAAATGGCTAAAGCTAATCTTTTTGTCCCAGTTGTAGCATAGTTTGGATAATCCGGTGGGGGTCCTCTGTCAGGACCCCACCTGAGCTATGAGTCACTGCGGGGATCAAAATCCGTGTGACAGCCTTGGCAGCAGAAGTCCAAGAGAGTAGCGTGTGTGCTCTCTCAGCTGCTTGTCATCTTCTTGTTATTGACCAGGCCAGGCTCCAGGCTGACCAGGCTCCCGAGGTCTTACAGGTAAACACGCGTCTGACTTTTCAAATCTTGTGCACACTGCATGTGGAAACCACAGCGTACATTTCTCAGTATTCAAATTATATTTGACACTTGAAGCTTAATTCCTGTTTCCAGCAGGTGATGTCATCACTGTAACTGAGAATTGATTTAATACTGTTTGTTATGTAAATGTTGTCGCTGGCCAGCAGCTCTGATTTTGTGCTCTTTTAATATCCTTTCTACTTTATAAATGACAGTAACGGCTTTGCATTTCCATTTTTATTGTGACGATTACGTCACAATATGAACACACGTGTTGAGTGGCGACTAACCTCATGCCACCCTGGCCTCGCCTTTGAAGCTATTGTAAAACCGTTGAAAGCTTTTGCTCCTTAATGTCTCGAGATTATTTTGACCAAATTTCATGCGGATCGAATTCGTGGCGGATCGGTTCAGGTTCATTGGAGATAAGTCTTTTTTATGGCGAGACATTCGCTTACCTGGACTGTCTAGACCGTTTATCAGAAACGCAAGCTTTTGATAGCACGTAATATTTTTAGGGAGCCTCACACTATTAATACTCAGGCCCTAGTTAGGAAAAATGTGTACACAAAAAGTTGTATTAATGAGTGGAGCATACACAAATTTGTCTGGCTGAAAAGTTTTAGTGGAGCTGAACATTAATCCCTTTGTTGATCTGAAGTTGTGTAAGGTTATTTTTCTGGAGGGGCATATGAGGTGCCAGCAGGGGCGGTTTTAGCTTGTGTGGCGTCAGCGGCGAACCTCCCCTTCCCTGTTTGCCGCCCCTCGACCCATCTCCCACCTCCAAACATGGGATTCCTAATGGGAAAAACTCATCTCATAAACTAGGGGGGCAGTCCGACCAACTTAAGTGACCCACACGTTGACAATATAATTAAAATGACATGCAGCTTGAGTAAAGGAAAACAGGTCAACGAGGTCACCATTCAGATTTGTTTTCTCTTTGACGTGTTCGCCATACTGCCCCATGGCAAGATTCTGTCCTCGGCGGCTGCCCATGTCACCCACAGCTAAATCAGCCACTGGGTGTCGGCACAACACCATCGAACACAGTGACATATTGGCCTTCAAGATAATCAAATTATTTCCCTTCTGCATCTCACAAAGTCTAATGATTATAGCATTTTAATGTCATATCGTTTATCATATGGCATAATTGTTCATGATTGTTCCTTTCTGAATTGCATACAGAGAAATGTGACTATAATTTTCGTTCCCAAAGGTACATTTCTGGAATAGTAGGCAGGAGATCCTTTATAATAATGCGATAACTCAAAAACGGTTCCATGGATCAATTTCAAATTTTGTACCTTAATAGTCCTCGGTGCAAGTAGGAGCTGCATTGGTTTTGGGAAAGATAAGCAGCAATTTTTCCGACACCCGGGGGAACTTTATCTCCAAAAGTTTATAAATAATTGACTAACTTGTACATGTCATATTTAGCTGTAATTGTTCAGATTTAATTTAATAGGGGGGCCTTTTTTTATCAAACAAGAGAAAGACTAGCAAGAACATTCCTACCAGTAAATGTTATATAATTGACCGCTTATCAAGGTTAAGGCAAAGGCAAACTAGGCCTATAGTGTCGTTCGCGTAAAATGTGAAGTTATGTCCGAAAACAGTGTTTCTCGTAGAGAGAGCTCCCGCTGGTGAGTAAAATAAGAACCTTTAGAGTAAAGATAGATCTCCTTGAGTCAAGTCATATTTACCAAAGCTGGACTTAATGGTACTAAACCTCATTAGGTGCCATCTAATGATCCAATTGGTACATTTTTGTTCTAGGACATAAATGTTAATTCTTGTCTCTAGCAGTGCAGATAGATTATGCTAATAGTATGGACAAGCAGTTATAAAAATGTACCAATGTTCAGAGGTGTAATGCTTGAACCCCTGCCAGATAACAGCTGAAGAGACAAAGCATTCGTACCATTTTAGGGCCTTTCCTGTATTTTACTCATGGGAGCTGCTTTTATTGAGCAAAACATGGCATCAATTGGATGGACCTCTGACATACTGCTATATATTTCACCTCTACGTTGTGAGAGTCATCAATCTGTTAACTGTTCCATCTTACTTTATGTTAAACAACATATAAAAACCATCTGATGCTCGAACAGGCTTGTGATCTTCGGCACCTGAGGTGGCCCAAATCATCAATATCTGACCCTAAGGAGAATGGTAAGAAAAAAAGATCAATAACGGCTGAAGAGTATATTTGTCCCGTCAACTGTGATGAGCTCAGGGGTGATTTTATATAGACAGGTCTGACAGATATGAGTTTTAGGTAGAAGAGCAGTGGGGCATAAAAGAGACGACTACGGCTATTTGACTTTCCCTCTGTCTGGATCCAATTATGATAAAACATTTCATAAAGTGGGCTATTGTAAACTCAATTTCAGCCAAGTGCAGTGTCGGGCTATTATTGGGGTTATTTTTTTATATGTAGGTTCTTCTTTTTTTTTTGTATTTGAGTAATGAAAGAACGGCATGAATTGATTTTCTGTCTACATGACCAGTCGCCAAATGAACACAAATCCAGTCATATTAAATGTCAAACTCATTGATAGAGTCTGTGTCTGTGTGTTACCTCCGCCAAAGAGGTCATGTTTTCAACTGGGCCTTCTCGTTTGTTTGTTTGTTTTTTTCTCACAGCTTTTCACTGAAACCTTTCCTTTCTCTATGCAAATATACTGAACTGTTTCCCTGAAAAAGTATGGGATTCCTTGGATATACCTTTGTTGTAGGGCAATATACACCTAGTTTTTGTTTTTGTTTGTTTGAGTGCTCATCTGGATAAAAGGTTGATCTGTTGGGTCTTTTGTTAAAAAAGAAAGCAGACAAGTTTTTTTTTATAATTCTACTTAAAGCCCTATCGTGACATAATTTAAACCAGATACATGTATATCGAAAGAAATAGTTATATTGTCTCATTTATAAATCTAATCTACTGTCTAAACAGAAATCTTTTTGCATAGTCAGTCCTTTTTTAACATCTACAAACAGGGGAGTAAAGCTGGTAGCACCTCGGCCTCTGCTATCATATTTTTATGTGTCCATGTCAGCAAAGCATTAGCCCTCCAATCACCAACATAACAGCCAGCGATGAATCATGAGGGATAATAGGTGCAGCCAACCATGAGTCAAGAGATATGGTTATGGTGTCTATCAGACTTGTGTGAGGGTAACAGAAAGATGGAGCTCCGAGCATACTACAGGCTGCCATCCTGGTGATGGCCTTGTGTGAGTACTTGACTAGCACCGAGGGAGCTGCTACAGAGCAGCACAGCATGGTGGGTAATCGTCTAGGCACACCTGACAATATAGATAAATTTGTGCCAGAGGAGAGGCTCATCTTGAGTCCAATCCTCCGTGTTACACTGCAGAGATAATCACCCAAGTGTGTCTCTGCTCTTCTATCTCTCTCTTCTGCTCTCTACTTTCTTCGCCCTCCCTCCCACTCTTTCAATATTCACACGACTGCAATGCAAGATGTTTGCATCTCATAATATGAGTAATTATAAAATAAGAGCGATCCAAGATTTGCAATTGCATATTGGACAACATCATAAATGAATGACATTATATCACCTACTATTATAAAGATGCCAGTTTTTTTTTTTTTTTTTATATAAATCCAACCCTATCTGTCTGATCATCTGTGAGTGTCTGAGCAACCACACTGCCCACACGCACCATATGGTGAGCAGGTGGGATCTATCCCATCCAATACTGGCGTCGTGGTGTACCCTCCAATTTTGACGTCAAAACAAAATCATGCTCAAAGAAATATTAAAAACTCCATGATTTTTGTGTTAGGGAATACTGTCACTTAACAACAATACCTTCTCGGCACCATCATGGTCCTTGTCAGCAGACAGATTCCAGTTCAGGGATCAATAAAGACTAAGAATGCGTCTAAAAAAAAAATTTAAAAATCGTCCAAGACACAGATGCCCCCGCTACAGAATAAACTAAATAAGTGCTCAGGTTTAGAGGCCATAACCTCTATCTTAGCTAAAATGTGAGCAACCTAACTTCAAAATGTGCCTGAAGCTGTAAAAACAAGGCAAAAATGAAGATAACAATTATGGGATGCACAAGTTTGGGATATATATAGGTTGCGGTGGCAGAAGGCTATTCCAGATATCCTTCTCCCCAGCAAAACTCTCAAGACCAGGCCAGATGGAATATTTAGTCCATCCAGCAAGTTTGGTTCTAACCCAAACCTCCAGAGAGAGAAATAGGAGGCGTCCGAATCAGGTGCCAGAACCAGCTGGTTCCTGTGGATGAGAAAGGAGCCAGCTTTACTATAACAAATGACAAATTGTTTGGTCAAAATCAGACTCATAAAATGATTTCATGACAAAAATGTTGTATTTCATGGAAAATAGTCAATATGCCTCAGATTGGCTCAACCGTTTTGGTAAAACATGTTTTTAGAAAACTATTAGAGTATTTGTTTTGTTTTTTGGATAATTCTGTTTATAAGTCCTCACAGACTTTAATCTGCAAAAAAAACAAACCTATTTATTGAATAGGACGTTCTCAATAGTCATGGTTAATGCTTCTTCCTCCGTGACCCATTTGACCCGTGGTGTCCCCCAGGGCTTCATCATTGGCCCCTTACTCTTCTGCAGATACATGCTGCCACTGGGTCATATCATTAACAGGTTAGGTCACATTTTTCAATGAGAAATAGTGAGTCAAAATGTGTTCAAACAGCTGAGCTGAATATTAAAGGGTTAATGAAAAATAAGATTTAGTTGTTTAGGTTTTTGACTTGTGGCTTTGGAAGGATCTAAAGACAGGGAAGAAAATGGTTAGAATGAAATCACCTTGAGGACAGGGAACATCAGGTGAGTAAGTGAGGGACACAGATAAAAACCTTTCAACAGCACTTAAAAAGTTCTACAGGAAGAGTTAGAGCATCGACATACTCTTTCATATGACAGACCCCAAGGTTTTGTACCCCCCCCTGCGTGAAGAAAGGAAAGGTTGCCAGAGCCTAAGCTTCAGATGAATTCCCCTTTTCTCTTCCTATCCTATGTCTCTTGTCAGCGTTTACTCCTCTCTGATGGATTTGCCGCCGGTGATCAGGCTCTGTGGCTTCCAAATGTTTAACCAAGGAGTAAATTGCCGGTTACTTTCTGGCAACTTTCTAATCTCTGTTTCAAGATGGAGTCAGCGGTGCAGAACTGAGCGCAGTCTTTAAAATGACGTCGTGGGAAACGGAAAGGTAACGCATCCCGGTGTGGTGTTATAGGTGTGTGTTTGCGCTGCTGTGCGTGCTGTCGCCCTGTGGAAGTGTGCGAGTGGCTAAGTGCCCGATTGTGTTTGCAGCTGTCTGGCTTCCCGTTTACCCACAAATGCTTCTCCAGCTTGTCCCATCCATTTAATGATGCACAGCCACATTTGTAACTCAGTACAGTTCTTGGATGATTGGTTCCTCGCCGACGAAGCTGCCAACTGCACCAACTGAGCCCCATATGTTGTATCACCTGCGGTGTCCCTCTGAGCTCAGCAGACTGTGCTCCGACTCGCTGTTCCTGGACCGATCCAACTACTGAGGTCAAATCAGGGCCAAGAAGACTTAAAGATTTTCAGCAGACACTGGGATTCAGGCCAGGCAAATATGTTGAATGTTCGTCAAATACTAGGAGGAGAAATACTTACTGTACTCTACTCAAGTACTTCATTCCACAACGAATCCACATTTATGCTTAATTATTTATCATCCCAGACTAATTGTCATTGGAACAGTTTATTTTTGTCCTTCTGCAGTGACGAGAAGTCAATAAAGTAACGTACTTTTATAGGAAGCTACTTTGTCTTTTTACTAATACTTTCTAAGTTTTACTATCTATTTAAATTAGCCATAATAATTATAAAAACACATCATCAACTAATCAATTCGTCACTATAGAATAAAAATACATTGAAAACTAATCAATAACATCCATATCTTAAATTATACATATTTGGTGTAATGTTCTACCTGAGTATATAGATATAGATAGATACAACAACAATTTACTACCATCTTGCTTATTTGGTCCTTCCCTTATCCCTGACCTTTAACAGTGTCGTACAACCCTATTGCTTAACCTGCTCTGGTCAGAGATTGTGGCATTATCCTGAACACTAAACCATTATATACCGAATTAAATAAAGTTCAACACGCCGATTATTATTATTTTTTATTATAATTCTTTTTTATATCACTTCTATGGCAGGACTTTCTCTCTAAGATACCAGATTACTATACTAAACCCAAAAAAACATGCCATTTTCGGGTTAAGGATGGCATGACCATCGACCAATACATTTGTACACCCCCGTAAAAGATCTAAATACTTTGAATCATTTAGAGGCAACACAAATGTCCTTTGTGTCTATAAATATATGATATTTGAGTTAATTGCAGTTTTCAGACAGAACTCATCCCTAATAGCCATCTGGCTCCCATCTATAGACTGAACCGGGCACATATGGAGCAGGATTCTCATGGAACCGAATCAGCTGGATGCTGGTGCCCAAACCACAAATTAAATGCAAAATGATCCGATATTATTTGTTAATGCTTATTTTTTAGCCTTCATTTTCTAAATGGCTGTATTGTTTTTTCGTTTTTTTTTTTGCTGCTGTAGCCTCCTTGTGCTCGCTCATCCTCAGTGACAAACAACAAATGAGTTCAATAACAAATTTTCATGCAGATCCTGCAGCAAATAACCCAGATAAAGAACAAAGAGCAGACCCTCATCAGAAATAAATAAAGAGAGCCATGACTGTTGATAATTATCTGAATCCAGCTTTCATGTGATTGAGTCTCTTCACGGGTAAAAAAAAAAAAAAGAAATGCTCTTGAAAAGATTTTGGAGATCGAGTTAGAATTAATACAAATTATGTGGAAAGCAAACAATTGGTTGCATGTCGACAGAAGTGCACAAATCAATGTTTGTTATCCCAACAAAAGGTTGCTCCTGTTTATCTTTTAGTGACCATAGTCATCCAGCAGGATTAGCTTTCCATTGAATGGAAAAATACAATAAGAGTGTGCAAGAATATTCATCAGCTGTGCGAATATTCTCTCTCTGCGTCTGTCTCCATTATCAGAACAGATGGACTCGCTGCATCCAATTACATTTCCAATAAAATGGCTCAATGGGAATATTCTCCTTTTCAAAGAGGCCTCGCGTTGTTTGTTTGTACATATAATATGTCCAGTATTTCCCTATTAGAGTATGAGTGTTGGTTTTATGTAACAAGTGAACTGAAAGATTGGTCTAAAACGTAGAAAAGTAAGAAAAAACCAAAACAATAAGACAGAGGTGAGAGGAAGTCAAAAAAAAAAAAAGGTGGTAAAGCAATAAAAGGTATAAATAAATATAAAATACAAAATAAATGAAAAAAATATATATAATAAAATAAAATGCAATGATTAAAGTATAAAAAAAAAAATACATCTACCACAAATTCAAATATGATTGGGTACCAAGTAATATTTCATATCTGGTGATCCAAAATTTGCTACAGTGAATTAACAAATAATAATAATAATACTAGAGAGTTGCAAATACCTTGAAATTTTGATGATTCAGTCAGGGATTAAAAATGTTAACATAGCTTAGCTCCGTTACTGAGCTGAGATACTGAGGACGACTCCAATCAATGACACTTTCTTGTTGGAAACTAAGCATCTCACATGCTCACTATTTGGCAAGCAACAGGCCTTTGATTAGCTCACAATTTAATGAGTTAACTAGTTACAAACCTTTTTTTAAAATCCTTAACGAGGGCCGTCCTGTTTTAAAATGGAACTAAAATATTTTCTATGCTTGATTTCTCTAGGTTGTAAATCATTATTCAGTGGGTCTATTTTAAGCTTGCTTCCAGAAGTAGTGTGATAGTTCGATATTGCTCCTAAGTGAGTTAATAAATATAATAATGTGTAAATATATATATATTTATATATATGTATCACATATTGAACCAGACATCAGGGTAAGTGTTGAATTGGTGGAGTCGCTGTATTAGATGCATTAAATAATGCTTTCAAATTGTTTTAAGCCACATGTTTAAATGATCTTCAGCGCTTTTGTAACACAAATTTTTAAAACACTTATTTTTATTTTGACAGAATCACGCCGGCTATTTCCCTCTGCCCCAATTCTTTGAATAAATTCTTAATATACAGTGAAGCGAATCCATTTTTTTCAAACTATAAACATGATTGTGGCTCTGATGCTCAAATTTAATTTCCATGCTAGAATTAAATAGGAATATCTCTCATTGAATACATTATATGAGCTCCATCCGTCATGCTCAATATATGTATTAATAATTCATAGATGTATATTGTTAGAAAAAAGGAATTGGCTTTTCGTCTATCTGGATCTGCAGTACTCAGTTTTGAGCTCAGTCAATATTAGTCTTATGTAGACTGATCTAATCTACTCTACTGGCATAATAAGGTAAATAAGCAGACCATTTGCATTCTGTGGAGGGAAACATAACGTTTCTGCACGAGCTGCATGGATTTGTTTGCACTCATCGACATGTGTCAGAACCCATGACCCGATTCAGGATTTGCAAAAATCTGGTCATCCTATTAACATGATATTGAGTGTCAAGACTGATGGAATTCTTTTCCTAGTCTCACTTTAATCCCTTCGTGGAAAGACATATTTATGTAAAGGAAAATGTGAAAACCCATATTCTAAGTCATTGTGGATTTTTTTCATTCGTAGGTTGGATCGAATGTTTGGTTTGATGCTGTAGGTCATGCATTTTAATTAAAATGACCTGACAGAGATTCATTCTGTTCCATTCCAGCTTAATCAGGCTCTTAAAAATCCTCCCTGTCTTTCTTAGAAATGCTTTAGTTCACTCTTTTTATTCAGAAAATCGGGTATGTTGACTATCGCAGGAAGCTTTGATGTCATGTTCAAACCCATTATCTTATTAAATGAATGGCAACAGATGTCTCGATGTTACTCAGCGGTACTTGATGCCACATTGATATCCCAGGGGATCGCCGGAATTTAAGGCACAATATGTCCACAAGTTTTTATTGCCTACTTCAGTAAAACCCAAAAGATTCATAAAGAAGTGTCATCATACAACTTCAAATGCCTCCAAGCACTTTACCTGATGATGTTCGTACTTTGTGTCAGGATCCGACGTGTAACGTTTCGTCTTTTTGATTTTTGTTTTATCAAGTCAATAATCTTCAGAAAACTACAAACGAGTTTAACAGGATAATTTACTTTTTACCAGCAGGTTGTTGATTTAAACCGATGGCAATAAAGATGTAAAAATCACCATACAAGACAATTCTACAACCATCGGATTTTAATGAATTGCTCTGACATATTGCAATAATACGACTACCAGAAAACTGTGTCACTGTTTAGCAGAAACAAAAATTTGTCCTAAAGTAAGTAAATATTTAATGCAATTGTTTCTTTTCTTCTCTTTTATATTAATGCCGCTTCTTCTTCCACATAGAGTAGAACTTCTAGGTAAAAAGGACTAATAGTTGTTGGTTAGCATTGCTGTCACTCCAACATTAAAACACACCTTTTAAAAATTTTTTTTTACTGCTTTTAATTTGAATGGAACTGTGACATTTCTTTTCAATCTAATCATTTTCAAATGTTTATTTTAATGCTAATTTCTTATCCTTTTATCTTGCTGGATTTTAACTGATTAGCTTTTTCGTTCTTTAATTTACGCTATTATTTTTGTCGGTCGAGTCTGGTCAGCACCTCGATCAACCCATTATGCTTGTTTGAACGTAATATATAAATTATGTTTTACTTGACTAAACTAAGTCTCACTACTTCAACCAGCTTCCATCAGACTTTGGTTATGATGTTTCTCTGGTTCCCAGGGAATCCCCCCGATTAAATTTTTTTCATTTGATGACTCAGCAGATAATGAAGACAACTAACGGCCCACATTAGTGGGTTTAACCTCAAGCGAGGTGCTTATTTAGGTGAATGAATTCCCACCAGTCAGTTAGAACTGAGGAAGCTTCTGATATGAGAAGTCAAAGTTTAAACTACAAGACCAGTTGTTTCAGATTCAACCTTCAAGGATTGAAATGAGGGAAGGAAAAAAGCCATAACGCTGCTTTGTCTAAGAATCCTGAACGAGTCACTACAGGCGACTACTACAGAGTACTATAAGTAAGTACTATAGTACTATAAGTACTATAATGGACCAATGTAACCAAAGAGTTTCTTTTGAACCTTCCCCTAACGCCTTCCTCTTTCCCTTTTTTTGATCTCATTGTCTCTTACTCGCTTCCTTTAATTTTGCTCTCCCACAGCCGTGCCAATGTGCTGCCATGATGGCTATTAAGATGTTATGGTTTTCAATAACTTTTTATAGAGTTTGGGCATCCGAGACCAATTTGCAAAATGAACTGATGAGACATCAGCGAGGCGGGTGAAAAGTGCGAGGTAATCAAATTAACTTCGAGAGGTTAGAGCTCGGTGGAATGGGTCAATCAATTTATATCGTCGGATGGGGGTTTGACACTGGCAACTGTAAACACACAGCACATGTCATACATAAAAATATGCTCCTCTTGGGGAATATCCAGGAATGTCCCCCCGGAGAAGGATTAAAAAAAGACGTCCTTGTATATAAATACTCACCGAATGTGAAAAATCTGAAAATGTCCGAAACAATATCCTCCGTCACGATTTGAGAAAGTAGTAAAATTTACAACCTCGTCCTCATGCGATGTTCTTTGGTAAGAATAATGAAATATAGGTGAGTTTTTTTAATCGTATAGAAACAATCAAAGTTATGGATTTTAGTTGGACCGTCAATGTTTAGTTCAATGTGAGGGACTTTATATCATTGGAGAAAACAAAAAAAAGATACAAGAGAATATGAATATATTCCCATTCCTGTTTAGGAGTATAAATATAATTAACGATAGGAGCTATGACCAGGAGAACTGTGAGAAACTGGAAGCTGTATTGAACTCGGCTTATGCTGAAGTCCCCCTATCCCCTGTGTTGTATGAGCAATCTCCCTGATTGAACTCAAAATAAATGTGAAGTTATACCTGAAGAACAGTGTTTTTCATAAAAAATCTCCCCCTAGTGAGTAAAATATGAATTATTGGAGTAAAATATCATGTAAAACAAGAAAGATCTCTTGGAGTCAATTCATATGCACGAGATTTGGACTGAATTTGACCAATTGTTGCGAAATGTAAAATATTTTGGACAGAGCCTCATATCAGGAGATTAATCAGGGGACTTTACGGGGACATACCAGAAAATGGTTGGATGGATGTGGAGATAAAAATTGTAAAATAGACAGAAGTGGGATCAATTGTTGCACCTGTAGATACCCCCTATTTTTATACCACATGTTTAAGTAAGAGCTAAAACTCTCACCTTAAGCCATACAAAACGGTGCCGTCCGGGTGAAGTCGGATCATTCTGTTCTTCACTGTGACACCGTGGACGAACGACTTCTTGTCGTTGAGGAAATATGTGTCGGGCACCCAGAGTTGGTCAGCCACCCGGTTGTCTAAGGTCAGGTTGAGGGGGATCTCAGAGTAGGACAGCCGCTTGTCTCGCCACGCTTGCTGGAAGTACATCGTCAATGTGTAGTCCTGCAAAAGTAACCATATAAGATAGAGGGAAAGGACGGAGAAGGGAAATCAGAGGTAGAGGGGGAGGCGACAAGTGAAGAGGGGAGAAAATGGAGGAGGAAGAGGGAGGAAGAGCAATAGATGACAGCAGGTGATGGAGAGAAAGAGAGAGAAGAGAATGTTAACAAAAGCTGCTCCACCTCTCTGCTACAAGCCCTCAGATTAGTCCGGTTTGAATGTCTCTCAAAAGTAAATGGGACAGGATCACAAAAATTCCCCCGCCTAAAACTTCATATTCCCACTTTCCATAGAAGCGTCAGGTCAAGGAGGACATAAAAAAGTGTATATGAGGCAGAGAGAGATATATATGCTTAGGGTTTCATGTGTGTGTGTGTGTATGTGGGAGTGTGCTGTAGGGGATGCTGTAGGGGAGGGAAAGTCCGAGCCCAAGCTGCCGTATTTAATGTGTTTTAATATCCAGAGACTCACTTGGCGGAGTTACTTACATGCATGTTAATGGATGACAAGCTTACACACACACACACACACACACAGACACACACACACACACACACACACACACACACACACGAGAGAAACAGAACGAGAGACACCACAGCTTTCAGACAAATTTAGATAACATCCAAGAAAGCATAAAAAAAAAAGTTTCTCCGGGATTGAACACCGTTCAGCTCACTTTACTGAACTTGGATGAGATATTCACCCGTTTTCTTCTGTACATATACTCCCAGAATGCTGATCCACCATCTCAAAAGTGAAGCTGAGTGATGCTGATTGGATGTGATATGATTTTTCTTTGAAGAAAAAGAAGAAAAGAAACGCCCTGCGTTTGCCTCATTAAAGCTTCAGCCATGAATCAAGACTGAAAAAAAGATTCATGTCGGATCATTAGTGTTACAGAGGCAAGTCTGTATACATCTACTACATTTGGATACTTGAAGATAACTTGTGAGACTTTTGACCTCTGGTTATGCTATAAAACCACGGTTTGAGGTTTGACTTCCTGTATTATTTGTACCTCATGCTTATGTAAGTTAATTTAAAGTGTTACAACAATGCTACGACACACAAGTGCGTGCAATATTGATTTCAGATTTCCTGAGGTTTTCCTGATCAACTGATGGTGGCGCTGTGCCCCCGGAACTTTTAAAAATGGCAGGACATTTGGAGTTGACAGAAGCTGCATGTGTTGGTAAAACATAGCAATATGAGAAGTGGAAGAAGTAGTAGAAGTTCTATAGCGGCATTCACAAAACCTGAAAAAAACACACAAGTTAGATTAATAATTGACAGAAGATAAAAGAGAAATTTCAATAACTTGAGGTAAAATTTCTTATCTGGGACAGGATGAAACAGTCAAGCCAGCAGTCAGACGCTCGGGTAGCTCAGTGAAGTAGGAAGACCAACCAATCATCCATGAAAAACTATGTTAAACAAACCTGCTGTCTCAGGGAACTTTCTGTCAGGACTGGCACATCTACTTCCTTGGCAAAGAAGCTGAACATGCATTTTTGAATATGCCCGTCGGCTACAGATCTGACATCCCGCATCACCTTGGGAACAGGAGGCCTGGATATTGACTGGATGGAGTCGTGAAAACAAGCACAGTTTCTCTCAGTGCAGGGACGAGGTTTGACTGAAATAGGTTTCGTCAAGTTGTTGTTGTTGTTGTTGTTTGTGCCTTATTGGGCTCAGTTTTCTGACAAGTTGGAGAATTTAGTTTTTCAGGACATAAATCACTTTGTGGCAATTCCAGTATTCAGCTCTGTAATTTGACATGAAATGGGAAAGGAATGATTTCAGTCCAGAGCCTTTCTTTATTTTTCACAGAATGAAAGAAATACTTAGTTTGAAAGGGGGAGAAAAAAAGGGTATGTAGACACTTTAAGGTAATTTTTGTAGACACAGAGGAGAGGCTGAAAAACATTAAAAAGTAGAATGACTTCATGGGCAGCACTTTATTCTCACTAATAGTCAAACTAAAGCAGTAAAACTGGCAGAGTTTAAAAAAAAATGTGGTTGGTTTTGTTCCTGCTCTTGGCTGCGCGTGTTTCCCTTCCAACACTTCATCCCTGGTTGGTGGTTATGTAACAGCTCATGCGCCCGTCTTTCAGCATCCTGCGCGCCATAGCACATGTGACTGAGGAGATGCTTGTTGCCACGAGTGTTGCTGTGCTAAACTCTCTCTGCTGCTCTCATCATTACATCCCATAAAACAGGAGGGTTGAAAGATGAAGGAGGGTACTCCTCCTCTCTAGTGGGAAACACTCACACACAGCACAAACACAACTAGGCCTACGTTGTCGTCTCTGATAGCAAGGATATATCCCCGAGAAGCCCCCAATATCCTGCATTGTACAAGCAATCCCCCTGATCGAACTCCTCAAATCAAATGTGTTGTCCAAAAAACTTTATTTTGTGGTATCCCTAGTGAGTTAAATATGAACTATTAGAGTAAAACATAATATATACGAGACAGATCTGCTTCTGTCGAGTCAGGAAAACAAAATTCTGGAAAAAAATCTAAAAAAGCACCCCCTAGTGAGTAAAATATGAACTATTACGGTACACCAGTGGGTGGTGCATCCCTAACTTTCCAATGATTCCAGACCCTCTTAATGCACTGAGTAGGAACAGAGTTGTGTCCCATTGGGAAATGATTTTCAGGAGTTATTTCAATCTATTGGCTCTCCTCTTGTCCTTTCTCAATCTATAACCTTGATCGTTAATTGTATGATTGCAAGTTCCACAGATCTAGGGACTACATTTCCTCCAGAGAACTGGCCACTACTCACAACAGCCAATTCTGAGAAGGGCAGACAAACATTACCATAGACCATGATGTGGAGACTTGAGAAATGTTTCTCGAGGGATAACCCTTCATAGTTGTAACCGATCACTGTTGATCAATAGGAGTTCTTAAAGCTAGCTCCAAACATATGCAAATGTATGGAATCTCTTTTACCAGAACCAAAAGATGTATCCTGAAATCTAAAACACATTTGGTCATTAATTGCACAGACTCAGTTTTAATTATGTTGGATTTAAGTTTTACAAGAAAACCAACAACCATCCTGACCATATGGCCTATATCAGGTGTACAAATCAGTCACCCTGCATGTGTACTTTGATAATCACACTGAAATACGACACACCAAAGCATGAAAATGCTTTGTGGTCTATTCTTTATTATTGAGGGAAGTATCGAGCTTTCTAGAGTCAAGTTTGTGGGACTTAAAACCAGTTTGGGAAATGGAAGAACAATATCTCAGTTTCCATATAAGTGAAGAAGCTGTTTGTGCAACTTAGGTCTCCCAGTAACTTTTTCTTACTTGACTGCGGACTGGTTTCCCAAGCTACTTCTTGATAAACTGACATCTGATGAGCTAACACCAGTAAAGCTTTGCTTCAGGGATCATATAAATGCTGAACAAATTAATGTAGGAGATTCTCACTTGGCAATGTTGATGTATTTTGTTATTCCAATAAGCAGTCCATGTTTGGGGCCAATGTGGGGGACAGCAAAGTTGACCGGTCGTTTTATTTCCAGATTGAAATTGGCCGGTTGTGCAGAATGCATGGGGAATGGTTGACTATCTGAAAGTTTTGGCACTCTACCTTTCAACTTCCTGCATTGACTGACTATTCCGCATGTCTTTGAAAATGAAACAAGAGGAATTGTTAGAAACAAAGCCAAGAGTCAGTGGTAAAGAGGTGCTACGTGACGCGGGATATAATAATTAAAGTGAGTGAGTGTTCCATTGTCATCCCTGAGCGCCTAATATAGCAGGCCTATCTACTTGTGGTTTGGTTTGTGGGACAAGGTGCCACTATATCCAGTTTACTGTGAACATAAAGCCCTCCTCCGAGACTGCTAAACTGAGCCTCTTCCTGTCTGTGTGGGAGGACGAGGAGTAGGTTGTAAGTCACCAGAATAACTGCTTTGGCTGTGTGCTTGTGAGTACAAGTGAGGCCGTCATAACAACGGTCTTAATGAGCATAAGAACATGAACTCAGTCGGAAAAGGAGAACAGAGAAACGGAAGGAAAGAGGAAGGAATGAATTTGTGAAAAAACATGGTGCCAAGGTGACAAGGAGAGGACAATACAAAGTGATCGTTATGCATCCACACTCAAAGCTACAACAGAAAGTGAGAATCCACTTTACTGGTCAGTAAAAACAAATCTAGTTTCACAGCATGCTTCCTGTAGGGTTTACGTTAAACATTTACAACCTATGAAATTAAAGATCGTATTATCCCTTTTGTGATAACCTTTTTTCCTCTTTGCTCCTCAGAAAATTTAAGATAACCAACAAAGATGTTAAACATTTTACGTCCTGGTCAAGAAAAAAATCAATTGTCTCAACTTCAACCTAAAACATGTCTTTGAAAACTATTTTATCCGTGTTAGACTTTTTTTTGATTCTATCAAGTTTAATAATTTTGTTTAGTAAATTTTCAAATGCTTTGAAAAAAAATCTTACTTATAAAACAAACCAATAGTCATGATTAACATAGGGTATCCCCCAAGGCTCCATCATTGGCCCCTTAGTCTTTAGCAGCAACTGGTTCATATTATAAATAGGTTCAATCAAGTGCAACACATTTTACAAAATAGACACTATAAAGGGCTCAGACAAACGGTTGGGCTGGACATTAAAGAGTTAAAATCAAGATCTGAAATCTACTCTATTGATTTTATTACATTATTTAGAACACAATGTCCTATAAAGTCCTTTCTGGGTGCTTGCTGCTGCTGGTCAATTCAGGTTCCCTTTAAGGATTAAATTAGATATTAATTACATTTTCAATGAAGAACACCATTCTACAACCTCAAAAAATCTGAAATAAAGCATTCCCAAAAGCGTTTTTTCAAAGTTACAAACATTAAGTTTGGGTTTCTTTGCCTACATCTCCAGTCCCAGTATGTCGAGTCAGACAGAGACGATGCCCAGTCTACAGTGCATCCATGGTCACTCAACCATTCAGACTGACAAATCCTCGTATTGGCATTCTGTGCCATGGATAGGCCTCTTGGAGTTTGATTATGATATCATTTGATTGCCAGGGAGACTCATGAATGAAACCTTTTTTCATATCTCAAATGTATAACATGAAACTTTATTTTGTACTTGGGAAGACACTGTAAATTGATGTTGAAAACTTTATGTCAAATCTCCACAACTTCCTCTGCTGTTTTGTAGCATTATTTTCTCACTATTCTAATCTATAAAAATCCAACGTTCAGCTTCTTTTTTTTTTTTAAAGAGTTCAGCAGTGATCATCATGGACGTGTGGAGGAACAATTGGAAATCAAATTAAGGAGATGATGCTCCAGCTGCCGTCTGACCTCGTCAACCCACCTCATCCTCCAAGTTGCCCTGACATCTTACCCATCTTTATCTCACCCCCACCCCCACACCAGACAACCCTACCCATTACAATGCTTTAGAGCCAGAGTTGAGAGCCGGACACCTTAGCTAGCTTTTGGCAAGTATCATTCTGCTATAACCATCGTTCTCTGAGTGAAGAGATTATCTTCCTAGCTTGATGGAACGATGGTCACAATATAATTTAATTATAATTTTTTAATCTAATATTGTAATAACAAAATATAGGGGATTAAACTTGAGTAAAATTACAATGTAAATGTTTGAAATTAGCATTGCTAGCGAAAGGGAATAACAGGATTTAGATTTAAAACTACACTTTTAGATGTCCGCAAACAACATTGTGCATGTTAGAAATGAATACTACTGAAGAGTAAAAATGTTAAGACTATATCCAGAGTCTGACGAAGGAACTGGTGAGAATTACTTAAACACTGGTAATGTGTTCTTATTAACACTATGGGAATTCAATTAACTCTGGAAAAGCAATTTGCTGCAATGGATCATTTTGCTGCAAAGCAAATGCTCCCATCGGCAAGTTGAGACTCCAGTTAAATGAAGCTTAGCCAAAGTTCAGCCAGGGAGTCAATTTATCTGCACATGTCCTCAAAATCACAACACTTACCCACTATATCAGGCTTCATTATCTCATTTCCCTCTTATCCAGTCACAACATTTCACCTTTTGGCAAATCAGTAGTGAACTTTAAATATGCTCTCTGTCTCTCTCATTCCCTCCCTCACTCTCTGCCATCATTTCTGCTTGAAGAAACTCGGAGCTCACTTCCACCCGTTCACCACCACAACCTGGAACACCTGATATACCCAAATCAGAGGTTCTCCTCCCCTTGAGCCGTCCCAACGATGGATTTTCCATTCCTCTACCACCGGTGTCTAGGCTAGGGGTGAAATTTTATTTCACTGGAATCACCTAAATGATGGGATCATCCCACCCTATCCCATTGGGATGGCTTGATGATCCCCTTCAGCCCTTAAGCCCTTTCTGATTGTTCCCAATTAAATTGATCTTAGTTCAATTAGCTCACACTTAAAGTTCTTCTTAAAGTTTTTTTTGAATCAAATGTTAATTTTGCTCGCATGTCTGCTGAATATGTAAAATAATTTACCAAATCAACCTACATTTTTGATCGAAAGCAATAATTGAAGTCACAAGTGTAATCATTTCCATTGCCACTAGAGGCACTGCTTCAGCAAACGGAGACATACTGGTGATGTTGAGCATTTCAACAAATTAGTAGTGCTGTGGGAGATAGTTATTGATAAAGTATGATGGAAACAAGTAGAAGTATGATGAGGGGGAGAGAAACGGGGAGTTACAGAATGAGAAAATGAATATAGAAGAGGGAAAATAACGGTGTAAGTCTACAGGGAAAGAGAAAACAGTGGGATCAGAATGAGTGTGAATAAGTGGTCAGTGTGTATATCTCTCTCTTTCTTCCCGCTTCCCTTGAAAGTAATTTTCCTTTTGAGGCCTGTGGAATGGTGTGGTGAGTTTGCGTGAAGGGACAGAGGGGAGTGGAGGGCTTTGAAGCAGGGGGGTTAATGAAAGGCACTGGAAAGCTCAGTGGAGCAGTGATGCAAATTGCTTTTATTCTCACAGCTCTTCATCCCCAGTCTCTGATTCCACCACCAGCAATTACCTCCCTCTGCTACTTTCTCTCCCCCTCTCTTTTATCCCTCTCCTCATCTGCCCCTAAAATTCCCTTTCTCTCCTCTTTCATGTTATTTCCCCCTGATGCCTTTATATGGAGATCCTTCCACCTTCCTCTCCCTGTAGCTACGTCTCTCTTGGAAATTCCCATCCATCCACCTCAATCTCAGAGGAGTTCCTATTGCATGTATGTGCATGTTGTGTGGAGGGGGCGAGGTGAGAACCCATTGGAGGTGAGTGTGAATGGCTTAGATCATTACCTCTAAACAGGCGCAGCAAAGGGAGCTGCCTGGAGAACATAATAAAGTGTTGGATCAGCCTTTGAGGTGCTAGATGGGTTCTGAAGGGCCCCATAAAGGATTCTCTTCAAATCTCGCCAATTGTTTTAGAGGGGGAGAGACTGAGAGACGTATACGTTGCTGTGAATGATTTCTGTAACGTCCTGACCTTGAGGAGTGGGAGCGAATCATAAAGCAGCTTGCGACTGAATCATCCCCTGCGTCCATCATCTCGGCCTCTCCTAGAAACACCTTTTTGCGGGGAGGAAATGTGATCCCTCCACCACTTAGCCACATGACCAAACCGCCGTCTGTCATCTACCTACTTCACCCACCCCCCCAAAAGCCCTACACCAGTAAGTGGCTGGCAATTTCTTGTCTCCTAGTCCTCATGGTGTCAGCAGCAGGGTATGAGGAGCCTGGCATACAGCATTTCCAAAAAGGCTAATAATAAACACGTCGATCCCCACAGAGCGGAGTGACACATTTCCTGGTCTCCAGAGATCTTAAAATTCAGCTTTGTATCTGGAACAGCTTGTGCACCGCAAGCAGGAAATCTGCATGCAGTGGCTGCTGCAGAGGGTTCATGTGGCCTGTTTGCTTCCAGATGAATGTTATAGTTTTAAAATGGGCTGACTGAAAGCTTGAAGGAAAATCTAAAATACAACTGAAAATATGATCACACTTAAACAATTAATATCATTATTGTATTATGGAAGATCTTGAACTAGAAAGTTTTCTCTACAGAAAATGTTTTTTTCTTCAAAATAATGTTTTACTCAGTCTATCCTCCATTTTCTGTAACCACTTGTTCATGGTTGCAGGGTGGGCTGGAGCCAATCCCAACTGACATTGGCCAAGAGGCACAGTACACCCTGCCTCTTGGCAAGCCACCAGTTCATTACAGGACCACTATTGATGCCCACTGTCACACTTAGGGGAAATTTACAGGCACTGCAAAACTGGCCATACCAAAAAGAAGACAAATATTATTAAATTATGTTATTTAAGATTGCATTAAAAAATATGAGAGTTTTAGTCCCCTAATTGTTCTCATTTGAAACATGCATGATGGGATTATTTTTCATCTGAGACAAAAAAATAAGATACATTTCCTAAATACAATGCTTTTTTTTTTTCTTAATATCTTTGATAGTCCTTTTTTGAACTGGGGAAACCAGAGTACCTGGACAGAAGCCATACCAACAAGGGGAGAACATCCAAACTTGTAGGTATGGCACACAAAGTCACATGGGTAGAGGTGGATTTGAACCCAGAACCTTCTTGCTGCTGTGCATCCAACTGTGCTGCCCTCTTAAATTTAAAAAAAAAAATGTTGTCATTACAGTCAAGCTATAATTAGTAGGTTAAATAACGCTAAAACTAATAAACACCAATAAGCACAAGAGTGTGTTATTTCCCTAAGGCGGGAATAAGGAAAATAACTTATCACTAAGTTTTAAGTGCGTCTGTGTGTCTTGAAATTGAATTCTCATGAATACATTACTCTGACCAAAGGTCTTCGACTCATTTAAGGAATGACTCTAGACGAGCCAATACAACAAAGCTCAGACTCTTGTTTGTTTACTTGAACATAACATCACCTCCCTTTTCAATTACACTCCTCCCTTCTCTCTATCGGAGTCTTATCCCTCCCTCTGTATATATATCCCCTTTCTCCATCCATGCCCTTTCATCCTTTACTTTGTAGTGAATGCAGCTTTGAGAGAACTCGCCGGTGAAGGTGAATCAAATTTAAAGGAACTTTTTTTTTCGCCTTCCATAGAGGGAAGGGGAAAAAGCTTTGCCAGTTGGCAGCGGTGCAGCTTAAATGATTACACACAATTTATTGACTGAAGCATCTGCAGGCCCTTTTCTGTCCCTGGAGGTGAGTAGAGAATAGTGGCAATTCTGATGGGGGGGGGCGTTTGATGGTGGGTTTGATGGGGAAGGGCAGAGCAGGACACAGATGATTAGGGTGCTATTGAATCCCACTGAAAGAAAAGAGGGGAGTTGATGGAGGTCCTACTCTCACCTGTCATTCACCTTGCATGAGAGCTCAAAAAGTGCTGAGGGGAAACAGTGTGGCCATTGGTCCCACTTACCACTTCACTTTATTGGACAGAACAGACACACATTTTATATACTGAGAAAAGTAAAGTACACAAAATGAAGATAAAAGAGATCCAGTACAAAGTGTAGGAAGGCTATAAAGAAAGATCATAACATGTTATACCAGTTTATTTGTGGTGGACATTGGCCACCAGAGACTTTGCACTAGAGAGGTCAGTGATGTAGCCAGCACTGCTAACCGGCCAACTGGAATTGGATGGTGGAAAAATAAATAATAAAGGTTGGGTCATGTTAATTACCTCTTCATGTCAATTCTTAATGTTTTCATGTCTCCGAAAAATTTGGGATATTATGGAATAATCATCGCCGCATTCGCCGCTGTATATCCTTCCTTTTAACGCTATAACTCAAAAACTGAAAACAAATTTAATACCCCCACAGACCTTAATGTGAGGAAGAACTACATTAATTTGCGGAAAGGTCAGTTGTCTATTTGTGATACTAGCAGGAATTTTATCTCCAAAGGTTTTTGGGCCATCAACTGTTGGTCCAATTCTGTCCAGATTAGGTGCAAATGAATCGACATAGGGAAAACTGTTTTATAAACATCATATTTTACTCTAGCAGTTCATACTCTACTCAATAGGGGGAGTTTTTTTGGTGAAAAACTTTGTTTTTTCAAAACTGTTGGTTCAATTTAGTCCAAATTTGATTAAGCTGAATTGACTTGAGAAGTTGTATGTATAATATATAATGTAATAGTTCATATTTTACTCACTAAGGAGAGCTTTTTGTTTAAAATGAAAAACAAGATATATATTTAAATTAACTTTAAATTTGAGGAGATCATTGAGGGGGATTGATTGTACAACACATAACGCTGGAGGGGGCTTTTTCGGGGATATACACTTGCTGTTAAAGACGACAGCATAGGTCTAGATTTTAAGTGGCTGCAACATGGTATCTCTAATATATTCAAACTGAAAAATGTGTAGAATTTTTGTTTTATGATTCACCTGTGCAGTGACTCCTCCTGACACCTGTCTTTTGACCAGCCCGTATTCTCAAACACACTGATCCACCAGAGACACCTCATGCATAATGGAGGTCTGGGGAACTGAGGAAGAAGCTGATTGCTATTCAAACAAAGTACCCAGGAGCACACATCACATCTGCACATTGTCAACAATGACAGAATGCAATACATGCATTACCTGGATCGATGGAATGCATAAGGCCTGAGTGAGTACGGAAAAACTGGTTATCAACCTATATCTGAACCACAAATCCATTTAAGGCCCGTTTGTGCCCGTCTATAGGTATATGCCTATTTCTCTGTCCATGTACAGAGTTGTGTGTTCAGATTTGATGGCCTGCAAATAGCAAAAGGGCACCTTTAAAGAAGGCAAATTTCTTCATGGTTGGACCGACCTGCAATAGAGACCTAGGTTGCTTTGGGAGGAAGTCAACCTCCCAAAGCAAGTGGTGAGAAAACAGAGGGAAATTTGGGGGTCCACTGTTGATTATCATTATGATCATGAAGTGGATGGATTTGAATCCAGCAATGCTGATCATAGCTGACAGGCTTGAATTGTAAAAGTCAGGCCCTCTTGTCCTTTCTGTCCATTATGTGACAACAGGTAGTCATGATTGTTGAGTTTATTTCTTGGTCTATTCTGTTTTGGTTTTCTGGTTTTATTTGAAAGGTTCGTTTTAATTGTCCTGCTCTGTTTTCCTGTTTTCCTTTGAAAGGGTTGCTCCTTGTTGTTTTGATTAGCTTCACACTTCCTGTCCTGGCTTCTTAACCTTATATTCCCTTTCTTCAGTTTGTGTTTTATTTCTCATCCCTGCTGTCTATGTTGCGTTTTTTGTGTTTAACTTGTGCTCCTTCTCCCTCTCTGTGTCTGTCTTTTTCTGTGTTGTGTCTGTTCTCCTCTTGTGTGATTGATCATTATGTTTACCTGTGTCTCCCCTCCAGCTGTGTCGCATTGTCTCGTTACCTCTGTGTGTGTAGTCTGTGCTCACCCTTCCTTCTGTACCAGTTCGTTGTTGATGTTACCCGTCCAAGCTATTCCCTTTTCCTCGTACGTCTCACTATGCGTTTTTTCTGTGTTTTCTAGTTGTTTTAATCCTAGACTTTATTTTGTTTATTCCTGTTTTTTCACCTCCCTTGCTCCATGTGTATTATTTGGGATTTTTGGATTGTTTTTTTCCTGGACTGATTTTATTGTCATGACCCTGGAATAATTATTCGATAGTGCCTTTAGATTATGTACTAAATAATTAAATCACTCAACAGCATCTGCTTTGCCTCCATTGTGTGTACACCAGTCTCTATCTGTCAACAGTTTTTTGAGTAATGAACAAGAAACCATTTCCTTTTAAATTCAAGAATAACTGAAAGAGAATACAATCGTACGTTGAAGTTAATCAATGAACGTTCAGTCACATTTCTTTGACAGATGGTCTCTAATTTAAACTTTTAATGTATTACAGAAAATATTGCTTCTCTACTTTGAAAAGTAATTAAGTCCATATTCAAAATACTATCTAATAAAATTGCTTAATAATATTGTTGTGAGATGGCTAGATGTCCAATACAAATAAGAAGTGCTGGAAATATCAATTTTCATTTTACTAACTTTATTACCAATGATGACATTGATTATCTCGTTACCATGGCACCTGTCAGCGGGCGAGATATATTTTGTAGAGAGAGAACATTTTGACCTCAAACAGGCCTATGCGGTCATCCTCAACAGCAATGGTATATTCCGGAATTAAACTGGTGAAATTAAATGTTTTATGTCGACAGTCATATTTGTAAAAAAAAACAAAAAACTCCCCGAATTGAGTTAATTATGAACTATCAGACAATTGGATGCAGTCATGATATTTCTACTCCAGTTGTATCATATGCACCAAATCTGAACTAAATCGGACAATAAATTAGGAAGTCATGTCCAAAAAAACTGTTTTTCATAAAAATGCTAGCGAGTCAAATATGAACTTTTAGAGTAAAATATGATATAAACAAGGTAAATTACATCAAGTCTGGCAACTTTTGGAGATAAAGCTCCCCCTAGTGTCAGATATATACACCTAACCTTTGGCAAAAATCAATCCAGTTCATCCCTGTACTAAGGTTTCTGGTGGTATAAAATAAAAAAAATCATCAATGGTACAGTTTTTGAGTTATGTTGTGAAAAATGTGTTTTTCGAAGAAAAAAAAACGATTAGTGATATATGGATTACTAGAGAAAAATATGGTATTTATAAGATTCATCTTCTTGAGTCGATTCATATGCATCACATTTGGTCTAAATTGGAGCAACAGTTGATAAACTATGGTCCAACAATATTTCCAGATAAACCACTCCCTTGTGTTAGAAAACTATCACCGACTTTTCCTAAAATCAATCCAGTTCTTCCTCCCACTAAGATCTATGGGAGTATAACATTTATATATATACTCCATGAAACTGTTTTTTCGGTTATCGCGTCAAAACGATTGCTGCAGCGGTGGACAAGGCAGCAATTATGATTGCATAATATCCCTGACTTTTTTAGGGGACATAATTATAGCAAGTGGAAGGAAAGGATTTTTAAACTATCACATTATAGTGTGATAGTGTATAAAGGTTTTTATATAGTTTTTTCTCTTGACCTTTACCTTGAATACATTTCTGCTGTAAACCGTTTCAGGCGTCATCCCAAGTGCTTAAAAGTCCCTTAAGTAGCACAAGAAACTTTTGTCTCAACTTAATTTTCCCAACTGTACCACAGACAGTGGTGGGAGACAGAAGAGAGGGAATTACAAAGGGAACTACAAAGGAAGCTCCGACCTAAGACTCTGACTAGCCAAGCTTCGGAGAAAATCATTTCTTTTTCTGTCGCGCTCCACAAAATATGTGTCAAACTGCTCAAATTGCACTGTGAAAACTCTGGTATATAAACAGAACCGTATAATTTAAAAGCAGGCGACTGAGGACAGTGAAACGACAACAAAAAAACTGCAACTGCTTCCTTATCCCTCTCAACACTTTCTCATTATCAGCTCCTAGCGTCTTGTTCAGCTGCTGTGAAAACAGATCTAAACTCAACCTCTCGTTGGCCAATGTCAACATGAAATTCGAAAGCTTTCAAAGCGGAAGAAAGATAATTTTGTTTTGTCCCCCATTGACAACCAGCGATCTGAGTTTTCACATGCTGTGAAATCAGTGTGTTGGTGTATGTCATGAATCGAACCACAGTCGCCCCTATTATAGCAATTACATCAACAATACAGCTTTGAAGGCAACACAGAACTAAGACTGATCAACAGGCAGAATTTTCACTTTAATTTTTTAAAACTAGGGTCTTTATTTGAACTCCCAATGAATGAAAAGAAAACTCAAATACCACTATGTATTTATGAATATTTGACATTCAAACCTAAATTTGCTTCATTTAATCCGTTAAATATTAATTTTGAAGTATCAGTAACAATTTGAAAGCTTTCCTTATCATAAGTTTATCACACTCACAAAAATACTCACACATGTGAGCAACTCATGGATGATGGCTGTTGGGATGTCTGAATTTAAGGTCTTCTGGGGCAGGGTTTTGATTTAAAAATAAATGTTAATCTCACAGATTATTTCTAGGTCTCAAAGAATCATTTATCAAATGTGATACATTTGGTGTTATAGGGTTAAAAATGCCTCATACAAACATTGAAACAGTGACAAAGATGATATGAGCGCATGAGTTGTCGTTTAAGTGTTTAAAGCCTCATCCAAACTTACCTCTATTTGATTATTTGTTCTGTTGCTGACTTGTTTTAGACAAAACAACTGATTCATGACTGAATAAAAAGCAATTTCATTCTCAATACAGCCGTTCAGAGATCATAACTAATACTGTTCTTAGCCTGTGTGGAGAGGTATTATTGAATAATTCACTCCTTAATACATTTACAACTGTCTGACTAAGGAACGAGAGAGAAATACTTCAGAAAAAAATACATGGCTTGTGTAATCAGCCAGTAAAAACTCTGATCGGTTGCCTTTGAATTTTCCTCATTGACTCATGTTCTGTTTAGATATTACACAAAATATAAATGAGTTATTATTCCATATTTATTGTTCAGCATTCTGGTTTATAGCCATTGCTATCACATTAATAACCATGTGATTCCATCTTAACTTCCTGTTTCAATACGGTCAGAAGAGCTTATCTGACAGACTGGATCCCTTACTATAGATAGACCGACTATAGATTAGCCTATACTCTCTCATATGGAGTAAATCCGGGCAGCACGTGGCTTAGTGGATAGGACAAACGTTCTGGATAAATCCACCTGGAATCCTGGGGTCTTTCTCTGTTGAGATTGAATTCTCCCTCTGTGTCTGTGAGGAAGCCCAGGCACCCTCACAAAACATACAATACAGGTGAATTTGTGTCTCTAAATTAGAATGTGAGCATGAATGGTTGTTTGTCTCCATGTTTTGGCCCTCTGATGAATTGGTCATTTGACCTCATGCCTCATCCAAGGGGCTTCCTCAGTTCCTCTCTTCTTTTGGGGATTTAAGTATTTAACCTCAAGTGAGGTGTTGGTTTCATAGAGAGCTGTTTACAAGTAAAAAGTTGACCACGCATCACTTATGGTGGTTTGGGATGGTTAGAGACAAGGCTGTCTTGATTATCTGCTCTGTCATCTTGCGAGTAGGTAGCATAATGTGATTCCGACTCGCAAATGATGTTGTAACTGTGTGGGCCGAGACATTAAGACTGCCTTGTGTGTGACGTAGACCCCCAAACCTGTTTAAAGAGGGTTGCTGTAGCTGAAATTCGATGGCTTCCTCATCACTCCTCTCTCAAACCACCTGTACTGAATGTGAACTGCAGCTGTTTTCAAATGAGAATCCCTTGTCCTTGAGAAACAGTTGAACTGCTGAGTCATGTCCTGATGAGCTGGCCAAGTGTTTCCAGACACACCTGGTTTTGTCTCGGGTGAACCAGTTTTAGTCTGACTGAGTTGCTGGGTTTGAAGTGAACTGGGATGTTGTGTTTGGGGAAAATCTTACGGCAGCTATTTTCGCACCTGTCCTTCTTTTTCCCTGTGGAGTTGTTCTTCTTGCATTCTTTGCTGACTTAATGAAAGCCCAGTTGGGGAAGCCACTAGTTTCAAGTGCTTTCTTGATGTTTGTGTGTTGCCTGTCGTTTACATCTGCCTTCATAGGTAAGGGCTCGGCGTTTACCTTGCATCTAGCCCAATGTCAGCTGGGATGAACTCCAGCCCCCGACAACCCTGAACAGTATAAGTGGTTACTGTAAATGGATGGATGGATACCATGTAGATGTCAATTTGAGAATGAATGACTGTTTGCCTCTGTGTGTGGGCCCTGTGATGAACTGAATTGTCCAGGATTAAACCTGCATCTTGTCCAATGCAAGTTGGAATAGGCTCCAACCCCCACCCCCCATTTTACAGAAAATGGATGAAGGAATGGAGTCAATCAAAGGAATGAGAATTTTAATCCATGTATTTACACTTATTTTTGTGAAATGAATATAGACAAGAACCACAGACAGCAGCGCTGTGATCCATCCCTTCTGACACACTATTTTGTTGTTAAACACTCAACCAAATCCACACACCTACATGCACACACACTCACATTGACCTCTGTCGGGTCAGTGCAGATGGATGATCTGAAATGAAACAATCACATTCCACTAACACTTTATGGGATATCATATCGAGTGTGTCAGTCTGAACATGTTACTTTGATTAACAATCTAAAAATAGGTCCCACACTTTGATGAGTTTTATCCCCGTAACACAACACACAACGCAGGAGCTTACACACTGAATGCAGGTCTGGGATAATGGTGAAAATACTATGTTGGAGAAAATGTGCTTGGGTGCATCGGAAATTTTATAATGAAAGCAATCTAGTCTCTTAATGACTGCTACTGCAGAGGTTTCCCGCCGGTTCACCTTCTCCATCTTGACTCTCCATTCAATATGCCCCCTCTATTAAAGTAAGATACTCACAGGTGGTGCTATCTTTCTCTTACACTTTAGAAGACCTGAGGGATGTGCACCATAGGCAGGAGGTGAAGGCGGCTCAAGTAGTCACCAGGGACACTCTCGCCCATGAGGGACATAAACACTGGCCGACTCCAGCTATATTATGAAGAATCCAACCAATTCTTAGCATTGCCTGTTTACTTTCTTTCCCTCTGGAAGCAGAAAGTAGCAAAACAGACTGGGGACAGATTTTCACCGGAAAAATATGTATATGTGTACACATTTTTGAAGTGTGTACACTACACTTGAAAGCTGTGGTTTAATTTTCTTTTCTCATAATGGGATATTCATGTATGATGTATGGGCGTTTTGACACGGAGAGCACGCATCAACCTAGCAAAAAAAGTCCTGTATGTGCAAGGTCTTTATTTATTTTCACCGAGCAAAACACCATTGGAAAAACGCTGCTCCGGCTAACACCTTTAATAGAGAGTTATGTTGCATACCACTGAGGCGTTGGCGTCTAGTCTGGCGTTTACCTCTGCGTCAAGAAGTGTTTTTTCAATAATAAAGTTAGGCTAGGAAGACAATCCTCTGGCACACTTGTGTCACAGTCACTACTCATTCCACTCTATTATTATCACCTGACACGCATGTGCAATTTCAATTGCCTGCCTCACAGTCTGGGCCGCATTGATATCAGCTCTGGTCATTTATTCAACCACATCCTTCTTATTACTTAGACAGACCTTCATCATTATCAACTGCTGTCCTTTTCAATATGATTCTCTCAATTCATCCATTTCTTTCATCTACTGGTTCACACATCCTCCACCTCCCCATCTCTGCATATTCCTCGCAGTTCAAGATTTATCAGTCTCAGCATATTCATCAGACACCAGTATATAGACTCCTAAGCGATTTACATGCTGCTTCTCAAGATAGATACCCTTCTAACGCAATTTCCTGAAGAGTCTGAGCGCCAAACACTTTCTAATAAACTAATAATCACCTAACATTATCACCTAAATCATCTGGTCTTCATCCTCCATGTGTCCTGATTTTAATGAGTTAAGATGGCCAAAAACAAATTTTACTTCCACTGTTACATAGCTGCTGATCTTTTCGTCTACACTGTGGGTAAAGACCGTCTGAACTTGGTATTATCTCCATCAACACTTTTGGTTGATTTCTTATCTCTTTGAGTTTCACGGCAACTGTTACAACTGCTTTTAAGTCCTCTGCTTGTGGACTTCAGACATAAAAAAACAGCAAAATGTCACAACGATCTGCCTTTCCAATACTGACCACCAATTATGCTTTCATTGCGTCTATCCCGAACAGCAGGGCGGAATGAATGCGCAACAACCCTGCATTGAAGAGGATGTGTAGCTGGGGCCTATGAATAACCTCTGGCTGAGAGAGACTCAGAGGAGTGAAGGCAGCAGAAGATGGCAACATCAGCTTGACGTAGGACAGATGTGGCAAATTACTGCCCTTCAATGAGCAAATGGCACAACAGCAATATAATGCCAATTGCCCACATTCTGCCGCTGACAAGAGGGCAGACCTATAACTGCAGGGACTGGTCCGCTGTCTGATGACTAAACCTCCATACCATCATTCACTGTCAGAGGCAATCAGATGCCAAAATAGTGAGCTTGTTTAACCTGGGGTAATTGATGACACGCTTTCTTACCCGTGACGTTTCGAGCTGTTGTACTAATTATACAGTGAATGTGAGTCGTTAGCATTAATAACTGAGCAGTACATCTCTATGATAGTGGTTATGACTTGTCTAGTGTGATAGGTTTATTAATAATGGTGAGACATGCTAAGATCCAAAGCTATTCGCATTTACACCGAACAACTCGGATAACCAACGTCAAATACATCATCCAACATGAAGAGGTATTTCACGCACAACAAAGTGTTGCTAAAGGGTCTTTGTACGCCTTATTGCAGTCAGATTTGAACATTTTTGAGGGTTGTTTTTGTTTATTTTTTTGACAAAAGAGAACTGTATAAAGGGTTTTGTGGATCACCAGTATCCAGTGTCCATACTGGTGACCATACATAATCATCAAATTTGCACTAAATCGGACCAACGATTAGGAAGGTATGTCCATAAAACAGTGTCGTTTGAAAAAAAAAAACCTCCTATTGAGTAAATATGAGCTATTAAAGTAAAGAATGATTTTCTTTTTTATATATATGTTTTAATGATAGATCTCCTCGAGTTAATTTATATGCACCATATCTTGACAAAAGACAACCAACAGTTGATAATTATGGCCTCAAAACCTTTGGAGATAAAGCTCCCCCTAGTGTCTAATATACATAACCCAACTTTCTCAAAATCCCTCCAGTTCTTCCTCACACTAGGGTCTCTGTGGGATAAAATTTGAAAATGACCCATGAAATAGTTTTTGAGTCATCGCGTTCGCAGGAACTATCTGCAGACAGGGCGGATGTGATGACGATTCCACAATATCTACGACTTTTTAGCGATATAATAAATTAGAACTTGTGGAGGTTCTTGAATTATCATGACAACATACATACAAGATAGAAGATTAATTTTGCATTTCCTGAACTATCTGTGATGTAAATATATTAAGATACTTCAATCATTAATTACTTCTAAACATATTATCTGGCTATCCTCTAAACAAATTTGGTGAAGTATTAATTGTATAGTACTTTGCTGAGTTGGGAAAAAAATAAGTTGAAAATAATTAAAATAAAATTTAAGGGAATGTTCCAAGATTGCTCTGTCTTCCTCTCATCTCTCCTCCCAAGTATTCCCTTCAGATCTGCCAATCTTCCCCTGCCCTCCTGCTCACGCTGTTAATTTTTCCTGGTCCTGCTTAACACCCTCGGTACCTCAGTCACCTGCTCACCCAACAGCAATTTTAATTATCTCCACTGCATATGAAGAAAAGCTCGTTTAGCCGCCATTGCTGCCAGATAGTCAACGCTGTCACGTTGCTTAACTTCTGCATCCTCGTTTTAATGTTCTTCACCTGTTCCATATAGGAACGTCTGTTTGGTGATTGATTGATAATTTTGTCAATCAACATCAGTATTTTGGATTTGTTTGCCATTTCTGAGATTCCTTCCAAGTTTATCGCTTATTTATTTCCAGGCGTTTGGTTCCAACTCAGATCCTGCATTATTTAGGGATATTTTCACTCTAGTACTTTTTTTTTATGGAGTAGAGTTTGCACACACTATGTATAATCATTTATTGATGAATCAGGGTTGATCATTAATACTTCGGGGAAGAACGTTGTGTTACGTGTCTATTGCCATGTAAATTAGTAGGTTAGATTAGCATTATTTTCTAGTTTCCCGAACATATTCCAGGATAAAAATATCCAATCCTTCATGGTCTACATTGAGATAAATGACAAACTATTATAACTATATAACCCTGTGTATATAAAGAATTATTCTTTTACATAATTGGGATAATTATTTGGGGTAGTGCCGTGTTTGGGCATTTTAGTTATTAGAATTATGCCAGGAGTAGCAGAAAATAGTTCCCAAAAAATGGACTAATACAAATTTGGTACCTTAATTAGTACTAAAGCAGCAGGGTGGTTTAATGAAGTACCTTCTCTAAACGGCAGGGCTGGTTCTCATGCATACGGAACACTTGCTGAAGGTGGCATACATGTACAGTCTGCTTCACTAGTTCTAGAACAATATCAGACATTTTCACCAATGAGTGTTAATGATGTTACGACTCTAGGGTATGAAGTCTGGACAAGAGGGATTCTTGCAAGGTTGGTCGTCCTGATATGATTATAGTTCTCTACAAAATGCGTCCAATTTGAAGGCTGAAACATGCCTCTTGGAAATTCAAGGACTTCATTCCTTTTTTCCTGTTCTTGAATTAACCCCTTGGACACAAGGCCCATATCTCATCAAAGGAAGGATGATGGGGGATCCAGCATGTGCCTAGCCTCTCACCCAATGTGGCCTGGGATTGGTGCCCCTTCAGAAATGTGTTACGTAACGTATACTGTACAGTAATAATACATTTTATTTGTGATGCACTTTCTCATTCAATGAATCCCTCCAAAAAAAAAAAAAAAAAAAAAAAAAAATTATCTCCCAACAGATTTCCAAATTGTAACTTTGCTGATTATCTTTTATAACACAAATTTATTACATAAGGAACTTAAAGTGTACAAATGATGTAGTTAGACCTGATTAAAGACAGACAAAATGTCTTATTAAAGCATCCGATTGATGTTAAACAGATTAAAACCAAACTCTAGTAACAAAAGTTCATCCAAAAATTTGCATTTTCCGTTTTGATTAAGCAAAAAATTTAAAGATAGAGCTGAATAAGAAAACATTCAATAGAAAAGTGGATTCATCTGAAGTGGGTAACACATCCGGTCCCTCCTTTATTTTTTGTCATCGTGACCACCTTCATCAATTCCAAAAAAGCACTATCATCAACATTCACATTAGAACATTTGATTATTGGAAACGCCTTCCGCATTGTCACTCCAAACACAAAAATAACAAACATGCAAACATACATAAAACAATAAACACAATCTGCTTCATGTTTATCCTTTTACTGCATTCTAGTGTCACGGGAGTCCAAGTGGATTACCAAAACTCTACAGGGAAGAATGTGTATCCAAACCTACCAACATGAATAATGGAGGTGTGAGCGCAGGGTGTTTCTACACTCTCCTCACACAATCCATCCACTCCTCCCACCATCATCCCTTGTGATTTTCCTTCTGCACAAGCTTGTCTTATTTTCTCTATATCTGTATGTAATGTGCTATATAAAGCTTATGTTTTCTTCTTTCTTTTTTCTTTCTTTCTTTTTTTTTATTTTTGAACGGAATCTTTTTATAACTGTAGCCCATTGTTGCCAAGTCTGAAGACAGAAAGCAAGAAGGCCCATGGGAAAAAAAAAAACATGACTTAATAGGGTAATAAAAATGAAAAAAGACTTAATGGGATGAAAATGTGTTGCCACCGAAGCTATGCCACACACCAAAGCATAATAAACAAGGGAATATAAAAGACGATATATGTTCCCTAAAGATAATTAAGTTCCCTGTACATAATCCACCATCACATAGATATTATCAGATATTTTATTTCTTCTGTTTCATAATCAGACTGTGACAGTTACTGTATATCCGTGTATATAGTGAAACATAGGGTTGAGGGGAGTAAATAATTTACAATAAAAAGAACAGGCCTATACTGTCATCCCAGACAACAAGGGTATATCACCGAAAAAGTCCCCAATCCCCTGCATTGTGCAGGTAACCCCTCAAGTGTGATGTGAAGTTATAGCCACGGTATACGGAAACAGTATTTTTCATAAAAGAAATCTTCCCTTGGTAAAATATCAACTTCTCGAGTAAATTATTATATTTACTAGATATCTGTCCTTAAATTTGGACTAAATCCAACCAACGAGTAAGAATTTATGTAAATTCATTGTTTTTTTGGACAGTGGGAGGAAGCTCGAGTTCCAGTGGCTGGTGGAAACCCAGAACCAACTGTGTTAACCACTACGCTACCATAGGGCGTGGAAATCAAACAACATATTCAAATATTTACTCAGGGATTGAAGGTCAACCTGCTTCATCTGATCCAACCGACAAACCACTGCTCTGAAGAGTCAACGCCAGCTGTAGGTACATTTTTATCCACTAACCTTCCAAGAGAACAAACAAGTTTTCTCTAATTAAGAGACTTATACCCTCATGAATATTTCACTGCAATTAAGGATTTATCAAGAGGATGATGATTTTGCCTCGATCAAATTGATTGTCTTCACAGTAAACTGTCAATATTGACCATGCATTAAGGTAACGCAGATTTAATTGACATTAGTTTCCGTCTGTGTGTTGAGAGATTTAGCTGATTAGTGCAGCTCAAAAAGTTGCCTCAGGGCAAGAAGGACCAGATCTACCGATCTTGTGCCAAATGACGCCTACACACTAGAGGAATTTTCTAAAACTTAACCGATTTTAAAAACTTGGGAGACCGCAGACATGAGGACAGTTTCAACCAACTTTTAACATAATAATCTTCTGAACGCACACAGTAGACGATAAAGCCAGACGGAGAGATGACACATGCTGTTTGTAGAATTTCACAGTGGTGATTCCACAGACACGACATCTCACAGAAACTCGCCTGACCAAACGTGAATTCAGACTGATACGTCTTGCATGACATGTTATAAATGCAATCGTGTTTTGCCATACTTCCACAAGCCGGTCTTCTTCTTCTATAATCCACCTGGCTCGGGGTACAGGTATGTTTGAGTTTCTGCTCGCTGTAAAAGTACGCAACATCAGGTTATGACCCATCCCGGTCAGCTCGCTTTTATTGGTTGGTGCGGGTATTCCGTCAGAGGCAGCCCGATCACTAAAGTTATCTCCATATTATCATTCAAGCCCATACCGGGATAATGAGCAAATGTTTTCTTGCCTCATTCCTCCGTTGTAATCCTGGACGTTGAAGCTTTTAAGCTGACAAGCAGAATTTAAGATAAAGTATTATTGTAACATTGGTTGGGGGGTTTGGATATCGCACAGCACAGAGAGACGTTGCAAACAAAAACTGAGCACAAGAATGCTGTTTGAAATTTACAACGATTATTTACACAAAACCTAACTTGGCTGAAAACGATTATAATAATACTAAAAACTACTGCATTAAACCTCTCAGTCGAGGTAGTCTTTGCAAGTAGGGCTGATATGATTCCTCGAATAACTACAGTAACTCGATTACTAAAAAGCATTGAGGAATCTTTTAAATCCGGACAAATATCCCTCCCTCCATCGGGTGAAGGGAGGTAAACGAGGGTGATAACCTATCTTTGAATGCAAACAGAGGTTCACTCTGCCTCAAATAAGGGGAGGTTAAGAAACCGGAAGACTCGCAGACTGACATAGTGACTCTGGGGCTTAGTGAGGGTACGCAATATCTCTTATGCGATCAATCACCCAAATAATCGATAGAATACTCGATTACTAAAATAATCGATTGCTGCAGCCCTACTTGCAAGTTACCCTTTGATATCCACAGTCTATATTTATCTTGGGAGCGTAAAGAAAGAATACTTCATTTGTCTCTCGTGAGAATGTATACAACCTCATGGTAATTTTCGCTTTAACCCCAATTCAGAAAAAAATGTTGGGAATTTTATTTAAAGCAACACGGGGTCAGACTATGACTGCTGGCAAAAACACTCTATGATACTCTGTGCACCAAATGGAAGAAAGAGCCCACAGTCCTCAATCTTAAGTCGTGCAGTGCATTGATTGGCATCATTGACATTACAATGTGCTGATTCTGATTATGCTTTCCTCAAACATGCTAATGTATTCTGATTGTTGAATGTTTAATTCCAGGTCAAGAATATCTATTGGAATCATAATGATTTGAAATTCTGGCTGAGGTCCGCTCTGCCTATCCATTCCGTGATATTGAAGGACAGTGTGAAAAAGCTTCAGATGCAGCTCTAGACACAGAGTAGATATCATTTAAAGCTCTCAGTTCCTGAAAGCTTATTACACAATATCACATTAGCTCTACCACGATCTCTCTTTCCTTGTATTATCATATGTCTCTTTCAGCCAACACCCAGTAAAAAAAATCACATCTGTATAACGATTGTGTGTAAATATATATTTATATAGTACAGGAACAGGCCTATTTTTTTCACATCCAATCTTTCATTTTTTGTGAAATTCCCAAAAGACATTTCTTCTGCTGAGCAGCAGAAATAACAAGGCACCAAAATTGGAGGATCTGAATTTCTCAATCCCTCTCCAACAATCAATAAGCTCTTCTTGACCTTTATGTGCATCAATAGTGGTATTTCTGTATTTTGGAGAAGCATAAGAACTCTGGCTTATCCTCAGATATGAGTATTTCTACCCCTGTGAAACCTGTGGGATTACGAATCAAGAGCTCAGGGAATCAACCAAAAGCAAACAATGACAATTAAATGGCAGTGAAGAAAGTTCCCGAAAGAGTATTGCATAGAGAAATGAAAGCGAAAGGAATTAACCAATGCCTGCCTGCAGTGTTTATTTTCAACCCCTGCTTCGACGGCTGCTTGAGGCCTGTGAAGACACCTGCCTTGGGTTTAATGTCCGACATGGCTTTGGTATACAATGTGTGTCCGTCTCAATACCCCCACCTCTGAGTCATGCAGAATGAACCCTCAGCAGCACTAGATACACAACCTTCCCTTCGACAGCAGCACTGCTTCTGGCTCTCCACATGGTCACTTGTTAATGTCACAGCACACTCCTCCACATCTGTCTCCGGCTCTCTCTACTATAGACATAACGGTGAAACTTTTGACCCTAAGGTATCATATTCTATCCCTTTTTTTTAACCTAGAAGGCTCGGGACTTTGGCTTTGACACCCAGGAACAAGTGACCTTTCATGGGTAAGTAATGAACACCATTCACAGACTCCTCATTCAATGTGTGGCTCCAGGCCTTGACCTTGATTGTAACTTCTTTATACACAGTATATGACTCAGTGAAGCTGGTGACTGGTGCTCGTTTTTCTAGAATCTTGACTGTAATCCATTCTGCTTCGAGTCAGTAACATAGTAACCGTTTCTCTGTGTAATTTGAAAACACTCACCTGATTTAACACCATGGAAAATGTTGGATTAATTTGCTCAGAAACTCTTTGAGAACCTTTGCATCATATTTGCTAGAAATATTAACAAGTATATCACTTGGTATTCTATGAAGTCATGTGTAGGGTAAGTCCAGGAGAATTCTCTTTGGCACAGCTGGATAGCCAAAAATGAGCACCCCAGAGAAGGATTTTGGCTTCAAAATACTTCCTATGTCCACTAGAGGGAGCTAGGTACACACAATACAACCTACGGCAGTGACATAAACCTAGGGTTTTATCAGAATGTAGCATTGTGCTGAGTGAAAAATTGCAAAACCTGGGTAGAAACTCAATTAAAGGGCTGTTATAAAGAACAGGTTAACAAATGAAGATCTTGCAAAGGTTCAGTCAGGAAGACTATCCCATTGCAAACTCAGAGCCACACTCACTTCTGATACCACTATATCATCCTAATCTTTTGTACATGCTCAGCCAATGGTGCCCACTTCCCACCCTGGGGCATCAATTCATATCAGCTGTGCTCATTAGCCAGTCAATTCTAACCAATATCACAATGACACACCTTCATCATTAGCCATTCATCAGTCTCAGCAGACCCATCAGCCACCAACACCAGTAATTACTAATTACACATATTGACATAATTAAGTCTCTCATGACGGAAAATAATTAAGTCTCTCATGACTGAAATACAAGTTATGGTGGAGGTAAAGGAGGTCAAGCCCTTCCACTTGCTGCAGTCCAATGTGGGCGTGTGAGCCTAAGAACTTTTTACATGACAAGTGCTGGGGAGGACTTGATGTCCTCTGGGTCGCTCGCACTTGAAGGCTTGCCTACTTAGTTTGCCGACTCGTAAAAAGTGAGTAATAGAGGCGCGTGTTGCTAATGGCTGTCTGCTCCGACAAAGTGTTAAAACAGATGCTTCAGGACGAACCTTTTTGCGATCCATATTTTAACCTGCCCCCCGGTCAAATCAAATAAATCCACCATGTTTTCACTCGCCCATGTCTCCAATTTTAATGTGAGGACTTCAACAGCAAGGGCCTGTCATGAATGCTAAAACGACACCGTCGGACGCATCCGTCAGTGAGAGTAAGAGCACAGGGCGGCTCTATCCCTGCAACAAAATAAGCGGCAGTCAGGCAGCCAGATGGGGGAGCGGAAATGCAAGAAAGGAGACCACTTCCACGCCAGCTGCTATCTGAAAAGTGGTTACATTTATAGAAAAGGGGAGCAGATCAAAGACGCCGGAACCATTATGCACACAAGTGGCCTGGTCTTTTCATGAGACCCCAATGGGTCAGGTGGTTTTAACTACTCTTTTGGTGTTTAGTGGGCCAGATCGGACAAAGGAATGGAATGATCAAAGGAGCTGCATGGCACTTGCTTTGTGTGTGTTTGGATAGAGAGTGGGCTCTTATGTGGTTTGGCTGTGTGTGTGGGTGTGTGTGCAGAAGAATTCCAGCTCTGATGTGCATCTGGAAAGGACTGAGGAAGATGGAATATGCTGCCTTCCTGAAAGTTAGATCCAAAAAACGTGATTCCTCTTACGTCTAAAAAGCACAAATACCCAAAATATCAAGACATATGTGTTGCCTAGGACAATTTCTTATGATAAAAAGAAGAGAAACATTATCTTCCCTTTTTGCTGAGCCTTTTTTTTTTTGCTGAGAAAGGCTGTGAGCTAATTGGATGAAATGGCTCTTAGGCATGAGGTGATTAGGTTTTAGAGACAAATAGCGTTCTTATGTAATACTTTCATATTTCATTCCTGGAAATACATCCCGTAGAAAACACATCCCACTTAAAATATACCTCTCACACACACACACCCACACACACACAATTTAAGACAAGCTTTTACGCATTTTGCATTGGTTAAACCTGGGAAACATGTCTTTAATTGAAAATTCAATACCTTGCTCTTTTTCCCTGCAGTGCATGTGTCTAAGTTTGTGTGTGCATTAAGTGCAATAATTGCGCATGACTCCTATGTATAAATAAATCCAAATAGACCTTGCATTATCTAATTTTCATCTATATCATCATCATCATCTTCGTCATCACTTGTTCTCTCATCTACACACATTACCATAGTTTACACGAACAACATGAGGAACAGCCTTTGGGTGCTGCTGCCAAATATATTCCCACATGTAATGAATCCCTGACATCACAACATGACTCACATCACAGCCAGTAGCACCAAAACAAGTGCAACAGAAGGACATAGAAGAAATAAGAGGATGAAAAGCTGCTACTCCATCGATAGAGCTCAACCACATAGAGCCCGTCTTATGCGTATTACCATAAATATCAATTGTTCCTCACAAATTCTGCTGTGCTCTAAGGGTCAACTGTGACCATACATGATGATAAAATACATCCTTCAGTTTATCTGCAAAGTGGAATGTAGTTCCAGCGTCTCATCACTAGGAGGTGCACTTGTATGAAACAAAACTTAAATTTCCACCACTCACATCCACACGCGCCCAAGTTCCCCCAACGGTGCTGTTACTTGTGCATTAAGCACCCACAAGACAGCTATGACAAAACCAATTTTAACATTCATCATTGGGAAGCATATATTTCTAAGGCTTTTACTTAATCTCCTCATATGAGACATGACATAAATTATTGAGATACACATTCATTTCCTAAAAACATGAGCAGCATATGATGCTGTTTAACAGCAAGAGACCAAAAAACAAGGCGCCCATACACGTCAATGCATTTCAAAAACCCCCGAGGTGAAATTAATCAGCCCTCAAACAAAACGATCATTGCCCTTTGAGCTCTAGAGCCCAAAGGTCGAAGGCAGTGATCGGAGAAAGAGCCATTTACATCACAGAGACATGTGTTAAGAGGGGTTTCCCCCACGATGGCAGGGTATTTCCCCTAGAATGTTAATGCACATCAGGGACCATTAGTCCAGAAGGGACAACCATTGTAAAATGTGAGTTGAGAATGGCCTACTTACCATATTGACTTCGGATACCATGTCTATGCTGGCTATGTCTATATTCATGCCCACTCCAACAGGAGGACCTGCAGATCAAAGGACAGAGACACCATCAGATGCAGCTCATAATAATAATAATAATTTTATAATGATAAGTGGGATTTTTTGCTGTTGCCAGCCTGATAATTGTTTACAGTGTTTATTTCGGGTGGATGAGCTGCACTGAACGTGCGGGTAATTCCCCTAAAAGTTGTTTACATGCACACTCATAAAGCCGAATTTGAATGTCAGCGTGCACATACAAAAGGCTGAAATCACATCAGTGCACAGGGAAAAACATTCTCCTTCAAAATGAATGAAGTGGTATGTTTTATCGTGCACCCTTCAGACTCATCATTCATGGCTTCTCGCAGCTCTTGGACACATTTTGCCTCGAATACATCTAAATGGGCAGATTAGGGCACCTGCAGAAGCCGATGATGCATCTCGTTCTTGGCGAAAATGAGAATCATAGATGCGAGAAGTAGTTAAAAAGCGCCGTCCTATATTACAGGCTGACAACTCGGACATAGTTGATGGTAAAAACCAGTTCATTTACCTCCGAAATCTGGCCTCAACCGTATATCATAGCCATCCAGCACCCTGTCCACCGTTTTTTTAACCAAAGACATATTACTAGGGTCATTGACACCGACACTGTGGAGGAAAATGAAAGAGAGAGGGGGTTGCACAGCAGGTTTAAACACGAGACATGATTGAATCTTTAAGTATTTCCCACGCCGTCTGTAAAACAGTCACACTTACTAAAATCCTCCGACATATCCATAACACTTACCTCTGTGCGCAGACTACAGCCACCACGAGAGGGAACAACCAGGCACCGAAACACACCATCCTTCTTTTTCTAAACACTGTCATACTTGTGTTCTTTTTATTCTTTTGCTGAAGACAGACGAGCTCCAACTTATTCTTGCCAGTGCAGTAATTCCAATGCCGGGCGCATGCGCACTCCCGACCACAACATTAAGCAGCAGCAGCCGTGCCGCTGCTGTTAGTGGCAGATGTAGCACCCAGCCTCGGATACATTTAATGGAGAATCAGGAGGAGAAACGGGGGTCTCCCTGTCTTCTTCACGCACACAGAGGCTGGTGTAGTAGCGGAGCATGTGACGGGAAAGTTGGTGGTTCGGATCCCCAGAGGGGGCGAAGTGGAAAATGTGGGTGGGGTTGTATCGCTCTGCTCGCTCTTCAGACACCCATCCACTCATCTCTGTGTCCCTGAGCAAGGCACTTAACCTCGTCGCTCCTGCAGAGCTATCCAGGGATGAAGGTTGAGATCAGACTGCAAAAAAAAGTGACCTAAATCTTTTTTTTTTAATTTTTTTATTTATTTATTTATTTTTACTCTTGTGTGACAATATGAGTGTGAAAACCAAAGATCACATTGAATTCGATCTGATTGCATCCATCTGATGCCATTTAATAACAAAAAAAATAACTAGAACGCGCTCACAGTGAGCAAATCTCCACCAAAACAAAACAGTACTCAAAGCAGACATTGTAGTGATCAGAATCAAATAGACGGCTTTATTATAAGATACTTTAAAAAAAATGAAATTGCCCGTTTATTTAAATTGATATTCTTATGTACCATATGTTGCATACTATTCAAGATTTAGTTTATGTTTAAGAGACGTGCCCGTGGATAAATTGATCATAAAAGTTCCAGTGACAGTAATATTTAGGTTGGTGAAAAAAAACTCCAAAAAGTCCCTTATCTCGTCACGGTGAAGAAAGTATAATTATGACGTCACGTCGTTAGGTCATGATGTAACAACCAAAATGTGTTCTCCTCTAGGATATGTCTAAACCTATCTCTGGGTACAATTCTATGCAAATCGGTCAATCGCTTTATGAGTTATTGGAACGAAAACCTCCAATCTTGCCATGGCTAAGAAAACATTATGATGACGTCTTATTGTGTGATCATGACGTAACCTAACCAAAATCTTCTCTAGTGTAGGTAAAAACCTAGCACAGGGTAAACATTTATATCTGTCAATTAGCCTTTCTGTAATCTTTCTAACTGAAAAAAAAATGTCATTGTTTGTTTTGCAGCATGAACTCAACCAGAATATAGTGTCATTTATTGGAACAGGGCAACCCAAAAATAGCACTTAGATGAATATATTATTTGCTTTTCATGTTGACCACCAACCTTACTTTGAACTCATTAAATGGAACGTATTTGTCTGACAGGTCAATTACTGGACAGGTATTTACCCAGTGGGATCAACCCCTCGGTGCATGACCTTTGTAAACAATAATGGACAATCAAACTGATTCTTGTGGTTTTTGGTGAGTATAATGACATATGAGTCCAGCAGGACAGTTACTGCAGTAAAATAGTTTCAACACTCCTCAAAAAAAGAAAAGAAAAAAGAATGAAAAAAAAAAAAAGCATCTGTATCATTTAATGACTCTGTCCTTGGTGCTGAAATTAGTGAGTCTAGTCGCCAACTCTCTAGAACTGTCCATGGTGCCGATTGTGCTCCCCTTTCACCATCTCTCTCTGTCTACCTCTCTCTCTCTCTGTCTCTCTCTCTCTGTCTCTCTCTCTCTGTCTCTCTCTCTCTCTCTCTCTCTCTCTTTCCGCCCCAGAGGGAGATTCCGTGCTTTCAGTGCATCTCTGCGCCAACAGTTTCTCACGCATCGATCTCCACGTATTCGGGCCTTTGACGAAAACGAGAAGCGTGGCTTGATACTGTGAGAGGAGTAGTGCCAATACAGCGCCTCAGGGTGGGAAGCAGGATGCATGGAGCAGAGCAGCCTACACTAAGCACTTCTTTCGCAGCCATGCACGCTCGTGGCTCCACGCACTGGTGAGCAGGATGTGCGCCACTGTGCAAACTCGGACATGAATCGCCACGGATATGGTGGGATCACAGGCGGATGCTGGGGCAGTGGGCCCTGCTGAGAGGAGGGGGGGACATTTATCCACCCTGGAAGATGCTAAATGTACTGTACTTGAAAAGCATGAGAAAAATATGATTCATAATTATGTTGAGAGTTCATTGATTTGGCTTTTGAAGGAGTAAGAATATAAAGAAAATACACCTGATTCACCTGAGGGGGAGCCATAAAATGTGAGATAGTTCAATGTGAATTTAAAGGTCCCGCTGTTCAAATACATACCTGCAGGAAACTGAATACCAAATTTTTGTTAGTTTTATCAGGCTTTTAATTATTTATAAAGCCACAATCATACCAAAATACCAAATTAAAATGTGAAATTACACGGTTGTGTCGTACCAGGTTACCAGCTTTTGGGATTGGCAAGAGTTCTGCCCTCAAAAACGTTTTTATACCTTTTTGATTAATTTGTATGTTTTATCTTTTCAAACTTATCGCACTTACGCAGGTTTAACTTAAAATATTATTAGTGAAAATTGTTGCCATATAGATTAAGTAAATTTAACAATTTATTTTTTTGGAGTGTGGTGTGTTCCTGAGAGAGTGAAGTAGCAATTAGAACCACGGATATCATTCATGATTTGGTAGACCACCTCACATAAACCTGTCAGATATAACATCATTACTAGTTTTGGTAAATTAAACGACATGGATTATCAAATTAACGGCAGAGGGTGGGGTGTATTAGGTTGGGGGGGGTTAAACATTTTCCCTCAAAGTTGATGAGTTGCAGCAGGAGAAATAGGCAAAGGTGGGATCTGATCAACTTTGACAAGGTCCAAATTGTGGTTGTTGGGTCAGACCATCTCCAGAATTATACTGTTCTTGTTGGGTGCTCCTGTTGTGCAGCGGTTAATACCTAGCAAAAGCATGAGGAGAGAGGAATGTGTGTTGTCGGATACCACAGAGGAGCTACTTTCACACAAATTGCAGAAAAAGTTCATGCTGCTTCAAATATAAAGGTGTTAGAACAAGTAGTGCATTGCAACCTGCTGTGTCAACATCAGAGCTATGAAAAAGGTGATGACTCACATCTCCTTTTACATCATGTGGATGTCTAGGTGTGTTTGTGTTGCTTACATGAGGAAGAGATGACACCAGGATGCACCAGGGGAATATGTGATGCGTTGGGCGATAGCCTACTGGGAAACCAGGGGTGCAGCCAGCCAAACTGCAAAAATGGTTCAGGAAAGGTTGAGCAATTTTCCAGATCTAACTGAGCTTCAGTCGGAGTGCTGGAAAAATAGACCAATAAATTAAATCTATGGAGATCCCCACCTTAAAATCATTTTTGTGGTTTTGGTTTTCCTGAGAGTTATTAAAAAATACCCTTACTCCCTGCGCTGTACAAACAATCACACTGAATTAACTCCTAAAATTAAATGTGAATTCATGTCTTCGCAATCTTTTCGTAAAATAGCTCCCAGAGAAACATGAACCATATGAGTAAAACAAGATAGATGTCCTCGAGTTGATTCGTGTGCACCAAAGTTGGACTAATTCAAACCAATGATGTGAGGTTATACCAATAAAAGTGTTTTTTGTAAAAACGCTCCCCTTAGAGAGTAAAATATGAACAATTAGAATACACCATGTATCCTATTTTAAAAAATCTCCTCGAGTGAATCTGTATGGACCAAATTTTGGACTACTTTGAATGGAAGATTTAAAAAGTAAAATTTTGGATATAAAGCTCCCCCTAGTGTCAGAAATATAAAACCGACCCATCCCAAAATCAACCCAGTTCTTCCTCGCCCTAAAGTCTAGAGTGGGGATGAAATTTGAAAATAATCCACAATAGAGTTCTAGTTGTTTCTATAAAACAAAGGATCTACGGCTGACGCGGCAGCGATGACAATTTCGTAACATCCCTGACTTTTCGGGGATAAAATGAATCAGCTATAGTAAAGCCCTAGTTTATGTTATGTGGCACAATCTACGTGCTAAAATGGATTAGTGACCCATTTTGGCATGTGTTTTATATCTCACAAATGTTTATCAGAGGGCAAACAGATGGTGAGCATTTCACCAATAACAATACAGCGAGGAAAAAAAAGGGACTAGCTTGCATTGTAAACTTTCTGTGTCAGTGGGTGGATGCACACGTCCCTCTGAAACCTGCACTGAGGCAAACAAGCCAATATTTTGACCTGCTCTGCTTTTCTTAATGCTTGAATTAGTGAATTGTTTGACATTCGCAAAAGGGCTTTAGCTTTCATCCTTTCTCTCTGTGTGTATTTCTGCATCTTTGCACATAAAGGGATATAATCAAGGCTTTTCTAAGCCCCACAGAGAAGCACCATGCATTCTTCCCGGTGAAATATTCTGGTTGTTCTGTCCTGATGAATAAAAAAAGATTGTCCCCAGTGCCTGAAAAAAGGACTTCATGTGTTTCATGTCAGCAAACAGGGGATTGTTTGCTGGCATCTTGGCAAGATGATGGAAATGTGTGCATCCGTAGAGAAGAGGCTCTTGCTCTGTGTGTGTGCGGGGGTGTTTGAGTATGTGTGTGTGTGTGTGTGTGTGTGTGTGTGTGTGTGTGAGAGAGAGAAAGAGAGAGAGAGGGAGAGAGAGAGGACTCAATGCCTGAATACATAGCGTATTTCAGCCCATCGTCTGCTGTGACATTAGCTTCTGTTTTTGCAATAAACAATCAACACAGTGAAAATCAAATATTAGCACACTAAGTCACACTTTGAATGTTCTTTTTGGGGACATAATTTGATGCCAATAAACTGTTATGTGCCTGGGCACATTTTTTTATTGTTAACTTTTGGCAGACTTGCTTTTTTCTCCCCGAGTGACAAATGAGCACACTCCGACTCCAGGAGGATTTCAGAAAGTCGTCCCAGACATTTCTAAAACCTTCAGAGTATATCAATAAATCATTGATGAATTTTTATCATATAATGGCAACTTTTTTCATCACTTGTGCTTTTGAAACATGTTCTCTCATTATATTATTATATTATTTATCCCCAAAAAGGAAGAGATATTATGGCCCCCTGAGATCCTTTGTGATGACATAATAACTCAAACAAAACTCAAATTTATAGCCCGATATACCTTAGTGTGAGGAAGTACTAGATTGATTTTGTTAAGGTTGGTTGTAAGTTTGCAACACTAGGGGGAGCTTTATCTCGATGTTTTCAGGCCATCATTTCTCAAACACAATTTAGTCCAAATTTTGGGAATATGAATCGTCTCAAGAAGAAATCCTTTATTTATCACATACAGCCATACATACTACAACTTAGTGAAATTATTTCTCTGCATTTGATCCATCTCTGAGGTAGCATTGGGTATCCCCTTTGAAGCGCCCATGAGGCTAGGGTTTCAGGGTCTTGCTCAAGGACCCTACGACGAGTAGACCCTTGTGGGACTCAAATTGGCTACCTTCCAATCTTCCGATTGGGAGATGGCTGCTCTACCCATTGAGTTATAAATTTCATAATTTACTTTAATAGTTCATATTTTACTCATGAGGAGGAGTTTCTTTACTAAACACACTATTTTCCAGATATGACTTCTTATGAAGTTTGTTCCGATTTAAGCCAAAGTTGGTAGATTTGAATAAACTCGAGGACATTTATCTTGTACATATCCTATATAACTCTAACAGTTCATATTTTACTCACTTGGGGCAGCTTTTTATGAAGAAACAATGTTTGTGGACATAAGTTCACATTTAATTTAATCAGGGGGATCGCTTGTACAATGCATGGGATTTAGGGGCTTTTCGGGGCTACACCCTTGCTGTCGGGGATGACAACAGAGGCCTATTTCTATAAGAAAAATCTATTTGATCATCAGAACGGATTCATATTTATCACAATCCAGAATGTACCCATGTTAAGTGGCTTTGCCATAATTCCCATTCTCCCCTTTGTATTTACAAATGCAACATTCATTAATCTTACTAAAGCAATTGTGAAACCTACTCCAAATATTGGCGAAGTAATAAAGGCAGAGGGGACAGCTTTGTTTTTGGGCCCCTTTCAGGCATGTCCAAAGGTAAGATGGTGGAACAGTCTGCAGTGCTTAATGAACCTCTACAGCCTGTGGTCTTACTGTGGAGTTTGCACCTGGTCTTGTCTCAGCAGGTAACTTCCCCCACGCATCGACTGTCTGATATCAATCCAGTCTCAAAGATGAAGTGGCAATGTGCCAAAGCACACAGCCGAAACAAAGTGGTATAATTTCTACCTCTTGCTGTTATGGCTGCTTCTCTGAAATCATAGATCCATTAGCACATTATAGATGAAAGTAGTTGGTCTAGGACACACATACTTATATACGCACTGTCTGTACGCATACATGTATATATAAGTGTCTGCATGATCCACCAGACAATATAAGCTTTTACAGATAATATATACATAGCATTTATGGAATCAATGACAATTTTACAGCCAGAGATGACAATTACTCTTTTATTGTAATGAAGGCACGTTTCTGTGTTTCTCTTATATGTAGTGCAATTGTGGCATTGACTTTACTGATTAGAGCTCCGTGCCTCAGAATCTGTCGCAGCGATTGGAAGCGCATTGAAATGATGACCTTCTAATTACTGAGAAAGTCTGTATTTAGCTCGTTCAAAAGAGCAAAAACGGATGCAGAAAAGTATAATTTAATCACTTGGCTATATTTGAAAACAGCACAAGTTGACAAACATCTGTTGTAACATATGATGTTAAAATTAGTCAGTTGGTCAGCTATATCCATTGTTGCTAAGCTTAGCCAGCATGATCTAACTCACTCGCAAACTTTACCACATTACCTAGTTAGCTATTTAGTTCATCATATGCTGACAAAAGTGTTTGTCGGATGAAATAATTAACTTTGAACCATGACCATGAAGTAAAAATAACTCCAAATATTGGGTATATATATATATATACATATATATATATTCCTTGTCAATGACATAGTTGTTTTGGATGCATTTTTGCACAGAAAAATTACGCAAAGATCAAACCCATAGACCAATCCCATCAATTTCTACAGTGCTTTTTTTTCCTGGTTACAATATACATCTAACTCAACAGCTGACCCACACCCTTACGGGCCTTTAAAGTATAATTCCAATCAATCAGACATCCTTCAATCACTGATGCATTCCTACTCTTCACTCTAAAAACTGCTCGGTTAAAAATAACTGAATTTGGGTTATTTCTAAGCCAGTGATGAGTCTAAAAGCGACAGAGCGATACAGCTAACCCGTCCTTAAGCAGCATCAACCCAGCATTTTGATTGATTAAAATAACACAGTATTTATTAGAGTGACCATAAGTGTAGAACTCAATTAGAGTTTAAGTACGTCAGGAGGGAACTTTTGGACAATAACTGTTTAATACTTTTATTTTCATATCTCAAGTCTCTCTAATGGATTAATAATGTTGCTTTCAATTGCATCATAAACACGAGTGGCTCTGCAATCACAATATTTGTTAATGATATGCCCTTTTATTTAAAAATATATCAAGAACATTTAATTTTGGAAATCCATCTAGTGCCAAGTAAAAGATGATTGCCTTCGTTTAGTTTCCTCACAGATTAAGAACACCATCCAGTAGATTCCGATCTAAGTCTTTCGTGTCAGGCTTAGATTACTAAAACTTTAGGTCTATTAAACCCTGATTCCCACCTCCTTACCAACAGAAGAGACATTTGTTTTTAGTCAATATCAATGTTTACCAAAGACGTATTACATCTACAGACATTTCTTGATAATCTTGAGCCTCCTATGCTGCTCAGAAAACCGCTCCCTCTTCACGTCAAATATTTGATATTTATCTTCGTCATGGATGTAATGGTTTTACCTGCATTGTGTTGTTTGTTGTCTGTTTGTTAGCAGAATCTCTCATAATGATATGTCCGTTTTTGTTTTTTTGGTGTGGGCGGGTATAGATCAAGGAATAGTCAATTGAATTTTGGTGGTGACCAGTTTTTTTTAATATGTCATATATTAGGATTTTGATTATAATTATACAATTACCAAGTTCTGTCACTTATCACTGCATTGTATCCAGGCAGTATTCCAGAGATTTTGGTTTTACTACACAATTTCTTATATAAGTTAGATAAATCATAAGTGAGAAAAGATGGTTGAAGTTCTTGCCCAAGAATGCCAAAAGTGAGAGAACAGTGTGGTCCACAGAACATCCTAGCCATCCTAAAAGCTGCTCTGAAGTGTCTGTGATTTCCTTGACCGTACTCACTCCATGCAATCCCACAATTCCCACATGCTTAAGTTCCCTATAAAAAGGAATGACCAGCAGAATGTGTGCATAAAACATCCATGTGGTCATACCAGGCTCTCCTTCCCCCAGTTTGACTTCCACCTCCCTTCTTCTCATACTTGGCTTTTTTCTTTTCCTCCACCCTCTCTTACCTTGGGAGGCTGGTAACTGCAGTGGTGTCTGGGAATCTGAGCCTCCTGAGATCAACTTTTAACTATCAGTCCCATGTTGCAGCTAGATCTCCCCCGGTTTGGAGTATTCCGGGTCTTATTCCTGGTTTTGACAATGACAAATTCATGGTTTTGATGGTTGATGTTGATTTTGAAGGTTTACTGTCTATTGCGCTTGGTTATGCGTTTCCTGTTTTATTCCTTAAGTTTTTACCCGTGGCAAGTCTTTTGCTTCATTCTTCCTGTCATTGTTTTTGTCTCATGATCTAGTTTGTCTTTTGATTCCCTCCGTTTTTTAATACGCTGTTTACTTTTTTCACTTCTATCCCATTTTGGTCTCTTAGGGTTTTATATCTATTCCTTGTCCCTGTGTTCATAAATGCTCCTGTCCTCCTCTGACTGTTTCTGTCCCTTCCTGGTTATTTGCTAATTGCACCTGCCTCTCGGTCTGCTGAGTTCACCAGTGTCTCACTCTCTTCCAGGGTCTTCGGTTGTTTGTTCATCCTCTTCTCTCTGCCGTACTCTTCCTTGTTTCCCTGCTGTTTTCTCTTAATTCTCTGTGTTTGTGGAGTTCAGTAAGTTATTCATCTTTTGATTATCACCTGCTTTCTGGATTTTGCCTACTTGTCAAATTGGATTAGTTTGATTTGGACTGTTTGATCAACTGCGTTTTTCTCCTCATTATTGCTGAAATGATTGGACTGCCTCTCTGTTTGTAAAATTGTAACTGAAATTAATTTTCTCATTGTTTTTCTTCCTTAAATCATCAAACTGCTGTCTGACACCTGTGTTGTCTGCAGTGCAGGCCTTGGTCTTAAATGAACACTTAAAAGGCGAGGGGCTATTCCACTGATGACTTCTACTACGTGGTTCTAGGGGTAGCAACCCTTTCTCATGTCTTGAAAGCAAAATCTCAGGATTTGCTCCGAAGATCTGCTTTCTAGGGACAATGGTCATGAAGGAGAGTTTGCTATACCCGGAAAGAGAGAGATAGAAAGGACAGGATATGCTGGGAAGTTCATCATATCCTGATTTGAAACCTCATCTCTTGTAGTGCTTCCTTCCAATGTTCTCACCATGAGTCCATTGATTGCACCAGTTGTATGCATCCTCTCTGCTGCTACGTCCTCACCGTCTTACTTGAGCAAGTTCACTCCTGCCTGCTCGGACTTCTTCTTGGACCAGCTGACATCTGCCTCTCCCTTGAGCCTCATCGTGACGAGGTTTCAGAAAGTTGCCAGCTGCCGCTAAAGCTCCCACCATCCAGCCGTGCTGTAGCCCCGATTCCGCCTGGTTGACTTCCTTACTTGCCCCCGGTGGCAGTGGGGCTTGGTTGGAGCTCAGCGGCACAAGAGTTAGCGACAAGAGGAGTGACTCATGGAATTATTCCAGGTAGAGAGAGTCTTATTAACACAGGTCTTTTGTGTTGACTAATTGCTATCTCTCCTTTTACCGCTATACCCTGTTGGATCTGAGCGGAAGAGAGAGTCATACAGAAAGGTTGACACAGTCGTTTATAGTTGGTCGTGTTTGTGAAAAAAAGACTATTTCCAGCAAACTCACCTGAAAGCCTATACTTTACTGAGGAGAATCAATGGGTAGCAGTAATTTAGTGCTAAACCCTCTCTGCACTTTTCCTCCTGTCCTTGAATCACTTGCTGCCAAGGTAACATTGGCGTCATTGGAGTCAGACGAAGATAGAAGCTTCTCTCTTGCCCGGGTTAACATAAACGCCACCGTCAGACAGCTGAAGGCAAAGTGCAGTTTGTTTCTTGATCTTGCGCAAGGCATTGCTGCTGAGGCTTCATGGGAGGCAAATGCAACTGGGCAAGAAGTGGCTTATAAACCATAATGAGTCAGATTTTCAACTCGCTGCTGGTTGAATCATGTTTTGAATTTGCAAGGTATATCGTGTGTTTCGGAATATGTAAAACTTATGTTTTACATACACCGAGAGACGCCCACCTTCCTGTTGCTCTCACCACACAAACTTATGTTTTACATATCGATAAGTTTGGCAAAAAATCGAATTCATGTTAGTGTCCTATTTGTGCATTCTTCACCGTATAGTTTTGTGAGATGCTGTTTAATACAGATAAAAGTAACAACTGGAAACAGGAGATCTCATTGAGCCGTGTACAAATGGGGAAACATCTTTAATTACATTTTGTGTGGCTTTTCACACACTTTAAGCATTTTATGCTTGTGATCTTATTTCGTTTGCAAGTGTCAGACCATGCAGGAAAGTCAGTGAATGGTTGCAGTGTGACGTTGGTTTTCTTAGTCACATGACCCGCCGTTGCAGTCAGTACAAAAAAAACACAATTTTATTGTGTCAGTTGAATTAATTTTTATTTCACTTCTGAAGTAACATATATTAAAAAATACTGTTAAATTTATATTATGGATATAAGTTAAAATAACTAATTACATTATTTTCAAAACTATTTCCCGTTTGTGAACTCATGCTTATGAGATATTTCCACCTCAACTGCCAGAGGTCATATATGACATATCAGTGGCATATTAATAAAATACCATTTGGTGAGATCGGACTGAGTGGAGAAAACAAAGTTAGGGTACAGTGATGGGCCATCAATGAATTATGATGAGATTGAGAACAGTCACCATTTATTTTTTTATTGCAAGACATGAATGGACTCGTTACAGTTCATGCTGTCACTTTGTGCGAAGCAGGCTTTTATAAGCAACTTGCCATCAGCAACTGACCAGTATTGCTCGCGTATGTTAAGCGGTCAGTGGTGATATTAGAATAATACTGTTAATTATAATTAGGGGCTTTATTTATAGAGCACAACGTTAGAAAGTACTTTACTTAGATGAAACGTAATTTTCACCACTTCGGGACTAACATGAAAGATATAATCAGAGAAAATTGAATAGAATGTCAAAAAACCATCATATAAGATGAAAATAATCAGTACAGAACCGACGGGATTACATTCAAAAAGGTGTTGGAAACAAAGCTAGTTGCTGATTTAATTAAAAACAATCAATGATTCAATTAAACTTTATTTGTATAGGACATTTCAAAAGAAATAAAATGTATTTCAATCGGTTTTACAGGTGACTGACAGAAGAAAAAAAAGGCAAATCAAGGAGTTGAAATGAAGTAAATATAATACTAAGATACATATGGCGAAAGAATGCACCCAGATAAAAATGAGTGAAGTTAAGATGATGACAAGAGTAGTCCTAGTAGTACGAATAAAATAATAATATTTAAATGATAAATTACACAAAATAAAAGTAAATAAAAAATAATACTAAATAACAAAAAAAAATCACACAATAAAATCAAATGAATATTTAGAAATATAAAACTATGTATAAATGATTAGATTATAAAACCACTTCATAATAAGTAATATTTTAGTTAATGTTTAAAAATATCTACATTTTCCATTTACATATATGACAAAATATAATAATATATATGATTAAATATAATTATATATATATGACAAAATATAATAATATATATATATATATGATAAAATATAATAATATATATAAAGTATATATATATATATAGCATTTGTCCTGTATCAAGTTTAATGCTTTGACTTTTGTATCATCGTTTCTATGATTTTATTCCCATACAGGTCAACATTCCAAATCTGTCCTACCTACTGTGATTGCTTTTGTCCACCACAACATCAACATCTCATAAATTTCCAATGTCTCCTAAACCGCCATCTGACAGCTGCTGTTTTTGTAGAATCTCCACCAGTCCTGGTCAAAATATCAAAATGATTGTTTTTACCTCTGAAGTGTCAAAAAGCAGGACCAAACAAAATCCATCAGCAAACCTTGAATCATTATTTCTTCCCCTCCGCCAAACAAGGCCCCTACCGCAGCCTTGTGAAGGTTGCAGCGTCCTTCATTAACAGTCTACCATCAAAACAGCAGCCAGTTGGCCAACTGTTGCCTACCTTCACACTTTATCTCTCTCTTCATCACACTATAAGTCCATCTCTATGCCCCTGACAGGCGATGGTTATTAATGCCAGAACCGCTGACAGGAGTCCAGCCTGAGTGTCAGCTTTGGTCACGGTTGGAAACGCTAGAAATATGGAGAGCGTAATGGAAGAAGGGATGGGTATGGGGATTATTATGGCCTCCTGCTTGTTGTGGCATACGGTATGATGATATAGTTGTTGACACAGGATGGTAACACCACAGTTGGCCTCTGGTGTGACCTTTTCACCATGCCACCTGCAGATGGCAAAGATCAAGAGCTACTCCTATACAGCAAGGCAAATTTTAACATGGAAAATAAGCTGTTTGCATAAGGATCATCTGCTATTATGTAGATTTAGTATATTATATATATTTTATATATATATAATATATTGATATACTGAGAACAATTTTTACGAATTTTATCAGGCATTAAAAAAAAAATCTGTATCGATCAAATGATTATTTATTTTTTTTCAATTAAAGTTAATCAATCCTTGTAACAGTATTGTGACCGATTATTAGCTGCACTGACCAGCTTAAGCTTTAACCAGACAAGATCAGTTTCAAGATCCACAGCTCCACAGAGCTGGCAAATTACCATCTCTGCATGCCTGGCGACTTTAACTTAACATTGATTCTTTTTCCCTAACTAAAGCTGGTAACCATAGAGACTGAATACTAACTCTTTAATTCGGCGTCTGCTGGAGGAGGAATATGATTTCAGAATGTGAGCACAAATTATCATTCGCGACGAGCTCTTCCTCACACTTTAAAGCCTCCTGCAAGACCCGCAGAGATCCTTTCACTCACATATCCTTAATCTACACGTTAGTGGAATATTATAGATCAAAAAGATAAATTACATTTATTGCACAATAGCTCATAGAGTTGACATGTTCTCATAGATCTATAGTAGAAAACCTTCACTTTAGTAATTATGGAGAGTCGTGTCATTTTGATGCAGTGAAAAATATAGTGAAACATATAGTTTTTTTTGTGTGTGTGTCTGTTTGTGTGTGCGTGGGTGGGTGTGTGAACTAGAACTGAAGAAACGTATATACATACTGTAGACCCAATTACAGAGATAGTGAGAGAAAGAGAGTAGATATATATTTGTTTATATGTTGCGTGGGTATTGTTAATGTTCAGTTGTTAAGAATGCATTCATATATATATATATATATATATATATATATATATATATATATATATATATACCCTCACTGTCTATGATATTTGTAGTTAGACAAATTCTGAATTTACCATTTACCTGCGAACAAAAGGGGTGCTTTTATTGTGAAAATAATCTGGAGGCCAGATGGAAGATGTTGTTGATGTGTGAGTTTCATTGCGGTTACCATTAAAGTTGGCACTATAGCTTATTTATTGTGTACTTATTATCGTTCATCATGTATTTTGCAGTGTGTTTCTGTGTTTGCACTGCATCAAATTTCCTAAATATTCAAATTGATGATGATAATCTTAATTTTTCATTTACATTCCTTTCTGTTGCTGCATTGATGTCTCTGAGTCAACATGTGAAGGTCTTATTCTTATTCCCTTAAACGATGCCCTGATTGCACTGTTTTAAGAACGGCAGCGGTGTTTCAGAAATTTGTAAACACGCTTATCATCCCCAAGTTAAATATACATCTACACTTTTATAAAAAAAAAAAAAAACTGTATCACTCATTCATACAAACAAATCCATTTTTTCACAGTCAGTAAAGAATATATTAATCTTTTGCACCTCCACTGTGTTTAATTTATTACAGAGGTTTGTATAACTCATATCTCAGTGTGAGATGTTTAATAATATACCTCATATAAACTCAATTATATAAGAAATGAGAAAATACATTTCTAATCCGTCTGTACATTAAAATACCTCTTTGTATTCACAGGGGTTTTATTGTGTTGAAGATCTTTTTCCTTTTTGTCTTCTGTTTTTCTTCTGTATTTCAGGTCGTCTCAGGCAGTAAAAGCAACGTTAATTAAGTTGTATTGTAAAAATGTCTCGCAGACATATTACCAGAATTACCGTAACAAACATATCCTGTTTTTTTTCCAACTTCCTGCGTGTTACTTGACAGGTTTGTCTTTTTGAAGGAAATATCAATTACTACATGCATAAGTTTTACATTTCAATAACAACCTTGAGGCAATAAATATTACTGGATTGTCTTTTCTTTTCTCTTTTACCGCCTTTCTTCCTCTCCTCTGAGCTACAGGCTGCTGGCAGCATTCCAGCACCGACATAAGGAAGATATTGGCAGTAGTCAGGTGAAAGGTCAACCTGAGCAGTGAGGACAACTGTTTTCTCAAAATCAACATTTATTTTATCTTACTATGATATGGTTTGTGGTCTCCATGGAAACTGCAGTGGAAATTTTTCCTGACATGAAATCCGTTGGAGGTGGTGCAGCACGAACTGTTGGTGTATGCTCTTGAGGAGGTGCGTCTGTGGGGCTTGAGAGAAAAAAGAAAAAAGCTTTATCTGTGTTCAAAGTTTTCTACCTACTACATTTAATGCAGGAATTGGAAACAACTTTACTATTATATAGCAGTAACAACAAGCCATATGAGTCAATGGAAGTCAGAGGGGAACCAGAACTACAAATATCCAGCATCACTAAATCCACGTCTTAACCCTTTCCATGAAATACGTCTTAACTCAAAAACAAACTTTGTGCTATTTTTAATTTTACGCTACAATGTGACACATTTTAAATCAATCTCACAAGCAATGGACCAACAAATCTCACTCTTTTAACACATTTTCTCCTGAATACTCCAGAAATGCACCCGGACAGACATTCCACCACACATGCTGAGTTTCTCCTACTGTGAGTGGTTACCATAGATACCACATGGTGAGGCTTGTGAAGTACAGTGGATCCATCTCATGTGGGAGATATTTATTTATAGAAGCCCTGCGGTGGGGCCAGAAATGAGTTTGGACACATGCGCATTTTTTTTGTGGGCGGTAATAACAAGCATGAGGTTCATTAATGTGATGTGAGTTACGGTATAGCAGCACCTTTTGTACTTTCGGGTAAAATTAATTTTTTTGGCTCAGGAACTGTCCATGGTGCTGATTAGAAGACGTACCGCTTCGGCTTATATCTAGATCTTGAATGAGAAAGGCAATTACTTTTGTTTGTCTTCTTCTGTTTAGTTTTATTCTCCTGCTCCCATCATGCTTTGGCGTGTAAGTGTCACCCTGCCCATGAAAAAAAAAAGAAGTTGCAATGTGCAAACATCTTAACCTAAAACAAACAAAAAAAAAAGAGTGTTATCTGCCGTTTCTGCCAAATGGAAAACCATTTTACTTCGAAATGTCAGCGAGTTTTGAAAAGTTTCCCACATAAATGTGTTAGTTCTGCACCCATCTGAATGCCACAGGGAAACAAATGCAGAATGCAGAGCACATATCACGACATGTTTAATTAAATCCTATTTTGTTGAATAATGAACTAATTAACAAACTTCTACTGAAGGCTTTTTTCCCCCAATCAAAATAAGTCAGATTTTGTAGCATGTCTCCTTATCTTTCTGAAGTAATTGCACTTCCAGAATTGGTATAATTGAATCTCACTCTACTCTGCTCGCGTATGAGGTGTATTGTTCTCATGAAATGAGGCATATTGTACATAATCGCATAATCAACTTGCCTTTATGGACTCAATTCAGAACTTAAGTCTCTATGAATGATTTCCTCGATTATGTTTTGTTGAAATATTGGTGGGTAGGTATAATGACCCTCCATTATTTCACATTGTTCACTTCAACACGGGCATTATAAACCCCTGGCATATTACAGAAAAGGTATGAATGGGATGCGATTGAATAGAGAATGATGTCAGAATGTGATGACATTGGACGGGCAATTAATGAAAAGGTCAAAAGGGATTTAGCCAGCTGACTACTTTCTCTATTGACTTTAAGAATATGGGATATAGGTTACATTCATATTACAAGTTTCACTGTTCAAATATGACATTTTGCCTTGATCAAATTTGGTTTTCTAGATGGTTCACTTTAATAATCATTAAGAGACCCCAATCTCTGTCCTCATAAATGGCGGGCTTGAACAAGATTCATAAGTTTTGTTTTCTTTCGACAAGTCAACAGTCTCCCCAACAATAAAAAAGTCCTATTTTTGAGAAAAATGAACCAAATCAGCTCATAAATTTATACAGGTTGACCATGTAAAACACATTATGATAAAATCTGTTCACTGTAAAATTGGACATTATATTTACGGTTCAAACTGTCAAATGGCTCCATTAAGAGACGATAGAATAAAAAACAGTCAGACAATGTTGAAAAACCAAATTCTCAAGCGAAAATACAAATTTATTATACATATTTGTGAAATTCTTTTAATTTCAAGGTAACTTTTTTTCTTGAATATTTAGATGTCATTTTATTTAGCATCCTTATAAAGAGGTTTACAGTACGTTTGTTTTTTTGCGGTAATTCTATGTAAAATCTTGTACATGGTCATCATATTTTTAGAGGAAAATTCTGGCAACCACTGCTGATGGTATTTTACCGTAAATTCTATGGAGTTTTTTTTACAGTGCAATCTAGGACCATAAGTGACTCAAGTCCTGTCTTTTTTTTTGCCTGGATGATATTGTTTTCAGATTGGATTTGGGTTGCATTGACGAGTCATCATTGTCCTGACTCATGAACGTGAACGTGATCACATAAGAGCTCATGTGACTTTTCACTTTGTGCATGTGCTGAGGGAAATTACCGGAGACGAAATATTTCAGCAGCTGGTGATGCGTTTGTTTGCCATCCTCCAGAGCAAAATGTCATGTATACAGCTTCTGCCGTGTCCGTTACTGTTTGAAAACCATGGGTTGTCTCACAAATGTGACATTTTAATTTGTTTTTGATAGTACATGTGAAACATGGAAAACCCGTAATTTTATGTCCGCATACCATTTGAGAGGACAGATCACTGGTAATGTGGTTGTAGCTTAATATCATTCTGACAGAAAGCCAGAACAACTATCTGCTCCTTTACACTCTGTGTTACTCGCCGTGGATTTTGGGCTGAGTGACTGAAAGAAGATTTGGAATCCAGAAACATCTGTGAGTTAGTGGGTGAATCCGCTGAGGACAGCAGACATTACATCTTGATGCTTGTATAACCCAATCAGTCAGTCGTCCCAGTTTCCGAGAAACACATGCACTAACTATTCTATAAACTTGCTATTCAGGCAATTAACTAGTCATAAAGCCTGTATGGAAAGAAATATTCTAACTATTTGGCCCATACCTATTGTCTCTGATCCAAACAATATTGTGTGACCCACATTAATCTCAAGTCTCTATTCAGTAAGGTACCGTGTTGACTTAGTGTGATACTCGATAGTCTCTCATTAATAGATAACATGCCTGAAAAGCAGAGATTACTGATGACCACATGGGTGTGTCCAGTCTGTGTTATTAAAGCTACCAGCTACAGAGGTGGATTAAAGTGTAATGGCTCTCGCCGTATATTATGTGGGCCTTTGCTTGATTATGATGTTAGAAGCCATTGGGTATCGCCTGCCAAGCCCACTCACACCAGTGAGTAGTTTTCTGAGTTTACTCTTGTAGTGTAAGCAAAATGAAGGTTTTATATGAAATGCCTTCACTGTTTATAAGATCAATTTGATTCAGATTACTTTTAAGCACTTAGAATGGACGAACTGAAACAGCTGCTTATTTATAAATTATATTGTAGTCAGGAGAGATGAGCGAATGAAGTTTATGATTGTTATTAACAAACAGATTATATGTCATGATTAGTCAGTCGAAAAGTGCTGGCTGAAGTTTTTCAGGTATCTGCCATCAGCATGAGCAAGGAGTATCCTCCTTGGAGTTGAGAAACTGGTGGCAGTGGCCGATGACTCCGCTTGGTTGATGAATCTGTGAAGATTGGGCAGCAAGAAAGAACTGGGATGAACAGAGATAATCAAATTCCAAGATAACAACAAGAAAATAGGATAACCATATAGATGTGTCGCCATGCTATTTGACAGATGTGAGCTGCCGGTTAGAATGGCTGATATCTCATTTACAGCCCAAAACCATGATAGCAGAGAATTAGGATTAAATATTGTCTGAGGGTGCATAGAAAGAGTCCTCCAAAGTGAACCTTTTTGCTACAGCTGTAATAGTCACTGTGATTGCTACGACTCTAGTACTACTTAAATGTAGAAATAGCTCCTGCTTCTCCTACTTGCTTGCCACTATTTCTACCACCTCTACTTCTGCTTCTGCTATGACACACATTGGTGTTACATTTACCACTTTTACCATGTCTTCTGTTGCTGTCACCCTTGGATGGTGGTTGCATTGCCAAGACTTTTGGTCTATATTCCCAGAACGTCCAGTATTGACACTTGTCCCAAAGATACAGCGCCACAACCACCATAGATTTATAACGACATGCACATATATTTATAAAGATTCCGTCTAGAAAACGTAGGCATTCCAGTTACCTAATGTGAACTCCCAATCATTGTTACTGATATCGTTTTTTTCTGTGATTAAACAGCAGCAGCAACCAGTTGGATTCATCAGACACAACCCAACAATGTCTCATCTTGTTTGACAGAACAAACTCGGACTGCACTTGATCTGAAAGTGATCCATTATTGTTTGCATGTCATTTAAATCACATCATTTTATTTTTCCATTATTATGTAACTTGTGTTAAGTGCAAAGGTGCCAGAGTTAAAAGATTAAGTCGCATAATTTGCCTGCACATTTTTCCTTCCCCTCACGATCATGAATTATTGATAACATAACTATGATACCAGTTATAATGAAAGAGTAATGCCGTGCCGAAATAAAATTTTCTGGCTCAACGACCAACAGGGACACAATGTAAGACTAGAGCTGAAGCTGATACAGTGCAAATAGTGGATTATTTTTTCTGCAGGAATCTCCAAATTATGAATCAGTTGAAGGTTTATTGTGATCATTGAAAGGGTTTTAATCAGTTTATGAAACACAAAGCTGTCAATCGATCCCTCACGCACGATGTCTACTTCCCTCACATCGATGCACCTTCTTCAATTGTGTTTTTGTGTCAGGAAACTTTGACTTTATGGTATTTCCCAAATTCTCTGGGTCAATGATTGTTGTCAGTTTGAAGTTGAAGCACTAAATGCATCCGACTCCACTCCCCCACCCAACCACTGGATGAATCACAGATCATTGTGCTTTATCTCAAGTAGCAATTTTCTCTCTTTGCCTGGTCAAGCCCTGCGCCTTCACGCACACACTCACACACTCACATCAGAAACTGAAGAGAAAAAAATGATGGAAATGGATACTGAACGGTTTTGCATGTGTGCAAGATATTTTCCTCCACTCCAGTCCTTTCTCTTCTTTTTCTATCTCACTCTCTTTTCTGTTTAAATTCCAGCTATCCTAGTTTTTGCATACATTTCCTGTGGAAGCATCCGCGGTCAAAATGCCTCGTTAGATTACTGCTGATGCTCCTTCGTCCCTCCTCTCCACTCTCTTCAAAACTCTACAGGGTTTTTTTTTTCTTTTTTTCTTCCAACTGCGCGTTTCGGGCTGAGGCTGGCGCAACCGCACTAGAGGGGAAGTCAAGTGGATGCTGGACTGGCGCGATATCATCTCTCAAGTAATACAAGAGGCGAGCCGCGTTTTTTAATCATGCTTTTTAAATGATGGGATGCGCTGATTTTTAAAAAGTTGTGAAGGGATTCCTAGTCGTGGGGTGTTTGCGCGGCATGGCTTTTCTTCTAACTTGCTTCTTTCTGTCTTGGTGAGTATATGGCAACTCTTCTCTCTGCATCTTCTCGCACTTTTTACGCGCGGCTGTCAGATGCTGTGGATGGAGGCGCATGTGAGAAATGTAGAGCTTTTGCAACAGTTTTTTTTTGTCTTTTGTTCCCTATGTGTGATTGTATCACTGCACGTGTACTTTAGTTACAGTGCGAGCAGTGTTCGTGGGAATCAGCACAGTGAGAGCAGCATCTATTTGGATAACATCACGCGCATATTGGATAGATTACTGGACGGCTATGACAACAGACTGAGACCAGGATTTGGAGGTATGCTGCTGTGACAGTGTCATTTTATAGTTTGTATAATGAATGCTTCATACATTATGAAATCTTTATTTTTCCCCCAATATGAGTATGAAGTTTTTACTGCTGTCAAACTGTGTTCCTCTCATTAATATATGTGTTGTAATGGTTAAATATAAAATTTGGGGACATTTTATATAATTGCAACTTGACACAGAGCTGCAAAATCCTACTTATTACCTGTATCATAACATTTTCTGACATTTTGAATAAATGATAAATAATAAGATTAGAATATTATCGTCACAGTGGCACCTTCTCCAGGCTATACCTTTATTTTAACTTTATTTTTCTATTTTTTTATATTCTATAAGCATTAAAATGTGTCGTTCAAAGTTACCATATCAAAACAACAACTTGTTCCTCTGCTGTAGGTCCAGTCACAGAGGTCAAAACCGACATCTTTGTCACGAGCTTTGGACCTGTTTCGGATGTTGAGATGGTACGGAACCCATACTGATTGCATCCAGGCTCAATCACTGACTGCACTTGCAAGTGTTTCAGCCCTTGTTGGGAAAATTCAATGCATGAACACAAACATGTACAGTTTTTTCCAGTAACTCCGTGCATACAGCATCAAGTCATGAATCTCCCCTCCTTCATTATTCCAGCATTGGGCTGGATGTCATTAGTGCAGCTTAGGATTTAATCTGGTTGACAATCCGCCCGGCTATAGGAGGGGAGAGAGGGAGATGTAGCTGATGCTGAGATGGGATAGGTTTTGCTACTCCTGACATGGGATAGGCCGAGTGCTGTATGTCTATTGTACTCGTTAAGGCTTTACGGTTTGTCTCCAAGCATTTAAAACCTAGTTGGACTGCCACGTGATGCGCTCTGTAGAGTGAATGTGAAAGGCTCTTCAGGCCAGGGAGGCCATCTATTTCATCTAAAAGCTTCGCGGACGGACCTGTAAACTTTATGTTGACCTTAATGAGATGATAATCCATCAAAAAATGTTGTTCATGTCTTGGAATCTGTTTGTGATGCATGGTCTTTGGGAGGAAATCAATAAACATCATCGATTATCATAAAGGGGCTTTTTAAGGAAATTACATATTGCTCTTAGTTCGTTTTCACTTTATAAAGAGGAACAGTAAAATATATAAATCAGCCCAAATCTGAACATATATTTTCAGCAGTACTGGCAGCAATGGTTGAATACCCTACTGAGTCTGTTGAAGAAAAAAACAAAAAAAACCCGTTGTCAGTAATCCATCCAGAAGGTCCAAGGAAACCATGGCCACAAAACCCATCTGCCATTCTATCCAGCAGTAGTAGAGATAGCAGCGAGAGGAGGGGCAGCAGCAACAAAGTAGTAGTAGAGATAATAGAAGTAGTAAATATATCATTAATGAAGCTCTAACACTCCCATCTAGGAATATACCATGGACGTGTTCTTCCGTCAGACGTGGATTGACGAACGGCTGAAATTCGAGGGCCCCATCGAGATCCTGCGACTCAATAACCTCATGGTCAGCAAGATCTGGACACCAGACACGTTTTTCCGGAATGGCAAGAGGTCGATCTCTCACAACATGACCACCCCCAACAAGCTGTTCCGCATCATGCAGAACGGAACCATCCTCTACACCATGAGGTAAACACAAGTTGGACAGCGAGCTCCCTAACCAGCCAAGACCAGAATAGAGCACAGACCTGGAAAGCAAATCAAACAAAACACATGAAGAGAAATGAGGAGTGCCATCCCCCAAAAAACACGATATCTGCCATCTGATACTGAAAACAGGGCCGGAAAGCAATTCAAAGAAAATATCTCCAGCTTTCTTTCTTTTTTTTTTTCCTGTGTGTTGCATGAAAAATGCCTTTGAGTTACTGATGGCCTATAAAACAGATTTGTAAACCCATAAAGTAGTCCAGCTCCACTTTGAAACTTCTTAATGATGGCGTTTTAGACATTTGTTTAACTTGTATGGATAAGAAATAGAATACAAACTGAGTATATATTGATCTTTCGAACAGTTTTGTGCTTTAGGTTGTTTTGCAGCAGCTATTAAACACGATGGCTCCGGCTTTAAGCAACACTTACCACATAGCCAGTAACTGTCCATCAAAAATAAATCAAACACTTGTTTCCCCTCTTCTCTATTCCGAAAGATTAACTATAAATGCAGAGTGCCCCATGCGTCTGATGAACTTCCCGATGGACGGCCATGCCTGCCCACTCAAGTTTGGAAGTTGTGAGTTCCTTTTTCTTTCTTTTTTCAAGCTTTGCTGATCCGACAGATGGTGTCACTCTCAAACGATTGCCCTGACTTTACTGAGCACCTCCATTTTCAATTCGGAGTGGCACAAAGAGTAAATTTATGAACTTTAAAAAATAAAAATGTTTGCCAGGAGTTCCGAAATTAATGTGTCAATTGTAAATTATAACAGGCCCACACAATGCGGTGGTGAAAAGAACCCACTGATTTTCCAATTTTTTTCAAGGATGAAGTTTTCATTTACCCATTCGAACCCCAGAAACTTATCGGAGACATAAAATCGACCAAAATAACACATTTTTGCATATTTCTGTTTGTTTTTATGTGTAAATTATGACGAATGCCACTGCGTTCTTGGCCAGGTCACCTTTGCAGAAGACATGCCTGATCTGAATAGGAAATTTCCTGGTTAAATTAAGAGTTAAATAAAAGTGAAATTTACATTCTTATCAGAGATCTGTAATGTTACATACCCTAAATGTTACAAAAGTCATTGTTGTTGTTGTTTTTTTTTTGCTTTAAAACTATAGAATATTTGTAATCCCACAACATTTTCCTCACTTGTTTAATATCAGTTTGAATACATATGTCATCAGAAAAGGTGAAATGTAAACAAGGTCATGTTATTAAAGCATAATGATGCTTAAATTGATTGAAATAAGGCCTTTAGTTATCAAAACCAAGCTGAAAACTGGGCCTTCATGAATAGAAAAATCAAGGATAAAGCGGCATTATAAACATTCCATCGCATTAAAAGGATTTGTGATACTTGCGTCACCATGGTTACTCGTGGGTTAAGCTGTCGACAGTTTAACAGTTCGTCAGAGTTAGAGTTAATTTAAGAAATATATTTGTTCTTTTTCTATTATTCTCATAACGAGTGGAAGTTTGGAACGCTTTATTATTAGAATTAACTTCATTGAATGTAAGAAAATGTATGAAATACTGGACGTCTACGATCTGATCAATCTATTCATTCATCCCGTCTAGACGCTTACCCCATTAGTGAGATTGTTTACACCTGGAAAAAAGGTCCCCTGTCATCTGTTGAGGTGCCGCAGGAATCGTCCAGTTTGCTGCAGTATGACCTCATTGGTCAGACGGTGTCAAGCGAAAGGCTCAAGTCCAACACAGGTGAGCAGACGCTGAGCGTAGAAATGTGAATCCGGTCCATTGTGTTGGACGGGGTTGAAATTATCACAATTTCAATGCACTAGGTCACACAGACATGAACCTCAACCCTAAGGTGACTTCTTGTGTTTAATGTCCTGCTCAACTATTTGGTTGAGCAAATTTGGGGTCATTATTTATTATGGAGTCACTTGACTGAACCCATTAATAATATGAGCCAGTGGCAGCATGTAGACCATAAACAGTAAGGGGCCAATGATGGAGCCCTGGGGGACACCACATGTCAAAAGGAAAACTGAAAAGAAGGTATTAACCATGGCTGTTGAGAAAGTCCCATTCCATAAGTTAGCTTTTGGCATATAAAAGCATGTGAGGACTTTCTGAACAGAATTTTTGTGGCTTGATAAAACCAAAATAAGTAATCATGAAATAATTTGAAAAGATTTTTTTTATTTAACAATTGTTTTGTACTGTTTTAAAACATGCTTGACCATACAATTTGACATTTTATGGCTCACTTTGACTGACAATCTATGAAATTAAGAAATTATGCTAGAAACAATTATTCCATAGCTTTTTTTTCTTTTCTTTTTTATCTTGGTGAGGACATTAAAAGGTTAAAATGAAGAAATAATTGTCATGTAAGAGAGGTGTGAGACATTATTTAATAAGGTTTATAAAGGATGTTGGCATGAATGAAACAGTAATTAACATCACTGTCTTCAGATGTTAGCTTTTAACGTCCATGCCTGCTGATGTACGAACACAAGCGTCTGCTGTTTGCTCAGGTGAATATGTCATCATGACCGTCCACTTCCACCTGCAAAGAAAAATGGGCTTCTTCCTGATTCAGACGTACATTCCCTGTATCATGACAGTCATCCTTGCCCAGGTCTCCTTCTGGATCAATAAGGAATCGGTTCCAGCTCGGACTGTGTTTGGTGAGCTCAATTTTATCACACTTTATGTTGTATTTTTTCGACCGCGATGTTTCAAGCTCGACAAAAAAAATAATAATAATAAATGAGAAGGGATATTTATGCAAACCAATGCAAATGGTTGAAGAACACATGCTGCACATGCTGGACCGGAGTCATTTGGAGCAAAGAAGATCAGGGCCACTCTCAATCTGGTCCTGCAGAAATGGAGGCTTGTATGATTATGATGACTTAAAGAGCAATTATGTGGGGGGAATGTAAATCACATCAATTCATGGATTTAGGTAGGAAGTGAGAAAACCCTGTGTCTGATTCTGATTAGTGCTGTGTTGTTTCTGACAAGTCTTAGTTTTACTTTTGTCAAGTGTTAGTTTTTTTCGCTCGCTCTCAACAACTTTTTTTTCCAAGTCCATAGAAGTCAAGAGAAGACTCTGTGGATTTATTGACTCACAACCCACTGCTTGACCCCAGTGTGAGCTCTGCAAACTTCAAGAAAATATATTTTTTCTCTGTTTGCAGCACTTTAAGTCTGAACGGCTCAGAACGCTCCTTAAAATACAACCTTTGACAAAAAGCACGGAGACAGACACGGACGTCATCGTTTATTTTAACCTTTCTGCATTATCTCCATTCCTCCTCCGCCGTGTTGGAGCTGAATTAATTGCAAAATAAATGTCCTTCCCTCAAAATTGGTCATGCAAGCGATAGAGAAGGAGGATGTTTACTCGGTCGCCTTCGGAGCACTCACAGGTTCCACTCGCTCACATTACATTACGCTACAGTTGCCTCCAACCTCTAGCCTCCAGATCAGAGAGTGTGAGAGACTCTGAACAAAGACAGAAAGGAACGGAAGGAAGTGACAGTGATAAAAAAAAAAAAAATAAAAAAAAAAAGGATAAAGCAAAGAGGAAAAAATGAATAATTTCAAACCATCTTTCAATTAATTTACACTTTCTTTAATTTTCGGCGGGGAGTGATTGTAAGTCATGATTCCTTCAGCCTGTCTCTGGAAGTATATATATAAATATATATATGACCTATACAATCTACATCTCCTGGAGTCCATTCCTATGCAGCAATTTGGACTTAATCGGACCAATGACTAGGAAGTTACATCCAAAAAACAGTGTCTTTCCCTCAAAAGCGCCCCCTTGTGAGTAAAATATCATACATACGAGATAGATGTAGATTTTGTCCGTATCTGGACAAAATCAGACCAATTGTTGAAGGAGTATGTTCAAAAAACTGTGATTCTGGAGAAAAAGCTCTCCAAAGTGGCTTAAATATGGAAAAACCTTTTCCCAAAATCAATCCAGTTCTTCCTTGTGCTAAGGCTTATGGGGGTATAAAATTTGAAAATCATCTATGGAAAAGTTTTTCAGTTCCTTTTTGCGTTAACATGAAGAAGGATCCGCGACAACGATGATTTATCCTGGATGTTCCGGGGATATAATCAATCATGCTGGTTTGGAAGTCGAGGCATCTCATGGAACCTCATAGACTTTGCTCATTCTGCTATTCTAGATTTGGCTCTAAATTGAATGTAGGATTTAAGAAAGACAAAAAATGCATTAAATGCTGGTTAAAATGAGGTCTTGAATCGAGCCTTCCTGCTAATGAACTCTTAAAGCAGTTTTGTTTTCCGACATTTGGACAGCCATTAATGTCAATCAAGTTTTCTTGATGCTTCCGGTTGTGCAGGGGAGGAAAGAAAGTTGAGAATGTGGAACAAGAGAAAAGAAGTGAAGACATATGGATGCGCTTCGCTGTGATGATTCACTAAGTCAGGATATGCTGTGCGCTGCATTTGTCAACAACCTCTCTAAGAGCTGAAAGTCCCCTGAGCCCAAGTCTCAAAGACTTAATTGAGTGTGGCCTAATTCGTACCTTGCTTTTTTCCCTCCATAAGAGCACATAACTGCCCCAAGCATTTCATTTTTATCCGGTCTTTATACTTCACCCCCTCCCTCCCTCCCTCCCTCCCTCCTACACTTCTTCTTTCTCTTTCTCCTGCCGCTCTCCTACTTCCTCCCACCCTGACAGGCTTTCTTCACATGTTCCCTCCTCCCCTTTTGCAATCATTTAAATCGTGCTTGAGCTTGAGACAGTCAGCGTTGGTTGACTATCAGAGGAGGTTGCATGGGAGAGCTGTCAGCTTTCGCCCCCCGTTTTTCCCTACTTGCTTTAGATGGATAAAAGTGAGAGTAATCTGTGACTTAATCAGGATGAAATCAGGGTGCAACATAGGAAAATCACTTTCCAGTGAAAGAGTGGTGTTTTTTCGTTAGCGATCATTTGGTGTGTTTAATAGTTTCATCAGTGCTCCAACAACGCATCGACGTCATGGATTACGTCTACTGTATGTGTCAACTCATCGAGCTGTTTATGTTCTTCCTCAGTGACGGTGGCAGCTCCCACTCATGGGCATGCAGGGAATGAAACTTAATCCCAAACGAACCTACCAAATCACCTTATGTGTGGAAATTCTTTAATGAGAGACCTTGGAAAATGTTGCTAGTCTGCGTCCGCACTTTCCTGTTGGGTCCCCAAATGCAGCGTCTTGGATCCACCACTCTTTTCGTTGTGTATTCTGCCCTTTGGGTCCATTTTTATCAAAAATAATTTATACTTTTATTTTTTTGCTGATGATTTTTAAATCTATTTATCCATAAACCATAAATGTATAGAAGTTCTGCAGTCATTGTTAGACCCCTCGAAGAACATCAAACCAGTGATGAAATTAAACTTTCTCAATCTATATGATAATAAAAATCTGTAATTTTTGACAGCTCAAGCTTTCAAGACCATTTTTTTTCCCGACTAAGGCTTCACATAAAGAATTCACCGTGGCTGTAAGAAACCTTTTATGAAAATACAAATGCATCTCCCATCACACTTGGCGCTAGCCATTTAAGTAAAATCAATCAACGTTAATTGCTGGCAAAATAAAGTATTTTTATGAGAAGCGATTTGAGTAAAAGATGGAAAGATGAATGGTCACAGTTATGGTTAAATTGACCATAGGATTAATCACATTTGAAAATAATCTATAGGTCAATCAAAAAAAAAGATTCATTATCAACTAATCTAAAAAAAATTGTTTGTTTCAGCCCTAGATATTATGCTTCCGATGTACCTTTTGTGTGCTTTTAACTATTCTTAGCGTATCCGAGATAATTTGTGATGGCTGTAACATCTCTACAGGCTGTACTCAAAGACAACTTTGAAGTCCAATCTTGAAACTGAAATCAAGGCTAGACGTATAGAAGAATAAACACTTAGACCATAAAGTCTAGTACAGTATTACCTCAACTGAGAAACATCAAAAACCATGTTTCTTTCACCCTTCCACCTATCAAGTCACACATACAGTATTTTTACTGCCTTATGTTTATTTTCTCCAACTATCCCATCTGTTTATCTGTCTGGCTCTTCTTAAGAATGTTTACAGATGTTTGATCTTTTTATTGGTTTGCCAGCGCGGGGCCATGGGTTAGTCTGCTTATGGACAGATTAGCATGTTACAGACTGGCAAACCTTACTGAGCCGCCGAGCCTAATATTCTACTTTCACTCCATGAAACAGAGCTGCCGCCATGAGTCACGGATACCACTTCGAAGATACGATATTAATGCGTTCTGTGTTATATTGCTTTAACTTGTGTCAACATATTTTATTTCTATGACCCAGAATCATGAATCAGATTTTCCTTCTGGGGGTTTTACAATCCGTACAGCATATGACACCCAATTTCCTTTGATGCCCAATTTAGATAAAGAGAAACTCCTCTCCCTTAAAAAATGGAACTCTAAATATAGTTTCATGATGAAAAAGTCTAATGTTCCCTCAATGGCATAGCAAGCAATACAGTTAAATTAAATTCAGGCAGCAATATCTCTGTTTTGACATTTTCCCCTTTAAAATAAATACTAATGAAATAATACAATTAGAGCTACGCTGTCATCCCCGGAGGCAAAGGTAATATACCCGAAAAGTCCCCAATTCCCTGCGTTGTGCAAGCAATCCCCCTGATTGAACTCCTCAAATTTAACGTGACTCATTGATAATCTCAAACAGTCCATATGGACTCAAACCTAACTATTTCTATAAAGTCAGCAGTATGCTCTAGGTTCAGATCCCACAGTGACTCAATAATGGAGATAAATACAGTTAACTATGTTTTCCTGTGATAAAACAAGACAGATTTCCTTCTGTCAATTCATAGGAGCTAAATTTAGACATAATAGGACTTATTGGGTAGTGACAGTCACAATACTGTGTTTTTTGCAAAAAGTCCACCAAGTGTGTGAAATATGAACAGTTACAGTAATATATGATGAATACAAGTTACTGTAGATCTAAGTTTGGACTAAATTGGACTAAAGGTTAGGGCGTTATGTCTAAAAAACAGTGACTTTTGTAAAAAAGCCATCCCCTGCTAGGGAGTAAAATATGATTTTTTGAGTAATATGATATTATAAGATATGCTTTATATGATATATAGAAGATAGATCTCATCCAGTTTATTCATATGCACCAAATTTTGACTAAAGTTGAGGCCCGAAAAATTTGGAGAAAAGCTCCCATTAGTGGCAGAAATAGGAAAACCAACCTTTCCTAAAATCAAGCAATTTCTTCCTCACATTAAGGTACATGTGGGGGTAAAATTTTGAAAATGATGCATTAAATACTTTAGTTAGTTATTGCTTTAATGTGAAGGATAAGCAGCAGTGATGAAAATTGTAAGACTTTTTTGGGATATAATAAAAAAGAATGCACTAAACTTACCCATCCCCAGATATTCTGGACCTTGTTACCTCTCTCTGGAGTCCTACATTTGGTTTTTCAAACCTTCACTCAGTCCATCTCCCTCCATCGCCAGTATAACGATCCGGTTAAAGTTGTCTGTGACCTTGATCCAGGCAGCATTTCCCTTCAAAATAACTACTGCTGCATTTTTTTTTTTTTAAAGATTGACAGCTTTCAGATGTGTTTTTTAATGAATCTCTATGGAAGTAACTAAGACCGAGCTAGAGAGTAACTTTGAATCATTTCTGCTGTGTCGTGGTCCAATCAATACTTAACGACACTTGAGCTTAGTCTGCTGCCATCTCTGCAATGGTGAAGTGAATCCAGACGTTATTCGCCAGATGGTAGATTTCGCTAAAAGTGTTGAGATGGTAATTTCGAAAGAAGATGCTGACGTTTTGTTTGCAGCTTAAATGATAAACTAGTGTTAGTGAGAAGAGCTAATAGACTTGATATAGTGATTTGGAGAAAAGCCAATCTGGCGGGCTAAATGTCAGCCATTATTCCTGTTCATATGTTTTGTATAGTGGTGTAGTATCTCAGCTATCTGTGGTATGTGTGTGTATTCTACTGTGTCTGGATCTGACTGATGGCATTGAATCCAATAACCCTTCATGAACAGACATAAAAAGAGATAAACACGTTCTTTACTTTAATTAGAGTAAGATATTTTTATATCTTGATATGTAATGATGAATGATGAATAACCTCATTTTCCATTGCTGAATAATTAAAATTTACCATTTCTGGCCAGAGATTCATGATATTTTAGTCCAGTGTTTATCCTGAAACATTAAAGATCCTAGCCAAAGGACAGTTGTACACTTTGTTCTTATCACAATCGTTTTTTACAGTGTTGTTATTACAGGTGTTATTACTCTGTTATAACACATGATTACATTTGATGTATCCTTGTGAAAGAGATCTTTGATCTCAATGGGATATATTTCCAGGTTAAAGAAAGGTTAAATAACATGAAACATGGGATGAGGAGCTACATCTTGCTAACATCTGTCTCCTCCCTGCAGGTATCACCACAGTCTTGACCATGACGACACTCAGCATCAGCGCCCGCCACTCCCTTCCCAAAGTTTCCTACGCCACAGCCATGGATTGGTTCATCGCCGTTTGCTTTGCCTTTGTCTTCTCAGCCTTGATTGAGTTTGCAGCCGTCAACTACTTTTCCACCCTGCAGGCGAACCGGGAGCTGAGGAAGGCAGCAGCCATGAAGGCAGCGGCTCAGGAGGCAGCAGCTGCAGCCGCAGCTCCGGCTGCAGCCACCGGGAATGATGGAGAGGTTTCCTCAGTGAGTTTGACAAACTTCTTTTCACACACATTGACAAAGTAGTTTTAACTCGAATAATTGCATTACAATTGTCTTATTCAACACTTGAAAGCTACAAGCAGCAGTAAGATTAGGATATTTCCACTTATTGATGGACTCCAGATTTGTCTTGTGAATATTATATAAATTCTAATTATCCTACGTCTAGAGATTATTTCTCACTTCAAGATTTAAATGCCGCTCAATTCTTTCCAAACACTCATTAAAAAAAAGAAAAAGATTCCGTATTACATCAGATGATATGTGATAATTAATCTGTCTGTCTTTAGACGCTTCATGGGGATTGTTATCAAAGGGAATGTGACCTGATATGTATGAGATATGGCCCATCTTGGAGTCCGTACATAGGTGGTGGTGGCTGATGAATCAGTGGATTCCTTAAAAAAAAAATTTCCTTAGAAAAAACAAAACAAACATAGCAGTAAGGTTCAGTCACATCTCGCTAATGTGAAGCTAAGTTTTATTGGTATTACATGTTATTATATGTTTATTACACGTCTGTTACAAAAGTAAAGCAAACAAAGACAAACAAGACAATGGTAATTAAACATTGTGCATATCATTACATATCTATTATTAGTCTGAGTTTACCAATATTATGATATCACAACCACCATATGTGTTTTTTTTTGAGAAATTCCTTATACTGTTTGTGCTCTTAAAGACAAATGTATGTTTGGATTTTTTGTCTCGTGGCCGTAAGTTTGAAATTGGGCTCTTTTTTTTATTTTTATTAACATACCCTTTGATGAAGCCTGGAATTGCTTTTGCAAATCCTCTCAATTGTGTGTCTTTTGTTGTTTAACATTTTGGATATACAAAGAAGATATATGTATCACTGGTCAAGTCTCTGATGGCTTTCATTATCAATTTAAATAATCTCGTTAAATATCTTGTTGATTGTTGTTTCCTATCTGTTTTAGTAGGTTTTTTACTTTAATCCAGATTAACCTTATTCCAGACGTTCTTCCAGTTTGATGAGCCCTGTAGAAGGATAATAGGTTAAACAGTGATGTGTGATGTGTTTTGTGATTATCGCGCTGTGGTGTTAAGTGTTAAATGTGATTGATTGTCTGCTCTGTGGCTCTAAGGGCAACTGGTTGTACTGGTCAGTGTGGTCGTAGATAGATGTGTCAGTGGTTCTACATCCACACAGTCCTCGTTACTCAAGGAAACTGTATTTGGTTCTGCTTGGCTGGCATTCTCTCTCTATTACTTTCTTTTCCCTTTAATGGCTTCATCTTAAGTTCTACATCATCTCTCTTCCCTACTGTTATTCATCTCTTTCCTTTTTACCCCTTAGGCACACAAAAACACAAAATGCACTTACACTTAGCATTGTCCATCTTCTTTTCCTGTTTCTTCCTCTTCCCCTGCTGGGCTCTTCATGTGAAGCCCTCCATCCTCTCTTGCCACACACTCTCTCATAAACAAACACACATCCCTTGACCATTTCTCTTCTTTTTTCTTTTTTTTTTTTTGCTTTCCACATGTACACACACACAAACTTGAAATCTCCACTTTTCCAATGCTTGTCCTCCAATCCATACAACGACACTCATCCACACATAATCTGTAGCACACAATTAAACACAGGCCCATATAGATACATACACTCCCTCTGCAGCAAATGATGGCGCCAACAATAATACAGTTCATCTGTACAATTTCTTATCCATCCATCTATTTTCATTACATCTATCATCCATCTATCGCTCTCACCCGGTCCTCTCTGCTGCCCTGTAACTATGTGATAACCGCAGATAGTGACATGAGGAGACAGGCGATGGCTCTATGAACGATGTTGCTGCAGATTATGTAAGAGCCATAGATTAAGGGAATATCCAGCAGATCACTGCAGGCTCACAAGAAGGAGGGCAGCCACCACAATGAAAACGCAGTGGGGGCTGAGAAAGCTGGCCCAGTCCATTTCTGTGGAGCAACACTGAGAGATGGATGTGAGGGGCGGGTGCGAGTTGTTTGTTTGTATGTGTGCATGCGAGAGAATGTGAGTGGTTGGGATGCATCACGGAAAATGGCAGCTTTCAACAAATATGTAGGAGGGACGTCTCTTAGCTACACCTAGGAAAGTGAAAAAGAAACAACGGTGTCTCATTAGGAATAGAAATAGCCAGTCATATTTTCTAAACATTACGTACTGTTATGACTGCCAGGTATTAACCTCAAAGGAATTGAATCATAACAACAAAAAATAAGCGGTTAATTTAACTTGACCTACACAATTGTCCCAGATAGCAAGGGTATACCCCAGAAAAGCCCCAAATCCCATGAATTGTATCAGCAATCTCCCTGAATAAACTTCTCAAATGAAAGGAGTCATGTCCAGAAAATTGTGTTTTAATGGAAAATCTCCCCCATGTGAATAAAATATCAACTACTGGAGTAAAATATGATATATACAAAATAGATCTCTTAGTGTTGATTCATGCAAAAAACTAACCAACGGTTAAGAGGCAAACAACAAAAAACTGTTTCGTGTCTGTTTTTCATGAAAAAAAAAAGTCCTCCTAGGAAGTAAAGTACAAACTATTAGAGTGAAATATGATTTATACAAGATAGATATCCTCGATTCATATGCACCAAATTGGACAAAGTCTGACGAAAGGTTGAGAAATTATGTCCCAAAAACCTTTGGAGATAAAGCTCTAACAGCTTTACACAGACTATTCCCAAAATCAATCCACTTCTTCCTCGCACTGAGGTCTATGGGGTCATAGAATTTGAAAATGATCCATGAAATAGTTATCGTGTTAACACAAGCAATCTGCTACTGTCAACAATTCGATAATATCCTGATAAGTCCGGTGGTGGACGCGAGACAGGAAATAAAGAAGTCAAAGGAGAGGAAAGAAGGAAAAGAGTGAGAGAAACAGGTGCTGTAATTAGAGGGTTGGTGATCACCGCTTGGATTAAGAGACGTCCTGATTAAATCAGCGCAGCTTTGATTTAGAAGTGTTTGTCCTGATATTTCAGTCTTCAGATAATTAGACAAAATGGATGTTATGAGTTTAAAAATCAGGAAAGAGTGCAACAACAGATAACAAAAACCACACTGGCTGTTTCTTGTTGAGATTGTACGCATTCCTAGAGCCTGCCGCCACATTCTCTAGTGGAAGAGTGTGAGATCATGCGGAGCTCCTGTTATGATAGACACTGGCAATCATTGAGATAAATGCTGGTCGGGTGTTTTGATGCGTTTGCGCATCTGCATTACTGACCTCTGCAATCACGAGGAAAGTGAATCCTGTCAACGCTAGCAGATAACAAGACATGAGTAAAATATGGAAATGTCATCAAGTGGAGAAGTTTTAATTTCCCTACAAGTCTAAGAATGTTTGATAGACATCCTGATATTGTTGTCTGCAGGCTCATTAATAACGTCAGAAATCATACTTTTCTCTGGTCAGCCAGCCATCACTGCACAATCCTGAAGATTATGATTGAATGTTATGAATCCGTTAAGCAGCAGTGAGTTCTATCTGCTCAAGGAATGCCATGATTTCCCCATTAACTGTGTAGAAAAAGGCAAAAAATTAGTTTAACTTCTATCCAGTGAAGAATAGGAGCGGAACAGAGTATCACAGTATCACAGTGTGTGGAAATAAAGTTTTTCCATAGAAAATGGAAAATGGAAATGTAAATATTTATTAGATTTCTGCGGGAAGGAAAGAGACTTCTCACGTTGGTAAAATTACAAAAAGACTTTAGACATGTGATTATATCTGATTTGGTCTTAAGTGCTTTGAATGATTACATGGGAAAATCTCACAGGTTTGACAGTATTAGGAATTTTTGCTACTCTTCGGTTTGTTCCAGAATTTCTCTGCTTTTTTTTCTATAAATTTTTAAATGTCTGATTTCGGTAAAGTCTCGAAATTCACCTGATGGAGCTGACTTGTATGATTTCAGCCAACATACTTTCGGACTATAGATGTCAGGGGTATGTTACATGTATGATGTTTTAAGAAACTTTAAACTACGTGCTATTTGCAGCTGACGAAGGTAGTCTGAATTCTGCAGCTTATTCTCTCTATCGCTGGCTCAACGTTGATTCTCCGTTGTCTACGTTGATCACAACCTGTGATTAACGTAGACAATGAAACGGAAAGAAAAATCTGCTAATAATATCTGTGTTTCTTGGAATTTGAATCCAATATCAGATTTAATATCTCATTCCGAAACCGAAATAGTTAAAAAAAATCTCATAGCTGATAAACGCAGGACACATGCTAGTTTCAGATATATAAATATAAAAAGTTAATATACATTCCATCGCCGCATTCCTAGAATAATCATCCGCAAGTGAGTCCACACCCACTCAACACCCACACAGATGAACTTTCGTGCGCCACCATATTGGCAGTGCATAGTAATCTTATTTTACACACACAGGTTACACTTACTTTATGAAACCCATTTAGCGTCCACCCACCCCCACACATTAGTACCCACACCCTGAATACATCCATCTGCCCGTACTTGTCAACATGTATCTAAACCAGTGGATAAATAACACCGTATGTGATGCCACAAATACACACACACACACGAACACACACACACACGCACATTACACTCCGACCATAAGTGCATTATGTATTCATTGCATTAGCATTATAATGGTAGGTAGAATACTTTTAAAGCTGAAATGGTCTTAGTGGAGATTCCTCCAGTTTAGTGGAGGAAACCGACCACTTTTAACGAATGGATCTTCACGACTGACTTTCTGTTTGAGCATAAACTCACAATCTAAAAACCGCAAATTAGCAAATTTTTAAACTTGACAAAACTTTAGATTTGCGAACTAAACCCAGATCTCAGGCCCTTCATTCACCTTCATGCCATGTTGCCAAATCTTCCCACAATACACCTTTTAGTGTGTATTTTACTCTCTTGTCTGTTAAGAGTGTATCGCTGATAAGATTTTTGTAATAACACTGTTATAGAAACATATAACACATTTATATGTAGAGTGAAAATATGGGTAAAGATGCTGAAATTAGACGATTGTAACCGTTTCTCTAGATAACGAGTTAATTATCGGCAGTTAATTATCACGATTTTTTTCCTCGGATTTATGCAACAACAATAGATCGTTGGTGGATTTTTTTCTGAATGTTCATCAGAGATCTGGAGTCTCATGGCTGTATTTACTGATTTACATCCAAAACCATCTGCCTTTCTTAGTATTTTGGGCTCTTCCCCTTACTTCCCGGTTGTGCGGTCATGTGAATCAGAATAAAACTTTAATCAACACTTTTATTACAAAAAAATTAAAAAACTAATTAATGACATGTGAGTTTCCATCATTGACAAACACATCAGATTCTATCTCAATCAAGTTTCAGCAGAGGCAGAATCTGCTTTCATAGCTGTTCATTGACCGGTGTGTATGCGTTGTCATGACGACACCAGAAGTTAATGATTGTGATTTTCCATTGGTGGATAAAACTTTCCTCAGATAAATAAATTATAAGACATCATGATTGCTGTAGCTTTGGATCAAGTCGATCGTTTGGATCTACTTGTGTTCTTTTCATCCATTGTTCTTTTATATTTTTACCGCTTTGCTTAATTTCCGGGTCGTTCTTGCAGTGTCGTCATGGCAACGTTGATATAGGTGCTTGTTTTCTCATCATGAGATAATTAACATGTTATGATGAGAAAACAGCCAAAAATAAATAAATATCTGCCACCATTGTCGTTCTCAGCTTCCAGGCTAATCGGCCTTAATATATTTATAGTATTTACATTGCATGTTCCTTAAATAATTAGAGAGCTGTATTGATAAATCTTCATCAATCAAGAGGTCACTGTTCTTTGCGATGTTGTTGACTTTGGTTTGAAAAATCTCTTTTTCTTACCTTGACCCACCTCCCGGATGTACGAGTGTCTCTCCACTCGGACTATATAATGGATTTAAAGCCATGGGAGGAGGGCGCGTTTGCTGACATCACCAGCGTTTACACAAAGTTGAAGAGGAATAGCCATAAGCGGTTGTCAATATTCTGTCAGCTTCTATTGTTTGAAATGTTTTGTTTGTGTCCCACAGCTGTATCAATCTCCATGGAACCGTTTCATTGGAATCAAATAAAATCAAAGGGTTACAAACGGGAAAGAAAATCATTGATTTCCTTTATAATTGCCGTTCTCATTGATGTTCTAAGCAATTGTTGTTGCAGACACGTGAACAAATTCCCCAATGATCTGATCAGCTCCGTGTTACTTTGTGTGTTATGGTCCTTTTATGAGCTTTCTCATAATGTTCCTTCATAATATATATATATATATATATATATATATATATATATAGGTTGGCCATAAACATTCAGAATCACTCCGGCATTAACATTCTTATCACAGAATATACTGTATGAAGTTTTATGACTCTCTGGGTACAACATGACAGCGCCGGCTTAATAATTAATACCCTTATATTACATCTTGCAGTATTCTCTGTAATGTAAATTTCATCTTACAGATGATTTATCGCTCCACTTTTTACCTCTCCTAGATGGACGCCAGCAGTATTCTGAAGAAGAGGATGAATTCAGACCCGATGTTTGACCGCCCTGCAAAAACGTTTCCCAACCCACCTGTCAATGCCCAAGCCTTCCTGCAGCAGGGGTCCGCTGTTCCCGCCAACAACGTCCTGACTGGCACCAGCATCATCGACAAATACTCACGCATCCTCTTCCCCCTTTCCTTCGGCGCCTTCAACCTGGTCTACTGGATCGTCTATCTCACCAAGGACACGATGGAGATGTCCAGGTGAACAGATGGCTCTGGTTGCATCCTGCACAAGTACTCTACTTTACAGAGTTTATATATAGGGTTGGTAAGGTTGGTTGACAGCCGGTCACCTTCCTTAAAGTTCCTAAAGCTTCTGAACAAAATTTAACATAGTAGTTTGAGCTAGCCATTTGTTTTCTTAGTACATTAATGTGCAGAGGCATGTAGTAGGTCATGAAGGTAGGTAGGTATATAGAAAGATAAACCGGTCAGCCATAACAATAAAACAACTGACATCTGACGTGAGAATTACATTGATTATTTTTATTTAAATGGCTGCTGTCAGTGGTAGGGATTTATTAGGCAGCAATTGAACATTTCATCACATATGCCAACATGAGGATCTGAGTTTTTCTGACAGGGACCAAATATTGATTGTCAGACGGTTGGGTCAGAGAAGTCTTCTTGGGTATTTTCGGGCCTTAGTTGTCCGTACTTACCAAAGTGGTGTAAAGAAGGACAACTACTGAACTGCCGATAGTGTCATGGGTGCCCAAGGCCCACTGGGAGGCTGGTTTTACCACATAAAACATAAACTAATGCTCAAATCACTGAAAAATGTCCAAAGCATTTCATATAGAAAGGTGTCAGAACACACAAAGCATCTCAGAGGCTGTATTGGTGACAAAAACAGGATTTGCCCAATAATAGATGGCTAATTTTAATGTTATTGATGATCGTGTGAATCACATTATATGCATCAGGGGTCACGAATTGAATGTATTCACACGTGATTTGCTAATTTCTCATGTGAACTAGAATTTGAACATGACCAAAATTATGAAGAAAACAATGTTGCACACGAATGAAATGTTCCACATACGGAACTTAAATCTTTACCTTTCAATGATATACTATTTTATATACAGTTTGATTATTCACCTGTGTTAAAAAATTTGTGGAAAAAAATAAACAAAAACAACCCATGGTACATGAAATCACGTATCTGATTTTGTGTACCATATCTGAAAGAGACTGATGAAATGGAATATCCAAATCGGAATATTGAAATTGACACAAACATGCTATTTTGCTATGCAAATGTTGGTGCATTCACATGTGGATTTTACATGTGGCATTTTCATTAAGGATCAAAAGTAGATAAATAATGTAGACAAAATGAAAACCTCACAGATTTTATACTGTAGTTGTTTTTGTCTCTAGCTGTTTTCTATGCTTTTTTTCATTCAGATGTGTGTTTGCCAGCCTGAGAGACAATATATTATTCAGCAGCCAAACAAAGCTCTTATACTATCATTTCTAATTATTTACCATAAGGCTTTTCCAAATGTGCCAGCAGAGTGGGCACAGGCTGGCGAGAGTAGTTCAGTTAAAGCTGCGATCCAAGACCACCAAGAAAAACTGGCAGGCTCTGTGTTTTGTGTGTAACACCAGTGCCAGCGGGCTGCAATACTCCTAGCCTGTAGGAGTCTGTGTTTTCCATACACAATGAACTATAGCCTAAATCATAGTGAGAAAATGCAAATTAGCTTCTAGTGTATATCTCTCAGTGGTGTTGGCAAAACATACTAGACGCAAATTATACAAGACTTTTGGTGGTATGTACATCTATGCTGCAGGCTGCATGCAGAACCGGTACATGTATAGGTATAAGTTCATGTATGGATTTTTCTTTTTTTCAATCAACAATGTTTCAACCACAACCGACTCCACTGAATGCCCGTTTTCACTGACCCAAACAAGGAGCTTTTGTCGGCAGGGCTCCCCTCTGTAGTAACTAAGAACGCTGTTGTCAGCTCAGTTGTGATTCCCAGAAGATAATTTCCATAATGAGAGCTTAAAGAGCTGTGAAAATGGCAGAAGCCATCATAATAGTCATATAAAACTGACTGCTGTTAGCCAAATCTACTATATAGCTCCCTGTTTGACTGCAGGGAAAGCAAGAGCCCGGATTAGCAACAGATGGTCTTGTTCAACCATAAAAACAGTGATGCATTCACTTACCGTTTTACATACGGAAGAGAATGATAGCCTGTGACCCAGATGTCTTTACATAACTAATCATGCTACTAATTCATTCATGTAAGTGCATTGAACAGTGATTCAAAAAAAAATTGGTGATGTATACTTTGGTCACTGTCTAACTCTACTTTATTAAGATGATATTTGCTGATCCACATTATAAATAGAGGAAAACAGAGCAAACACTTTTTTCCCCATCTATTTGATTATAAATAACTGCTGGCAGTGTATAAAGTATTCAAATAATTCAGTTTGGATCAATGAAGCAAACTGAACCAACTATGAAATCAAATCTGGTCCAACTGACTACATGGAAGATAATAGGGGTCAAACAGCATTCATCCTTGCAGTCTCTTAATGAACAGGCTACTTTAAAAAATGCTAATCGAATAATGCTAAACCCTTAAATTTCCTGCTTAACTGTTTGGCTAAGCACATTTGGAGTCACTAACGAAAAATAATTGCCATTGGACATTGAACCTGTTTATAATATGACACAGTGGCAGCATGTGTTTGCTAAACATTAAGGGGTCATGGATGGAGCCCTGGAGGACACCACATATCAAAGTGGACACAGAGGAGGAGGCATTAAAGATAGCTATTGAAAAAGTCTTATTCCATAATAAGGATTATTCTTTTTTTGGGGGAATATTACAGCATGTGAGGACTTACTTAACATATTTATGTAGCTAGAAACAACCAAAAAAAAAGAAAAAGTCTAATAAGGGTCAAGGGTTGAGCTAGGGTTTACTGTTTTCAATGAAATACAAAGTTCTATCGGTAAATAAAAAGTGTGATTTTCTTTCTGATATTTAATTGATAAATGCCCCCAAATATATACAATATGGAAATAAATTGATTTTATTTTTTTTGTTCTTTTAACTCAGCCCTTGTTCTACAACACCAGCTATTGCTCTCCGGTTGAAGGTTCAGGGTTCCGTGTGTAAATTGATTAAATAAATAAACAAAATAAAATTCTTTATGCCTATGTCAAGAAAACTTTTAAACAGCCACAGATATAATTTAGAGATTCTGAGAAAGTTTCTTTTGCGATGTGACCTATGTTTTTTTCTGTAGTTTTCCAAAACTGTCTAATTATGTATGTTTCATGGCTGCAGCGTAGGTGGAAAACGCCCACATTTACCACCTTGTGGAAAAAATAAAATCAATCCTGATCTTGATGTAACTGCTAACGCGGAAAACTACGAAACAATGTATACATATTTTACGTGGCTGAATCTTGGTTTCTTAAAAGACAAATAGCCTCTTACTATCTGACAAGACAAACGTTGCTGAGTGCACTCGGACGGTATTCACCCCTTCAGTTTTTTGCCAAAAATACTAAAATTCAGATTTTTTTCTTTGTTATTACGAAGTATAGAGTGTCGATTTTTGAGTGTGTAATTGAAATAAGGTTTATCAGGCCTATTCTGTGTTGTGGATGATCTTGCACTCTAGCAATCGGAAAGCACAATGTTTTGCTTATCTTTATTTTGTTTTCAGAATGAGAAGAATATTCAACTCCCCAGGTGGTTTCAAACTGATTAAAACCTATTCCCAAGGTTTAGAAACTTCGGTATAAAATGGAATATTTGTCAGGCGCTCAGGTCATGATTCTTCTGCAGAAAGTTCCATCTGAACACAATCAATTCAGCTGCCTCACTCTCCTGATTTCCACCACAAGGGAATAAAAAACATTAAAACAAACAATTTTAGCTTAAGGCTGCAACATAATCAAATGTGAAAAAAAGGGAAGGGGTCTAAATACCTTCTGAATGCACTGTATTTAATCATCCATAACTCAATAATCCTCCAATTACTGTCAACAATCACTTCTGCATTGTGACCTACATTCACAGCAAGTGAGCTACACTTGTTATTTCTTGGGTGAGGTGCATAATAGATCATAGTATGTACATGCTAATTGGACTCTACAGTGTCCAATTAGCATGTACGGCGTTTATGCCACACCAGCCACCAAAAACTGATTTAAAAATGTATAATAGGTATTGAAAAAAGTACTTTTAAATCAAAATTATTCTAATTTTTTTCACATATCAATCAAAATTGTATTCAAAATTATTGAATTTTGAATACAATTCAATATTCAATTGATCCTCACTGGAATCAGCGAGCATGTATAGTTGCCAAGATAAGTGTGAAGGCTCAGACGCATATTAATCTAATTTTCCACATGTGCTGTAGCTGCATGGTAAACTGAGACACCGAGTGCATGAGTCACAGCTGTTATTTTTAGTAGTTATGGCCAACGGCAGTCTTGTCATGATTATTGCAGAAACAATCTTTCTGTCAACAGCTGAGTTAATGCTGCAGTCTGATGCACTTTGATGATTTCAAGAGATCACTTCCACACGTCCTACCGGGTATGACACTTTGACAGAATGTTAAGGCTCTTGCTGTTTTTTTTTTTTGGTACGATGCTCAAATTCCGTGTTTTATTCGCTCCAACCATATGCTCTTAACAGATGCATATGTCAGGATGTGCATTTATGTGCAGGCTATCAATGTGCTCTGTGACTGTGGGGCTTTTCAGCTGTGCCGTTTCATCTCGCTGCACTGGTCTTCCTCTGAAGAGGGAGAAGTCCTGCAGACTTACATTATTGGCAGGCACTGGGATAGAACGCTGTGTGTAACTAACCCCGTTTGTGGAACTCTCTTAACTGTTTCTATTAATTGATATGGATAGTAAGTAAGAAATCTGACCTTGACAGTCTGTTAGGAGAAAAGCAACAGAGAGGGGGGCTGCGTATCAGCAAAATATAGCGAGTGGTCCTTCATTTTGGAAAGCAATGGTTTATCGCTGAAAAGCCCCTGATCTCCTGCGTTGTACAATCGATTCCCTAGATTGACTCCTCAAATTAAATCGGAAGTTATGTCCATTGTTTTTCTCATAAAAAAAAAAGCTCTATTAGAGTAAAATAGGATATTTATCCTCGCATCGATCAGCAAGCACGAAATCTGGACAAAATCATATCAACGGTTAGGGAGTTATGTCCAAAAAATGAGAACTTGTGTTTTCTGCAGTAAAAAAATTGCCCCTATTGAGTAAAATATGAATTATTACAGTACAATATACAACGTATATATCCTAGAGTTGATTCAATTTCACCAGATTTGGGCAAACTCCGACCATCGATTAGGAAGATATAAAAAACAAAAAATAAACTGTTTTTTTTCTTAAAAGCTCCTTGTCTTTCCTATGACAGACAGTATTGATAACCTCGAGTCAATTCATAGTCACCAAATTTGGACTAAATAGGACCAATAGTTGAGGAGTGATTGCCTAAAAACTTTTGGAGATCAAGCTCCGTCTAGGGACAAATATATAAAACCGACCTTTCCCAAAATCAAACCAGTTTATCATCCCACTAAGGTCCAGCTGCTATAAAATTTGTAAATGATCCATGAAATAGATTTTGAGTTATCGCTGTAATATGAGGGATCTGCAGTGACGATTCCATAATATCTCTGACTTTTCATTGATTTCCTAAGGATATTACCTCCTTCCTTTATGTTTTTGTTTATACATTTGATGGATTGGGATATTGTCTGCACATGCATTCAAGAAAATATCCCTCGCCAAATGCATTAAGTTAGGCGAGTGATGAAAGGAAAGAGGAGGTGATATAACACACAGGGGCCCCATGGGCTAATAACTGCAAATCCCAGAGGTGGTAGATCCTGTCATTGGCCAGTTCCAATATCCAGTACAACCACAGGTTCTCATGATTGATTGTGCATTGCTACATCCTTCTCTGTTATCTGTCACCAAACAGATATGCTGCAGACAATGTAGCAGAATTTTACACTTTCATTTAGACGATGAGTTCATTTTATTTCAAAGAGCTGTGTAGCATTAAGGCTACAATTCCAATAAATAAGCTGATTCTCTTGGTGTAGTTGATTTGATTAAACTGAATTTTTGTCTCTGTTATTAGTCAATATAAAATCCTTATATAAGTCCCTCTTTAATTAACTTTAAGCTACCACATTTTGCCAACAGGCCTATTACAAAATAAGTAAAGAGAGAAAAATAAACCATCCATTAATATTATTTCAATAATACTGAAACTAGTCAGGGTTCTTCCACTCCCATAATCCACTAACAACTTACAGGTGAAGAAAATAACAGTGATTATCTTGTTACAACGGCTCTTTTCCGCGGATGGGATACATAAAGTAGCAAGGGAACCTTTTCGTCGAGGTTGATGTGTTGCAAGGAGGAAAAAATAACAATCTAAGGATCTGAGCGACTTTGCCAAGGCCAGGATTGCGATGGTTAAAAACTGGAGGTCTAATTGGGTGCCCCCGGTGGAGGAGCGCCGATGAACCGTTGAAAGGGTCATCGTTATTCAATATTCAATGATGCATTTTTGAAGCAAAGCCTAGTCCAGGTTGTCCATGTTGGCATCAGACCTAGACTAAGAAGCAGTGTAAGATGGTGGTTCGCGCTGATTAATACGATATACTCTCACATCATGTAGATGGCTTAATGCATATTTGCCACATACTGTACCATGCAAAAACATGGTACCAGGATGTAATATGGGAAGATGGCAAGCTGGAGGAGGTGGTGTGATGCTTCGTGCAATGTTCTGCTAGGAGACCATGCGACTTGCCATTCACGTGGATCTCAACCCGATTGGGCATCTGTGGGATGTGCTTGACAAACCAGCATGATCCACAGAGGCCCCACATCACTAATTAAAGGATCTTCTGCCAGCATCCCGCAGCCAGATTCAACAGCACACATTCATGGGTCTACATGTCTCACGCCTCGATCAGTCGGAGCTGCTGTGTCTGCAAAAGGGGCACTTTCATAATGTTAGACACGTGCTTATAATGTTACGGCTGATTGGTGCAAATTATATATTTACAAATCGATATACTGTTGTAGCTTCTGTCTGATCCCTGATGTATGAAACCACCCAAGGATTTGTGAGGGTAATGAGCAGAAAGAGATTCAGGTGCATCACCAGAACCTTCAAGACTGTCTTGTTTGTTTTTTTTTGATTCTTCAGATGAATGGAATTCAAATGCAGCTAACAAACCTTTAATCTCCTCACCAAGTAAAAGGAAAAAAACTATGGAAATTTGATTGCTTCGCCCATTTCATGTCGTTGAGGGAATTTATTACTACAATATTAGACACTTGGGCACTCTAAATTTACCAAAAATGAAAAAATGTTTGGTCGATCATGTTTTTAAACATACATATAAAATTCTGGAAAGATAACATTTTGTATTTCAACTAAGATAGTCAATTTTAATTCAATTAGCTCAACATTTTGGCAAAACACACTTATAGAAATCTATTTTAACTGTTAGATTTTTTTTGGTTGAAAAAGTTACATAATTCTGTTCAATGAGTCTTCACATTATTTCTTAAACCATGGTTAATGCCTCCTCCTCGGTAGCCCTTCTGACTTGTAGTGTCCCCCAGGGCTCCATCCTTGGCCCCTTACTCTTTAGCATATACATGCTGCCTCTCGGTCATATCATAAATCGGTTCTGTCACATTTTTCAAGAAGAAATAGTGACTAAAAATTAGATCAACCAAACTGTTGAGCAGGGCATTAAAGGGTTCAGATGCACCCGAGTGAATTTAAAGTGGAGTTTGGGTTAGAGTTACCCACTTCTGGTTGAGCTTGATTATTAGTCTGTACTGAGCCAACGTCGAACAGCTTTTCTGGTGATAATGAACTTGAGGTGATTATCAAAGTCTGAGAAAGTGAAGCAGAATCTCCTCAAATGTTCCGTTATGGATCCAGTTGACGGGGTAACGTTTTTTACAGTTAAAATAAACAAAGTCGGCCATGGTTAACACAATGCTTTGTTATTTTTATGTTGTTACATGATTAACACAATGCTTTGTTATTTTTATGTTGCACCACCCACACTCGCGACCCCTCGGGTTAGAAAAATCTTAATCCAAATATCACATCCATTAAGTGAAAGTGGGCTTTTTTTCTCACTTCTTAGAAATAAACTAAGAGCTCCAGTAAATTGTCCCTGAGTGTGAGCAGATGGCAGAACACGCAACACACAGCGCTGTCTCCCTTTTTCTCTGTATTTGCTTTTGTTATGAAAGGTCCTTCTGCAAAGATGAGCTGGACCAGAAGAAAACTCGCTTTCTGTGAGTGCAGGTGGATGTTTGTGTGTTTTTGCGCACTCTATTTCCTGTAGGATAGAAGCGCACAAGTGTATAAATGTAGCATGGCAGCAGTGCCTACCGACTGGAGGCTATTCTAATGAATAGCACCATTCAGAGTGAGATATGAGGGGAAACAAATTCTGTGAGAAGACTTCCTTCCATGAGGGGTCCCAGCTGGTTGGCTGACTGGTTTCTGGCTGCCAGGCTGACGTGTTTACTCGTGTCAGAGTGGGTACAGCAGGTGATAAGCAATGCTCCTCTTTATTGCCAGGCTCAATAAAACAACTTCCCCATCGCCGCTCATAAATCAAATGCGCTAAATGCCGTTTCCGACTCAATCCCCGTTTGTGACTGCGGGGCCGTAGCCATAACTTTGGCGTAATGATCATTCAATTACAGGCCACTCAAACAGGCAGTGAAGAAGACCAGTATAAACAGAGATTGCCTATCTATCAAAACTCCCTCCGCAGCCTCGGGGGAACGGCTGCAATGGCCGCGTCTACTTGACTGAACACACTCCTCACACGTGTGTCTGGGTTTACACGGATGTATAGCCGAACACAAAAGCATAGAAACCTGAGCGTTTACAAACCCTTATAGAGAGATGGATAGATACCGCACAAGTGTTCTGCTGTTTGTCCCCACCCTTCTCGTAAAATATATATGCTTCCTCTCTCTACTATTTTCCTTCAACACTCAATGGCTCTCTAAATTTCTCAGTTTATCTTACTGTTTCCATCTGTAGCAACCCTTCTCGCTCTCCACCCTCGTGAACTGCCTTTACTCTTCCCCTATGATAAACAGAGGTAGCAAAAGTATTGACATTCTTTACTCGAGCAGAAGTACAGTCACTTGTGTCAAAAAATGAATAGAAATAAATAGAATTATTGCTTCAATTTCTTTGCTCAATTACAAGTGAAAAAAGTTCAGACACCGACATGCACACAAAGTATGAAAGTAAACATGTTAGCAGAAAAAATGCATTCAAGGAAAAAGCAGAAGTATGAAGGTTAAAAAAAAAGCAGGAAAATAAAAAGTAGGAAAACAGAGGGTAATATGAAAGTATAAAAGTAATGTGAAAGTATAAAAGTAATGTGAAAGTATAAAAGTAATGTGACAGAATAATAGTAATGTGGAAGAATAATAGTATGGGTAGTAGTATGAAAGTAAAAAAAAGAAGCAGGAAACTAAAAAGTCTGGGAAAAAAAGTTACATAAAAGTATAAAAGTAATACCAAAAAAAAAATAATAGTAAGAAGGTAGTAGTATACCACCTTCGTAGTACTGTTAGGTTGGTAGCTTTCAAGTACCTTCGTACTTGAAAACTCTATTAAAGTACAGTGTACTTAGTTACCTTCTACCTCTGCTGATAAGAAAGGGCAACCCAACACGATACGCCAAGAGGCTTACCTCTACCTCACCTACTTAGCACCGATGCTAAATCAATGCTAATAGTCTATAAAGTCTTTAACATTGATGCAGTCTCATTTCACCATTTGTCTTCTTTGGCAGATAGAGGATTTCTATAGGTGGTGGCTTTTTTTGGATATAACATTGCTGTAGGGGACGACAGTAAAAATAGCTGATGTGTGATAATCGTCTAGTCCTCGGATTCTTTGCGGAGATCAAAGGGTATCTGCTCGAAGCAGCAGCATGGGTTATCCCCCCTTTGGAGTCTGGACACCGGTGGTGGTGGCTGATGACTCTGTTGAGACTGATGAATAAAGGGCACTAGATCTTCATTTTACACACCCTTTTTGTCCCACATATGTTCACATCTCATAAATAGTTTCTTAAAATTGACTATTTTTGCCCCTTTTTTAAAAATTTGAAGTTGATATATATATACGTTATTTTATTTCATTTTTTTTACATCATCCATATATATTTTAATGTGTTTGTATTTTTTCCCAGTGGTCGGGTCATCTGTGAAAATTAGTTCTCAATTCTGATTAAATTTCACTACCCGGGTTTTGGTAACATTTTCACATATCCTGCCAAAAGCTATGACTTAGCCTCGAACGGATGTTTATTAATGCACATAAAAACGGACGCAGAGATATACACATTTCTATCGAAGCCAATTCGTGTAGTTCAGGTAAATGCTGCCATTCAATTTGCACCGTAGTGATTCACTGTTAGGGTAATGCAACGCTGAGACTAACGGCTGCAAGAATCAATATAGAATATTAAACCTATTTGAATTTCACTTTTAACTGTTTTACCAAAGCAAAGTCAAAAAGCCTTCATGAGTGTATTCATTCATTATGAATAGCTTGATGCTAATTAATAATTTAAGGAAAATACTATGTCACACACATAATCATTCATTCTAAGGGTTATGCTAATCAGAGATTACAACAAAATCAAATTTATCTTGCACTCGATCTTCCTCCTGTCTTCCAGCTAAAACTCAGAAGTAGGTTTTTCTTTTTCCAACAGTGATGTTGAAAAAAGTAATGTTTCCGGCTGGAAATGGCTCTCAGTGCTGTCAAAAGTGTCTCTCCCACGCGAAACCATCAGGCGGAGGAGAAGGAGGTGTGAACTACCTGGCGGGGGTTGCCAGACGAGTTTCGCAAGGTCTTTGTGGACAAATTTGGCAGCGAAGGACTGAATGATTTAAAAATTTTAAAATCAGCCCATAATGGATGCCAGCCTTATCCAGCAAGACTGAAAGAGAACGCGTTGTTACATCACAGCCACGTGCGTCTGCACATGTGTGCAGGAAGATGTGGACAAATGTGGACTGGAGTGGGTGTACGTGTAGGTGTCTCCACACACATATCTTTATGTCTGATTATGGACATATCTGTAATTGGAAGATGAGACATTTCCCCAGCAGCACACACACACACACACACACACACACACACACACGCACACACACGCACACAGGCACACACACATACATACAAAGATACGCTCATACGCACACAGACACACACTGACACAAGCACAAATACACACACATAATTAAACATACCTACAAAGGCACAAGCACACACACACACACAAATACAAACACATATAAGTAAACACACACATACAGACACACCCATGCACAAATAAAAGGAACCCACATAAATAAACACACACACATGCAAGCACACACACACACACCCACACAAACAAATAAACACACACACCTAATAGACAGCTGCCATTTTCGCGCTAATAGCATTCCTCTTCTCTCTCTCTCTTGCAGGGATACCGTCTGAGCCAAGGTTCTGTCTTCCTGGAAATCTCTTCCATGCACCTGCACGGACACACAAACACACACACACACACACATAGACACAATCATTAGACAGACAGACATGTGCCAAGCACTCTTTTATGTCGCCTCAGTGCATTGTATTTCTTTTTAAGCACCCCCTTGGAAAGTGAGCGTGAGAGCAGCTGAACCAGCTTCTATTGCCAACTCCATCCAGGAGCTCACAGCCCGTCTGCCCCGGGTTATGGCACCAATTCAAACATGGATTATACTGCGCTCTGTCACTTTCATTTCTTTATTTATCTTCCTAAATGTAAAAAAGTTACAATCCCCCAAATCCCCGGCTCATGCAGACGGGGCGAGACGCGGCAGCTACGATAGCTGCAGCGCAGAGTTTCAGGGAGGAAGAGCCACGTCTGTGCTGTATGTTTTAAATTGTGTCGCATGCACTTCCACACATGAGAGTGATCACGCATGTGTGTCTGCAATGAGACATTTCCTTACCTGGATACTTCTCGGCAGAATGATTTCACCCGTGGCCCCGAGTGGATCCAGAGTTCATGACTTGTTTTGCTTTATTCTACCCTTTATTTTTTTTTCCCCATTCATTTGTAAAATGTTTTGGGTTAAGTGATTTAAATCCCTACACCGATGGACCACAGAGGATGGGAAGCAAAATGTTTGGTTGAGTATTCGCCATTACATACACATTAAACTAAAGGAGAAAAAAAACACACAATGTTTTTTTAACATGCACAAGTGCCACTCACTTATTCTTGTGTTTTTAAATTTTCACACTGGTAGAAATTAATGCAATAGATTTCCTTTACAGAGAATAAGAAAACATAAATCTGATTTAATGACCATCATAAATAAGTTGTTACAGCCCAAAGCTGTGATCCATCTGGTGTCAGTATCATGAGAATCACAGTAAGAGAAATGTTGTTGAGGAAACAAAGTTTAGGATTTAAAGTGTAAATGTACCACAGCGCATTGCTGCGATTAAAAACAATATCAGCATCACGTGATAACGTGATCATTTTCACGTTTTCACATCATAATTTTCTTGTTATATTTTGGTCATTTTTGCATTTTTACATTATAATTTTCATATAATACAATCATTTTTTTCCACATTATAACAGTTATTAACAGTTATTAATTATAAAGTTGTTACATATTTTTCATGTTATAATATGATCATTTTCATGTTATAACATTATCATTTTTGCATTTCTACAAAATTGGCACATTTTAACGATATATTTCTCACATGAAAATATTAATTTTATATCATGTATTTTTGCTGTTTTTTTCGCAATAATTTTTCACATTTTTTTTTTCAAATTATGACGTGATGATTCTACGTTTTTACATGATGATTTTCCCGTTATGATATGATAATTTTCATCTCTAATAAATAGTAAGTTTCATACATTCTTATGTTTTTACGTGATCATCTCATGATATTACGTGATAATTTTAATGTTATAAGGTGATAATTTTAACATTTTACATGACATTTTTCAAACCATAATGTAATAAATTGAAGCTATGAAGCCCCTTAAATGAGGAAACGTCTTGACTTAACAGATAAACGTAGGTAAATTACTGTTTTACGTGATATGATCAAGTTCTTCTTCATCGATCACGTAAACGTGAAAACTATCATGATTTAACATGAAAATGATCATATAAAAACGTTAAAACTATCATGTTTTAACGTGAAATTCTGATACAAAAACATTCAAATGATCACTGTACCATGAGGAAATTATCACGTTGTAACAAGATATAGATATTGTTTTTTTAATTGATTTTTTTTTTCTGACAGCAATGCATGACCGTATGAATGGAATTAGCTGGAGCTTCAAAATTCACAAAATCAAACAGTGAACCATGAATGTAAGATGAAAATGGATTGGAAACTTGCATCCCCTCATTTCATGCTATCAGGTCTTCATGTATCCTGGCAAAGGTCCATATTCCCCCGGAAAACATTTACTCCTTCATCGACCTACATGGCTATCTTTTTTTTCTTTTAATTCTATTTATGGCCGTCACTTTAATTGAAGTTAATTGATTCCTGCGGCAGTTACCAATTATTTCCAGAGACGACAGCCCTGGCTTCTGGTTTTCATTAAGAACGTTGCGAAAAATAGAAACCGAAACCCATTGTCATCAATCACACGAAATGCAACACATTCATTAATAACCCACTTGTGTGGATTTGCATACATTTAAACACCATTTCCAATTAAGTGGAGAGGGTAACATGTGAAAGCCATGTGGTATCTATATTTAAGCTGATGTGTGTTTGCTTCCTCGGGATGACATCCATCATCCCTGAGAAGGTTCTCATTAATTAAAGGTGTCTCTTATTAACACAGGTACCTCTTGGAATGAGGAAACCTACACGCCGAGGCAAAACATGAAAAAGATTAAAAAAACTGTGCAGTTTCTTTCGACTTTTGCATGGATACTTTATTTTGATAAATTGTCATATAATCATTATCTTACAAAAACTTGTGCAGCTGCATTAAATTTCCCTCCTTGTTCACGTTTAGTCTTGCATAAAAACATTTTTTCTTGTTTTCTACAGTAATTATTGAAGTTCTTCGTTGTGATCTCATGTGTACGTCTTTTTTGAGCACTTTATTTTGCGTATAGACCAGTATGGTAGAGAAACAAAATCACTGAAATGATACCTAACAAGTGATTAATTAGTTGTGTTATAAACATGTTTGTTTTTTTCTCATAAGAAAATATGCAATGCAATAAATAATGCAATATAGACTCTTGTTGGACCTATTAGAAACACATTCTTGCTTACAAGTTTTCTGAAGTTGCTTTTTTTTTTTTTTTAACCTGCAACCCTAACACAAGGCAGGAACATGATTTAAATATAAGGCTAAGTCCAGAACTTTTAAAAACTCCCTAGAAACTGTTCTCCTCTCGTTATATCCCCCAAAAGTCAGGGATATTATGGAATTGTCTTGGCCGTCGCCACAGATTCAAAAACTATTGCATGGATCGTTTTAAAATTTCAACACCCTATAGATCTTAGTGCGAGGAAGAACTGGATTGATTTTGGGAAAAGTTGGTTGCATTTTTCCAACACTAGGGAGAGCTTTATCTCCAAAAGTTTCTGGGCAATCATTTCTCAACCGTTGCTCCGATTTAGTCCGAATTTGATGAATATGAATCGACTCAAGGGGATTTAACTCCACAAATCGATTGTATTTTATGGTATTTCTTCATATGTAAGTCATTAAGGGGAGCTATTTTGACAAAAAAACACTGTTTTTCCTGATATTATTTCCTAATCATCAAGGCCTTAGGCAATTCTGCAAATCCTTTTTATTGCATCCAATGCCAAGGACATCGAGCTGTTGCTTTCTTCTGTGTCTGCACACGAGCGCTACGGCATGGCTAAGGTATCTTCAGAGCTCCTACGACATAAGCTTGATTGAAAGCCTGTTACGGGACGCAAACTCAAGTCTCTAACATCGAAATCTAATGTGCAAGGATGAACTCTCTCTTCTACAGTTTGTATTTAAGATTAATGTGTGGCCTATAGGGTTTTATAAAAGTTTTGGAGGTGCAAATGATTTGCTCCTTTTACGGCCTGTTGTTGCATGTTTCTTTATCTTGAACATCAGGGGACTGAAACAACAGTGGTGTCAGACTGTCTATGTATCCTCTCTCTCTCTCTCTCTCTCTCTCTCTCTCATTCTCTCTCTCTCTCTCTCTCTCTTTCACCATGTATCTCTCGTCTGCCTTTGAGGCATAGGCTGATCAGACGGGGCATTTCAGAACCCTATCGCCCCGTACCTCACGTTTTATTTTGTGGAAACCTGAGTGGCAGCAAACTCAGACTGCCTCAGAACTGCCGGCTCAAAACCTCCAGAGTGTGTTTCTGCAGAATGAACGGTTGCATTCATTATTAACCCATCTGATCGACTCTCTGACCCAGGCCCGGCTGCTGAACTCCATGAGAACCACTCTTGCATGACCTCTGACGCTTTCTGTGCTTCTTAGGGTAGTTGAATGTAGAAAGGTCGCGGACTTAACAGAATATAGAATCAACTCGTTATGGTGACTGCGGACACAAACTGACCCGTTCTTATTGTCTTTTCCCATTCTAGAGGCATGAGCTTTACTGATTGTCCAATTAAGCAAGTGTTATTCTTTGTTTGTCCACAAACTGTAGGCACAAAATAGAAGACAATGAATGCTCTAGATTCTTTTGTATATATTTTGTGAATATTATGAAGCTTTTACTGTAGGTTGCTATTTGTATTATTCCAAGTGTATGACCCTGCTTGGCGATCTACTGCAATGCATTTACTGATTTGTATCGGTCTGAATGACAGACCTTAATTTGAAACCTTGTTTTTTCTTCTCCACATTTATTTGTGTAGACATTACTTCCCGGTAGGTTTTATTGTCATTAGGATGGCCTGTTTTTACTGCAATGGAAAACAGTATTTTGAATATTCAGGCATTTTTGTCCCCTGATAATGAATTAACCCCTGCGTAGTTGAGGATTGTAAATTATAATGTTGAATAAAGCCAGATTATGTATATATACACATTCCACCTCTCTCTCTTCCACTTTGTCTCTAACTACCTCTACGCAGCGAGACAAACAGCCTTTTAAAAGAACTTTGAGGGAGTGACAACCTCCCTTGTAAGATATATAATCCCTGTGGCCCTTCTCACCGCTCCATTTTTTGTTTCTTTTATTTTCAGTACATGACTAGTAAGGACCATTTTCTCCATCAACAGATACATGCATTCACAAATCTGGATAATTATTTCAGTCTACCTTCAGAAGTTCACAAAGGATTAATATAGCCGCTTTTATTGTTACTTTTAATGCAGAGTATGAAGCAAACAATTCTCATTTCGCACTTGAACGCCACTGTACGCTGGATTTCTCCACTGCTTCCAACCATTACTGTAATGACTTGATAGGAGATATCTTCAGGGAACAGTAGGGATGCGGTTTGGTCAGTGACTCACACATTTATGTAATTCACTCTCAATATAGTCTATTCAAGCTGCAGCTTATAGCACTGAGTGCCGGTTGACATTCAGTGACACTTTGCACAGAAAGAGGAATTATATTGTCTTTGCTATTTATAAACCTACACTGTAAAAAGAGGAATTGTTTGGTGAATTCAAAAAAATACTTACAATTGGTAACACACTTAAATTTAGTATTTAAAACTGAATTAACAGGTTAGACTCTCAAATGCTTAATTAGATTTAAGTCTATATCTGAAATAATTTCTTTGAGTTCATCAACAATTTTCTTTTTTAAAGTGAATGATGAGACCCCAAAACATTTAAAAATAAGTGTTATTCCAGATTTGGAATTTCTCAGATTCTTTCAAAAAAAGTGTGTTCACAGTTTTACCTTCAAAACAAACTAACACATAAAATAGTTAATGAATAATACCATAAGTGCATGATTCTGAAATTATTTTTTCCCCTGCAGTGTTTTGAGACAAATATTTCACACTGTAAAAAGAGAATTAAAAAAAAAAAGTCTTCTCCTGGTGAATTCTTAATTAAATTTTTGTTTTCTTATTAGAAGTTGTCTTTTTAATTTCACCAACAATTTTCTTGTTACAGTACATGATATGACCCTAAAAGCATAGAAAAAAACAGTCCAATTCCAGCTGTAGAACTTTTTCATATCTCTTTCAAAAATGTTATTTTAGAAAGACACTTTTTTAAAAACTTAAATTGTTAAATCTCCATTCAACCACCCACAGAGTTAACCTCCACCCCATCACATCCTTCATTCACTCTTCTGACTTTATCCAGAGCGGCCAGGAAGAGAAAAGGAGAAAATAACTGGGGAAATAAAAAAAGTAAGTTCTAGTACTAAACTATGTGTTCTGTCGGGTTGCGAAAACAAACATGTGCTTCCATACCTTTCAAAGTCTGGGTCACTCTAGCCAATCACAAAAGGGTAGAGTGCCACCTATTGGTGCAGAGTCTGCATCCTCTCTCCTCTCCATAATCACCCATTCCCTGTTTCTCCTCCCACAGACACGCTGGCGCCCGACTCCCACACACTGACTCACCGTATGTTTTTTTACACATGCACAGAGAATATCACAGTTTGTGCGCACACAAAGAGGAGGCGCACAGATGCTCATGGGTGCACGGATTTACACAGAGTGACAGATTCATAGCGATGGAAAAACTGACGGACAGCACTAAATGGATGCAGTATCACAGCGGGATCATTTAAAAAGAATATGTTTCTAAGATTGTTCCTAATGAATCTATGAATTGTGTGTTTGTGTGGCTTAAAATGATTGAAACATGACACAATATCAGCTTTAGCTCCAGAGCGGAGCTTGCAAAAGGACGAGGTAGAGGAGGGTACGCACTTTTTGACATGCATACATTCTTTGTATTATTTATTGTGACTGACTCCTTCAAAAGGGATTCTATTACATACAATAACTCAAAAACAATTGAATGGATCATTGTCAAACTTTAAACCCAGATATACCTTATTGTGAGGACATACTGCAGGGATTTTGGAAGAATTGGTGCATATGATTCAGCATGAGATTAAAGTTTAATATATATCGTTTTTTATTCTAATATCTCTTATTTTACACAGAAGGGGGAGCTTTTTTTTTATGAGAAACACATTTTTTTGATAAAAATTTCTTAACCGTTGGGCCACATCAGTCCAAATTTGATGCTTCTGAATCGACTCAAGGAGATTTAGCTTTTATATTTTGTATTTTACACTAATAGTTCATATAATAGTCATTAGAGGGAGCTATTTTTTTTTTTTAAAAGCACTGGTTATTGTAGATAATTCCCAAACTGTTGGGCTGATTTAGTCCAAATTGGATGCAAATTAATCGAGAAAAGGTGAGTTTTTTTTATATATCTTATTTTAATCTAAAAGTTCATATCTTACCCACTAGGGGGAGCTTTTTTTCATGAATAACACTGTTTTCAGACATAACTTTATATTCAGTTTGAGGAGATCAATCAAAAGAATTTCTCGTACGTTGCAGGGGATTGGGGACTTTTCAGGGATATACCCATTGTTGGTCATTCTTTTGGATGTGAATATAACTGCAATCCGGTGAGGCCCGTCATCCTTCTCTGTCATGGTGACGTGAATTCTTGAGGGAAGAGCTGGAAGATGGAGGCCAAGAAAAATGAAATCAGCTTCTTTTTTTTTCCTGCTGAACTTTAACCCCCATGAAGGAATTTATATACACTCAGAAATGCGCAAGCACACAAGCATGCAAAAGGAAACATGTGGATCCACATGTCGTATGCAGGACAGACACTAGCGGCAAGTTAGCCGGACCAAAGTGGAGCCGTGTCTGAGTATTCCTCCACTCTGAGCCATTTCCACAGCAGGCACCATATTAGCCACGTTAGAGTCACTCACAGTCAGTCTGTCACATGAACACTGACTCATCATCTATCCACACTGTCAACGCAGGAGAGAAAGAGATCGACAGACGGGCTGCAAGAGGGAGGACGGAGGGCGATACGTGGAAAGATGCAAAGATGGCAGAGGTGAGAGGATAGATAAAAATAAACCGTGTGGTGAATAAGATTATAATAATAGTCACTTGAATAACTGCGGAGGTCAGGGGCGTCGGCTGCACAAGCTGAGGTCCAGAACTCTCATGCCAGATACGCTGAACCGCTTCTGGAGAAGAAACACATCACACAATCCGGCCAATAACCCGGAACGCCGGGTGTCACGAAAACAGGAGACATACGCCGACTCCATGCTTCAGCCTCTCCCCGTGTGACAGAACCACAGAAACACGGCACTCCGCGTGGAGGTTCTGACTGTATCTCGTTTCTTTTGAGCCCCTCTTTATCTGAAGGTTGTGACGTGGTGTCATGCCCGCAGATTCCCAAATCCATTTTTGTGCTTGGAGCGAGTGGGACACACGGAACAATGAAGTTTCAGGGATTCGATGAATGGAACTGTCCCCAGACCCATAAAATATAAGCTTTTCAGTACAGGGACATAAATGTGAGTTTTGAATAATGTTGATTCAGTCAGACTTTATTTCCTGTTCCAGACCCAAGATGGAAATCCTGCCTGTTTAGTGATATTATGCAATGCTGCTCTACTTGATATGCAAATTAGGTCATAGGGAACTCTTTACAGCTGGAGTGACTTTCTACTTCTCACTTTGTTGCAAACTAATTTTGACAAGGCGGAGATTTCCTCCTCAGGTTGATGATAAAACGTTTAATGTGTAATTTTCAGTTTTTTACATGTTCACTTCACGAGAATGCTGATTCAAATGATGATGAGGTTCTGGTAATGTGATTACACCGGTGCCTATAGCAAAACTGAAAGGATGTGACATATGTTGTAGTATATGACTATATTTACACAGGATAGGCGTTTGTTATAACTCATTGGCTGTCATAAATTCATCAGTCCTGAAACATACTAGATGGAAGGATTTGTATTTTTTTCTGTGCAGAAAATGGCAGGAAAATTCAATCCTGCGACAGAATGATGCTGGAAATCATTTCAACCCAGTAAGGGATTATTATTATTATTATTATTATTGTTATTCATATTATTATTGTCATTCTCATTATCAGTATAATAATAATAATTATTATTATCATTATAATTATTATTATTATCATTATTATCAGTATTATTATCAATATTAATATTATTATTAATATTATTTGCTTTTTACCATTATTATCATCATTATCATTATTATTATTATCATTTTATTTATTATAATTATTATCATTAATATGACTGTTATCATTGTCATTATCATTATAATAATAATAATAATCATTGTAATAATAATAATATTAATAATTATTATTATTATTTATACCTCTGTTATTATTATTATTATTTATTTTTTTCAACTGCACAAAAATAACTTTATTTTTAATATTTGAAGTACATTTTGCTGATAAAACGGGGATACCGTTATTTCAGTAAAGTTTGCAGCTGCAGATCTTTTACTTTCAGCAGAGATTATAAGGTAAGATAAGATAAAGCAAATCAACGGTTAGGAAGTTATGTCTGAAAAACTGTGTTTTTTTTCGCAAAAAAAGCTGCCCCTAGTGAGTAAAATATGAACTTTGAGAGTAAAATATGACATAAGCAAGATAGAACTCTTCGAGTTGATTCACAAACACCAAATCTGGACTAAATCGGACCAACAGTGAAGAAGTTATGGCCTGAAAACCTTTTGTAGATAAAGCTTTAGTCCTGGTAGAAATATGCAACTGACCTTTTTCAAAAATCGCTGATTTATTTAGGGAAAGGTCAACCATCCTTCCGATTTAGTAAAGGAGATCAGTCTTGTTTATGTTATTCATTATTTTATTTTTCATCATTTACTGTCTGAGATATAATCATGGAAATTCAAATTAAAATAATAAATGAAGTTGTTCTCATGTCCTCATGTCCTTAGAAGTAAAAAAATATATATATTTCTCAGGTTTTTTTTTCTTCAATAATGTATGCATGAAAGCAGTAGAACGCGATTACTTTAATGATACAGTATTAGGAAAAATATTCCGGACTGTGAGCGCATATTGATTTCAAATTTGACTGGTGGGGTTATTACCACATTATGAAATAACTAATAAGCTTAACCTCGTCTGATTCTGACCTATTACTGGAGAAAAAAAAAACGCTGCTCTGCAGTCGGCTCCAGCAACCCTGCTGTGAAATTGACCTTATAGTCTTTCTAAATCATGGCAGGTTCCGCGTACAGACCCGGTCTAATCTCATGGAAGTATATTTTTTCTGGTTAATTTGATGAGGAACATCCTGTTCTCATTAGACCAGCACATGAGAGACGGTTAAAAATAACCACAGAATCAGTGATGAACGAGTTTCCACGACACATTCCGGCACTGCACATGAACGGGATCGTAAGGGTTAGAATACATCTCTATAATTTAAAAAATCTACACTGAAGGACTGCCTGCTATGCGTGATCATGATTTCTAGATTTAATTCTAAATAGCTCATATTCTTCCACTAGTGTGAAAGAGTGAGTCCAGCACTGTGTGCCATATATTCTATCTGACATCTAACAGTCAGAATGAAATGGTGCTGAAATGTTCTGTCAAATGAATGTCAGGAAAATTAATATTGTAGGAATTTATCAATAATGTACCTATTATTTCATGAAGCAAAATCGTTCAATCATACTTTTCTAAATGACTTGACCTATGCTGTCATCCCCAACAGCAATATATCCCTGAAAAGTCCCCAATCCACTGCGTTGTACCCATAACTAACTTCTCAAATTAAATGTGAAGTTATGTCCACAGTATTTTTCGTAAAAAGCCTCCCCCTAGTGACTAAAATATGAACTGGTAGAGTAACATGTGATATACGAGATAAATTTCCTCGAGTAGATTCATAAGCACAAAATGTGGACTTTTTTGGACCAACGGTTAGGAAGTTATATCCTAAAAACAATCATTTTCATAAAAAAGCTACAATTTAGCTTAGTGGCTAAATTGTGAGCTATTAGAGTAAAGCATAACGTATATAAGATAGATCTCCTTGAATCGATTAGAGTATCCCATGGTTGAAAAGTTATGACCCGAAAAACTTTGGAGATAAAACTCCCCCTAGTGTCGGAAAAATAGAAAAGACCTTTCCCGGAATCGTAGTTCTTCTTCTTACTAAAGTCTATGTGTGTGTAGAAATTCGAAGACGATTCATGAAATAGATTGGCATGAGCAGTAGCTGAGACACGAGTGTCCAAAGGGATAGTCCTTGTGAGTGAACTTTCGACTTTTCGATCTCCATCCACTACTTCATTTAAATTCATCCTCTTCTTCTCTGTTTGTCGATCACCTGTAAAACACCATGAATAACATTTGAATTGTATAGAAATGTATTATATAGATAAAGCATGATTTATTGATTTTGCCAGATAATCTATTAGCATAATAGGTTTTGAGACACGGCGTAGAATGGCAGCATTAAAGGGGTCTCTTTAAAGCCTCCAAGTTGCAACTCTTCCAAGACTATCATTAAATTCCCTCTCGGTACCATGGCAACTAAGTTTTTCTTAGTTGCTAGAAGTCAGCTGGAGCTTGCGGAGAAAAATGGCAGGGCACCAACGGTTGGGTCTCCCATGCCGGCAGGTGAAAGGTTGAATCTCAACTTCTGCAACAAGCTCACAACAAATTACTCAGGAAAACGCAACTGTTTCTTCCCGCATGTTGCTGCCCCAGCCATCATTAACCATTCAGACTTGTTATTCGGGCCCTTGTTGTGTTTCTCGCTCCCTTCACAGTTTCTGCAGCAGGATTTTTGCCCTTGTCAAGAAGATGAGGCATTAATTTATCTGTTCCCATCACAAACAGTTTCCTGTCTAATTTTGCTCTGAAAGAACAGCTCATAAATATCAAGTTCCTCCACTTGATTAAATTAAACTATGATACATAGTCGGTGTGTGCCACGATAATTGAGAGTCAACAGAGTGTAATGAATTGATTTGAGGTAAAGGCTAGAAATCAATAATGAAGTTGCTGCAGTTTGTAATTTGTTGGGGGTTTTTTTAAGCAGAAATTAATAGATGACTTGCTGAAGTCCAGGCAGCCAGCCAAACATAAATGATAATCTTATTAAAGCATGGCATGACAGATAAACACATTTTGTCCCCAAACGCATCTCTCATTGTCTTCTTAGACTCGAGACGAGACAATACAACAAAAGTGTGAAACAACCCGGCTCCTGTTTTCAGCTTTACATGCCAGGAATTGTCACTGAAATATTTAATGAAACACTGTATATATTTATAAAACTAGAGATACACACTGGCAAGCAAAGACATATCCCCAAAAGCTCCCGCTAGCGAGTAAAATATGAACTGGTCGAGAAATTGTTGCCCGAAAAAATTCAAAAATAAAGCTTCCCCCTGTGTCTGAAATGTATAATAACATATATAAATGTTTAGGGGCCATGGGAAATACAGATGCAAAATCAATTCTTTGTTTAAAAGCTGTGATTAAAAATGAGGTTTACAAGAAACCCTCGCTTTAGTGAGACGACTGACAAGTTGAAAGAGGTGGCGGAGGTATGTTCAAAGAATAATCACACAGAGCTGAGCTCTAATAATCGTGCTTTCTCACCTCCTGTGCTATCAGACACAGGTTTGTAGTGTTCACCTTTGCAAAACAGACACAGTAGTGTTAGTTTCTGAGAACAAATTATTGAAAGGAAGTGGTGTTAAAGCTGATTGTCAGAGTCAGGGTCCTTCCTCCTTTCTTGTCTTTAATCAGGCAACCCGATTAACACAAAATTCAAGTTTTATATCATAATTTTATTCAATAAGGTAAGAAACCAAAAGGTTAAACTCCCCAATTCAGCAATGTGACCCCAACTGCTTCAAGTGATAGACTTGACTGGGACTTTCTCCTTCACATTTAGAGCAGAATTTGTGTTTCTGTCAATAACGGCAAGTTCTCCAGCACCATGATTTAGCAAAACCTCGCCATATCATCACACTTCCGCCTTGATGCTTGACCATAAGTTTAAATGCTGTTTATGTAGGAAGCTCGGTTTAGTTTACACCAGATTTGACCCAACGCTATCTTTCAAGGAGTTCAATAGCAAACTCATCAGTCAACGGAATACTCATCGGGTCATCGAAGTGAGCTGTAACAAAAAATAGACGTCCTTAATGTTCTTCTGGGTCAGCAGGGACTTTCGCCCTTGCCAGTCTCCCGCTGAGGCCATTTTGCGCAGTAGTGTCAATCAAACACTTCCCATTTGAGCTTCTACTTGGAGAAATTTTGGAAGGTCGGTCATTTCTGTGAAGGTTCATTAGTATTCCAAGTGATCTCCATTTATATAATGTCTCTCGATGCGGAGCTTTGGATGTCCAGAGCCTGAGGAATACTACCTTTGTAACCCTACCTAGCATGACCCATTCACCTCCTTCCTCATCTCCTCTGGAATTTATTTTCTATTTTGGCATAGCTTCAGAAAACGGTATATTTTTGATAAATTGATCGTTCAGTTCTGGTCGTAATCAGTTGTGAAGGTGTATAGCCTCATGGCAGCAACCAGCTGTGTTGGATTTAGTTTCTAAGGGGGTGAATAGTTTTCCACACAGGCTTTTTTTGGTTTTAGATTACTTTGATTATTAAATAAAAATATGATTATCATTCAAATCTGTTCTCCAGCCTCCCCTCAGGCGAGCTCCGGGTCATAAGGGCGAGGATCAAATGCCTCAAGTAACAGCTTCTTCCCCAGGGCTGTAAATAGTCTGCCTGATAATGAGGAGGTCCAAGAGGTTGTGGTAATAAAACTATAGAAACCTTGTTGTTTTTATTTAACCCTCGTGGATAATGATTAACAGTATAATCAGGGAAAATTTGAAAAACGTCTATATTAAGAAGTTCTGCTACGCATTAAGGCCTGTATGGTTATGAAATTTGAAAGTGATCCAAGAATTATTTTATGAGTTAACACGGAGGATCTGCATCTTCCATAATAAGCCTGACTTTTCGTGGCTATTATTATAGTAGTTTATTATCGTGTAATGTCTTTTAATATGCACTTTTACAATCGTAGACACACTGTACCATGCAGTGGACTTATATTAAGTTCAGGATTCAATCATTCATTCATTCATTATCAACCGCTTATCCTGTTGAGGGTCTCGGGGGGCTTGAGCCTATCCCAGCCAGCAGATAAAAAACCACTCAGAGAGTGCATCCCCTGGAAAGGAACAACACAAGAGTGACACTATTGTCATCATTGTCAATTAGATCACTTTATTTAGGATACTTTCTAATAACTAAAACCATCTACACAATCTCATAATTTCCCCAAATCAATCCAGTTCTTCCTCACACTAAGGTCTCTGCTAGTATACTGTTTGAAAATGATCCATAAAATAGTTTGAGTAATAGCAACATGGAGGATGTGCACGGTGATCCCGGTTCTATAATATCCCCGACTATTCAGGGATATAATTGTGACAAAAGTATTTTGGAAATCAAATCGAGAAAGTATAAATATGTTACTTTCTTGTAGTATTTGAATGTTAAAATGGTCCTCCTATGAGATTTCATTATCAGCAGTGGGCTGAAGCCAATATGAGTTTGAAACCTCCAGCCTCTAAAACCGCTCCCCGGTGGCGTCTGATTACTAGCAGCCGGCGTGAGTGATTATAGTGGCAATAATAAAAAATGTTGCTCGTTGTTGTAGAAAAATCCTATAACCTGTCCAGCATTTTATGAAACGGTATATAAACAGCTATATAAGCAATTTGTACCAAAGCACGTATTGGCATCATGATTCTTTGCATTAAAGCATCTCTATAGATCAACTGGGCCTCCTGGCTTAAGAGGAAAAAGTGTTTTATTGGCAGCCTAACCACAGCTAGAACTCCTTTTTGAAATCAATGCAGTTAGTTTCTTTTTGACAATTTGTCGGATGGGAAGAGCAAGGAGCTGCCCGACGCAGGGAAGAGAGTCCAGTATCCAATAAAAGAAGGAGTTTATGCAAAGTACAGCTCATATTTGATGCAGCTTAATGTAACCATCTGAACACAATGAGCTGGGAAATAGTTTTTATGCCAATAATAAACCCTTTATGGGGTTATGGATTTGCATAGTAGCATTCGGTGAGTACATGAAATCATTGAAATTCATAAAGTGCAGTACATCTACTCAACAAGCATGAGACCCTTCTGTCAAATACGATCACCTGTCATATGTTTTTCCTCCTCCTCCTCCTCCTCCTCCTCATTTTTTTTTCTTCTGCGTCAACTTTGCATATCTTAAGTGGAAGATTGATGACATGCTGCACGCAGTGGACAGAACCAATGCTAATGAAGACCACAGGAGACTTATCCCAGGTTTCTAAGGCAAGTTGAGTGGAAAAAGGCAAGAATGCCTCCGAGCACAGTGGGTGCTAGAATAAGGTGTTCACTGGACCATTTTGGGAAGCAGGTGTGTGTTTTTGGTTTTTTTGTGTGCTGATGACTAATTTTAAGGGGCTAGTTACTGGAGCATACATATTCATATATATACACAAGACAAGATTTGGTGTGGTGGTGATGGCGGTGGGAGGTAGGGACACGAATAAGGTCAAATTCGCATTACCATGGTAACCCACCAGAGCAGACCAGCTGGTCCTACTGTCCCTGGGCTAACTTTGAGTCGGCTTTCCAACACCTCGTACCAGCTGCTGTTGTTTTAGTCAGACAGGATCTTCATGTTCACTCAAGCAGCAACATCCTGCATTATGAGGGATCACTTGAATCCAGTTTGGAGGGTAATGTACACAGTGGTAAAGGAATACATTCATAATAGATGTATTCGATGTAGTTGAGTCAAAAAACAAAAATAAAAAAGGCGTACAATAAAAAGGCTCAATAAGCTGAAATGCATGTGGGCTTACACTTGTTGACTCATTCTTGTCAGGTGGAAGTTTTTTCAGTTAGCCAAGACTACCAATGCCTCCACACTGAGCAGGTGACGTCTTCGGGATGAACAACACAGACTGATATCATGTTGGTTGTCTTTGCTCAACAGTTCTGGCGTCTATTGAAGACTATAATTGTTAAAAATGACTCACTAATGGATGTCAGGTTTTTTCAATAACCCCAATGCTGCGTTGGAGCTGCTTGGAATTCAGTTGGATTGGTTTGACCTAACATCGGTTAAAAGAATAGTGACCCTGCCGATGCGGCCTGAAAACAAAGGCTCATCGTTCTTTTCAATTCTGCATTGTTTTTACAGAAAAATTACTCGACCTAACATTTTACCTTTGCTCCAGCATGTGAGGAAATGGTATGACCTTCAAACTGTCACTCAAAAGATACCGACACTATGCTCGTTTGTTTTATATATGACGATAACCTATTTTTACAAAATGTGGGCTGAATTGATGTTAGCTGACTGCGTTGTTGACCTTAGCTCACATAAGCTAGCTAACAATAAGCTATGTTGCTGTACATGTTTAGGAAATAAATAATGTTAACCCATGGCCCTGTGATTTTAATGATTTATAATTTAGATTGTTTGGTTTAGTCCACTTTTTGATCGTTATTACTTTATACAACAAATTTTGTTTGAATCATTTTTGGTTGGAAGAACATGACGCATAATAGGCTACTGGGTCAAACCCATAACTAATGCAAGTCCCTATTAGACTTACTGAAATAACTCATATTGGGTTAATTTAAAGAAGACGTCACACAGTGTCACACTTTTTTATAGTGTGACACTGAGTATAGAGGATCTGCTTTGCCAAACTTTGGATGTCTATTGACAAACAGAGTTAATGACAAATAATAATGACAGCTATATAACCACACTTATTCTATATCCCAAAAATACAGAATTAACTGTCTATCTGACTAGACAGGAGACATCCAGTAGATGTTTGATATTTCCAGAGATCTATTATTGCTGACAGGGTTTTAAAAATGTTTTTTTTTCTCCTTGCGTTAAGATAATGAAGGAAATGAACAACAAACTGGCAATATTAATCAAAAGTGCACAAAACTGATTTAAATAAATATTGCTGCTCCTGTTCTCCTAATTATGGAAATGCAGTTGACAATAATTGAAAAAAACTTCCTCCTTTTCAATGTTTGTAAACAATAAAACATTTCAGCAAAACTCTTAAGTTATATGATCATCTATTCCGGCACAAAATGTGGATGTGATTGTGGTTGGATTCCCGGGCTCAATTATCATCCATCTGCACCAAAAAATTTTTTTGTATTATTAAAAACCATGTCCTTCCTTTTTATTTTTGCATCCTGTCAGGATTACCAGCATCCTGATTTTCACACAAACTGGTACCAAGATCTAAAAGTTTGGTCCGCGTCTAGCTTGTCTCCGTCTGAGTAGTGGACCAAGTCTGCCCGAGTCTTTAGCTGCTGCCTCGGGACACAACTACCTTCAATCAGAACACCAATGGTTTATCTATAGAATACTTTTTTTAAAATGCTTCATTTTTTTCTTTCTCTTTAACTGATACAGTTTATGGACCCAGAGGTAATAACCACCGTCATAACATGAAAAATGTAGCAACATGCTGTGTATTCCATCCCCACAGCTGCTCTGTTGTGTCTATCTGGTGACTACTGAGCACTGAGAGGTGTCTCTGGCAAAAATAAAGTGTTAGATGAAAGTGACGGAGAAATAAAGTCATTTAAATGAGTCCTCTCTATCAAGTGACTGGGGTTCTCTGCCGCACAATGCCATCAGTCCAGCACCTCAGCGAGACCCATCACACATCGCAGTTGTATAACCGACTGGAGTGTCTTCAGCCAGGATGTGAAACTGACATTTTTCTGGGCAATTTCTCACCATGGCGGCCGCTCTGATTATCATGTGACTGTGAAGTCTTCTGCCAAGGTTGTCTCTCTCTGTCAGGATGTCTGTGAAAAAGGGTCAGTGCTCACTGGAGCAGGGTGTTCATGTCAACGAGAAGCTATGGGAGCGAGAAAAAGCAACCAAAGAGGGGAGTTGGATGTAAGAGACTCACTAAATGACAAATGTGGAAATAACTGGCTGACTGATTGGATGGATGGATGGATGGATGGATGGATGGATGGAACAATGGATGGATGGATCAATGGTTGGATGAATGATTGATGGATGGATGGATGGTGTATGGATGGTTGGATGGATAGACGGAAAGATGAATGGATGTATGAATGGATGGATGATTGGATGATAGATGGATCGATAAATGGATGATTGAATGGCTGGATGATGGATGTATGGATGGATGGATGGATGGATGAAAAGATGGATGGATGGATGGATGAATGGATGGATGGGTGTATGGATGGTTGGATGGATAGATAGATAGATAGATAGATAGATAGATAGATAGATAGATAGATAGATAGATAGATAGATAGATAGATAGATAGATAGATAGATAGATAGATAGATAGAT